>JACATO010002226.1:0-356353 GCA_018389105.1 Nautilus pompilius
TCCGACGCTAAAAATAGGAAGTTAGGGGTTAAGGAAGTGTAGCGCACTAACAAAAAACTTATTAGCTAAAAGTTGTTGGGTTCCGCGGACATTTTTAAGGGGTTTTGCTGTTGCTTTTCGTCGTTTAAAACAGATGTCGGCCCAGTGGTGAGACCGAGAAGTCGTTCGTCGGTTATCTCAGTTAAAAGTCGGGGAGCGCGTCGTGTGTAGGTCTCGGCCGGAAGGACGGACAGACAGACAGACAGACCGACCGGGCCGTGTCGCCATCTTTCTCAAAATTGCCCTCGGATTTAGAACAAAACCGTCTCTTGCCCGACCGCTCTCCTCCATCACTGTTTCACTCACCCGCCTGCCCCGTTTCCCGTCCCTTCTCAAAACGCCGACAAAATTGTACCAACCAACCCCTAACCCCTCCCTCCCACATCTGTGGAACCAAATCAGCCCGGTTTTAATCTCCCGCCCGCATCTCTCTGGAAGGATTCGAAGAATCACGGTAACCGATCTAGCGGCCCCCCCCTAAGAAAACATGGAGCTTAACGGGGGGAGGGGGAAATGACCCGAACCCATTCTCATCGAAATAATTAACCGCGATTAATCGCTGGGTTCTGTTGTTGTTGTTTTAGTGACTGCAGGTAAGTAGGGATCCGTCCTGTCGTGATGTGCGACCATTCCGCCTGCTGGTTTACGGTCTGTCTCAGATATCCGGCTCAAAAACCATTTTCCTGCTATCGGGCTCATTCACGAAACTTTCAACACGACAACGATAATAATAATAATAATAATAATAATAATAATAATAATAATAATAATAATAATATAATAATAATAATAATCTGTTCTCTAAAAACTGCATTAAAATCTTAGATATTATTTTGAAGCATGCTGCTCCGAAACGGTGTGGATGTTCTTGCCGTTGCTGCTGATTTAGTCGCATCTTTTCCTTTATTCCTTTAAAAGGATAAAACTAGCACAGAAATGAGAATGCACCAGCGAGCTCCGAGGAGACCGTGTAGTTCTTATCTCACCTGTAATTAAACAAAACCCTGGCGCGTTATCCGCTATTTTTCCCTCCGAGAATTAGATCGTCCGACTGGCGATGACAGAAGCCAACTCTATCTGACGTGGACTGCTCGCTCGCTCGCCCCCCGTTCGGATCCCATTTTTTGGTAAGTGTTCGCTAGCAGGTTCCCGAGTTCTGTCCTGAGGACGGCAGACCGCAAAACTGCGCTTCGCCAATCGCAATATTTATCCAAAAGCAAACAAACAAAAGGTTTTATCCGGAAGCTTCTACTACAGCATCGTTACATCTACTGGGACACGGCATCTGGGGAACAAAAGGCATCGCTCGCTCCTAGTTCCTGTCTGTCTCATGCGGTCACAGAGGAATGAACACTTGTTCCCACTAAAGTACCAAGCTAAAGTCAGCTAGCACCACTGCAAAAAGTTCACCTGTTTGTTTGTTTTTTTAAAATTTGTATATAGAGCTGCTTTGAAATAAAATATTTATTTATTTATTCATTCATTTAATCTTTTTAAAAACAGAAATTCGTAGAATCCTACTGTTGCTTCTCTGACTGGTCAGGCGGCTCAGAATTTGTCTGCATCTCAGGGTCCAGCGTCGCCCCATCTGGGCCGTACCTGGACTCTCAACCTGGTCGGCTAACTCTAAAAATATTATTATTATTATTATTATTATTATTATTATTATTATATTATTATTATTATTATTATTATTATTATTATTATTATTATTATTATTATTATTACAAAACTACTTTCGTGTCTGATCAGTCAAGAGGTGAGGACACGAAGAAGGTCCAACGGTAATTTATTGTCGTATACCTGGATAAAGCCAGTAAATCTCTCGTTTGTTTGTTCGTTTTTCTTTCCTTCCATTTCTCTCTCTTTTTCCTCCTTAGATTCAGCAGAAGCCAACCACAAAGTGTCCGTTCTTTGAGAAACTCGGGGAGTGCTCGTAAGGAGAAAACTGATTTAGAGCAAGACTGTCTACCCGCAGTCGTTTACATAATAAAACAACTGGGTTTGGAAATAACAAACTAGATAACGTCTAATAATAATAATAATAATAATAATAATAATAATAATAATAATAATAATAATAATAATAATAATAATAATAATAATATCTCAGAGCCTTTAAACTGATGGATTACGGTAATTCGTTCGTAAAAATCACAATTACAGGGAGCAGAAAGGGAAACTGTCGTTCGAATCATAAGACGGTCTCAGGTGATTATTTAAAGAGGCCCGGGTTTAACTCTGAAGCCGGGATAACTGATGGATGGAGGTCGAAAACGTAAAGTGCGGACGTACCTGTCAGAGACATGGGGTCGTGAGCCGGGTGTACGGAAAATCCAAAGGAGAAAGCCTGGGGGGTGGGCATAAGCCCGTGGCTGAGGGGAAATGCTCGGGCCCTTTGGCTGATTAGATCCTCCTCGTACATGGTCGGGTGGTGATGGTGGTACGGGTAGAAAGACCCCTGTGAATGAAAAACCAGCGTCATAGAAAAAAACAAACATGAAGGGAACTGAGGGACAAATAACTGGGACCGAAGTCGGTTGGTGCCGCTCTTTGTGCTGTTGTTGTTGTTTGTTCGTTCGTTCGCCGCTAGCTGGCTACTCGGCACGCGAGATGTCAATCAAGCGGGCCGAACACCTTCCGGGAAAGAGCACACCTGAGGCGTCAATGACTCGCTCGCTGTTCGCACGTACGGCAGGTACATGCGGGCCGGCCTCCTAGACGGTGCCAAGCCCCCACACTAAAACAAAAACGAAAAACGCCATTTGAACTCGATTTAAGAGAACCAAAAAGACATTTGTTCACCTGCATTATTCTGACGGCAAAAAGGAAACAATACCTTTTTTGTGTGTCAAGTTCCCCGTGTACAAATTCCTCGGGTTACGTTCGCATGTAGGACGAACGCTTTGGAGAAAAGCCGGCCTGGTGCCTGCCCCGGTGTTTTGTGTTGAGCCGGACGGGGGCCCCGCCCACCGACTTAAGGCGCTCATTCGCTGTCCGTGAGAAATCCGTCACCGGGCCAGCCAATCCGGAACCGCGCCCACATCTCCCACAGTTACGTGTAAACACGGGACCGGCGCACACCGTCATCCTCGGCTAATTAGCTCTCCGCCACGAGAAAGTAGCGTCTTCCTCCCCGCCCCCTCGGGCTGGACGCGTGAGGAATGTCCTTATCGCCAAAGGGAAAGTAAAACGCCGCGGTCAGCTGACTTCCTGCGCCTGGGAGGAACAACAAACAAACCCACCAGACAATGATACATTAAAGAGAATCTCGATAATTTTCTTTCTTTCCCACCGAAAACCCCGCAGTGCAGAACTACACGCGAGAAAGATACGTATTTAACCTTGTCGCAGAGCCGGTCGGGGGTTGGATCTCAGCCTTTGGCTCTTGAATTTTTCCCCTTTTTATAAAACATAGCTTCTTCAAAAAGTATTTACCTGTAATTTTTAAAAGAAGAAGAAGAAGAACTTGATTAACGATACTTTTATTTAATGAATGCGAGACTAAAAATCCCATCTGGCGAGCAGTTGCGTATGGATTTTTAAAATTCAGGGTTTGGGACTGTACAGTTATCCCTAACTAACACGGTTCACGCGGACGTTTTACCCCCGTGCCGACGGTTTGACAAAGGGGAGATAATAACTCACAGTTGAGTACAAACACATCCCCTCCACGACCTTCTGAGAGGTTTACACAAACACTATTCGAACCGAACGGCTTGGTTTCTAAAGCGACCACCCCCCGCAAATCATAATTTCACGACCGAGCAGAAAGAAGGGGATACAAAAACATCAAAGTCAGCAGAAAGATAAAAAAAAACAACAAAATTTAAAGCTGACATCGTAAACGAGGAGAACTTTTGTTAGTCGTATTAAACGGTTGACGAGTGCCAGTTGGGTTCTTGGGGTACAGGGGCGACTGGAGAACGGCATGCAGCCGTTCCTAGCTGGACCCTTTACTTGTCCCCTAAGACTGACTGCCTCCACCCCCTGCGTGAGGTGGATGTTCTGCCTGTCTATGCAGTAAGAACTTTCTGACGTTGGTTTCCGATAGGACATCTCTTTTGCTCGTCACTATTGTCTTCGAGTTTCAGCTGATTTATTTCTGTCTCTGTCGTTGTGGAAAACCGCAGGGGAGTTTCTGCAGAGTGCATCTTAAACAGGTGGGCGACAGCTCCGCCGACCGGACAGGTGGTACGGCGAAGGTAATGTGTCCCCTTCTTCATCAGCCTTGTAAAAAAAACAAAAAAACAACAACAACAAAACAGAAACCTTAAAATTATTACAAATCGGTGTTTTTAAAATTAAATACTAGCATTGGCAGTTTCGTTAAACTAGGGATACATCTTTTCAAAAGATGTTTATAAAGATAAATTCCGTGTAAATTAACCCCCCTCCATATTATCGTGGGAGAAAACAGAGGCTGGCTGGCTGGCTGGCTGGCTGCGGAGGAAGCCCACAACTATAGCAGCAGCAACATCTGACGACCAACCAGTGAAGATGCTAACAGCCACGTGTAGCCGGCCGGGCCGCGCTCTCAGCCGAACACCTGTGCTGCTGCGTCTACGCGGCGTGAACAGGTACTTCACGCACCTTGTCAGCTCAGCCCCGAGGCTAGGCTGTGGGGGAGCTGGGTTACGAAAGTCTCTACCCTCGGTTTTCTGTCAGTCGGTGCGATGTGTCCCGTGATTCCGTCGTAGACGAGCTTCTACGTCAGCAGGGGAGACTGCGGGTCCGGACGGGGAGGTTGTTCGTGGAGATGCGGAGGCAAAAAATCCTTCCAGCAACGAACGAAATGTTTTCCTGCTTGCTACAAACTACAAATCTCTCCATACTGACAACAACAACAACAACAACAATAAGATCCACGTGTTTTCCACGAAATGGAACTCCATTAAATATCACGGAAAATAAAGGTATTTATCTTTTGTTCAGGTGATGTGATTATGAGGAGAGAGAAACAGAAAATTAATTATGGAAAAAGTGTTTTAGAAGCAGCTGTCTGATTCACCTGATAAACCGGTCTCTGTCCACTTTACCACAGCCGGTTTACCGATGCTGCACAGACCAACCCACAGCGTTCGTTCTTCATCATCACATCTCCCCCCGCATCGTTTTCTTTAGTTACTTTCTCGTCGGCTGCTGGAAGCAGAACTCCGAGATTCCATGTTCGCTTACTTGATATTTAAAATTCTATCCGAGATAAATTTCAAAACGAAATCGGGGGGGGAAATCAGTAAAAAGTTACGTTATTTAGACTGCGAGTCGCAGGAGAGGATGGATACAGAATCTATAGATCAGATAAACTTCGCTTCGGAGAGGAGGAAACTACATAACACACACACACACACACCCACCATACACACACACACACACACACACACACACACACACACACAAACCCGTCGTGATATTTAGGAGTCAGAACCGCATGACGGAAAACGGGAGTTTTTTGCGATGATTAGGGAGCGAGTTCTTGAAATGACACGAAAACCAAGAATTATAATTGCACAATAATTTTTTAAAACAAAAACAACAACCAAACTTTACATGATAATAAATGTCCAATTACATGGCATTAAGAACAAAACGCAATTACCTGCTAATTAAAGGGCAACCCTGCATTATAAATTGTAACATAACTGAGGGGGACTGGGGTGAGAAAATTTGCGTATTAGTAAGAGAGGGGCTGAGAGAGGTTTTTGGAAATCCTTCAGGTCGGTTGATTACATCATCGTCAATCGGCGCCTGTGGCTGGAAAATGATGATAACGAAAACCGGAGAGAGCGATGCTGCTGCAGAGGTGGGGTGGGGTGAGGGCAATGTGTGTGTGTGTGTGTGTGTGTGTGTGTGTGCTAGGGAGGTTCAAATGAGACTCGCTAAAAGTAAAGTCTCTGTAATCATGTCCGGCCAGGTTTCATTTGAACGTCCCTTCTATAAAGGGCCCAGTCTCTGGAATAAGAAATCTATTCTGGCTGCACGAGGTTTAAAGAACTCGTGATCACTTCAGCTGCGAATCATGCACGCGTATTTCTCGCCAGCGCCTGTCAGACGACGCAGGGTTTACCATGGAGAAAATTCGAAATGATATAAAGAGTCCAGCCTACTTTCCCAGTTAAAACTGGCAGGAGCGGTAGTGCTTTCCATGAGTGCATCATCCGGCGTCCGCGTCCACACGGCCCGTCACCGGGGCCGGCCAGCTCTTTCTCCTCCACCCGGTTCGTTAATAGTGACGCGACAACACAGCCAGCTGAGCTGATGTAGCCGCGATGTTTGGCGACGAATGATGGTCTTTTGGAGAACAAGAACAGACGAACCGTTCCTACACCCACTGACTATAAACAGAGATGTTTCCCTTTATAAAAGGCGGGTTGTTTATGTACATTCGGACCCGCGGTGTGTAGACCTGCTATTAGCACGATGGCTACCGTATAATAATACATTTAAACGATTTAGTTTCGCAAAGATTCTAGTGTTTATTCAGAATTATCAGGGTGGAATGAATCTAAGCAGTATGAATATTACTTAGCACCCGAGTTATTGCTTATCGGTGTGTGGTGTGTGTGTGTGAGTGGTGTGTGTGTGAGTGATGTGTGTGTGGTGTGTGTGTGTGTGTGTTGTGGTGTGTGTGTGAGTGGTGTGTGTGTGGTGGTGTGTGTGCGAGTGGGTGTGAGTGGTGTGTGTGAGTGAGTGATGTGTGTGTGGTGTGTGTGTGAGTGATGTGTGTGTTGTGTGTGTGTGTGTGAGTGTGTGTGTGTGGTGTGTGTGTGGTGTGTGTGTTGTGGTGTGTGTGTGAGTGATGTGTGTGTGGTGTGTGTGTGGGTGATGTGTGTGTGGTGTGTGTGTGAGTGATGTGTGTGTTGTGGTGTGTGTGTGGTGTGGTGTGTGTGTGTTGTGGTGTGTGTGTGGTGTGTGTGTGAGTGGTGTGTGAGTGAGTGGTGTGTGTGTTGTGGTGTGTGTGTTGTGGTGTGTGTGTGAGTGATGTGTGTGTTGTGGTGTGTGTGTGTGAGTGGTGTGTGAGTGAGTGGTGTGTGTGTTGTGGTGTGTGTGTTGTGGTGTGTGTGTGAGTGATGTGTGTGTGGTGTGTGTGTGAGTGATGTGTGTGTTGTGGTGTGGTGTGTGTGAGTGGTGTGTGTGTGTTGTGGTGTGTGGTGTGTGTGAGTGAGTGTGTGTGTGTGGTGTGTGTGTGCTTATTGTTATTATTTGATTAATTACGCAGGATTTTGGTTTTCGAGAGACAACGATTCGACCTGACGTCACCCCAGGTATGATGGGCGCACGTGACCGTCCACGTGCTAGCGACACGCGCGCGCTCCGTGTTTTTGTTTACCCATCATCACGCCCGACTGACTGGTTCGTGCTGCGCGTGCCACACGGCCCCTCTTTCTAGGCTGGCTGGTCGCTCGCTCCCACGTGGTTTGCGGCGCCCCGGCCACGAGCGGCCTTTCCTATAGCAGTCGGTCGGTGATGGAGCTAGCCAGACCAGCTGAGAGGAGACACCGTTTCGTAGGCGGCGGGAAAAAAAAAAAACAAAAAAAAAAACAACAAAATTAAATTAAATGTTTTAAAAAAAAGGTCTAAAAACTGCGAAATTAATTATGGAAACTCTGCACGAAACCCAGTTACGCGCGCACTTACATTTACTTCCTCCTAGTCTTTGCCCGTCTGACTGGCGGGCGGGCACCTGTTTTTATTAATGTACCGACCCCTGTCGCTCTCGGGGTGGACTAAAATATGTTTAAAGAAATCAATGAGAATGGCACCACCATCCCCCCTCTCCTCCTGACAGTCTGTGGACCAACTACCTCTCGCCATCTCCCGCGTCATCTGGACACTTCCTTACTGCTCGTCCAGGTCGCTGGGTGGCGCTCGTGTCCGGGGGTCGGACCTTGGTAGGTGAATGTCAGTTTTTGAAAAAGCAACATGGAAGGTACAGGAGTCAGGGTTGGGCGATAAAACGGTGTCGGGAGTCAGATTAAAAGATTTAGCTGAACTAAAGATAAGAAGAGACTTCCTTCACGGAGTGGAATTAAAATGCGGTATATTTTCGAACCGTCGGCGGCTGTACGATGGGAGAACGGCGGCACGTGACACTGACAACCAATGTACATCAGCTTCAGTGGGACGACAACCTGTTTCCTCTTTCGCTGATCGTGCGGTGCGATAATGACACAAAAACAACCGCTGCTGTAGTCAGACGCTACCTTCAGCGCAGCGCTAACGATAGATCCTTAATGTTAATTGATTGGTTGCACAGTAAATCAGAAAGGGGTGGGGTGTGCGCTTAATACAGGGGAAGATGTGCCATTTAGTGTACGCGAGTTTCTTCGTAATCTTTACTTAGCTGCAGGTGCTAAAAAAAAAAAAACTGAGAAATTTGATCGTTTAATAAGTGACCTCTGCTGAGAAATTATAGCGTTTAACACTTTCCCGATCAGATATTCAGACTTTAATGTTAACAACTGCACAAAAATTTCACTAAAAAAAAATGTATTTGATAAACCGACAACAGACTTCTACACTTCACTTGTCCCCTAACCCACAGGTCATCGGGACCCCTCGACAGGTGTGTCCAGGACACTTACAACCTGGCGGAGCCCATCCCTCTCCAGGTTGAGAGTCGAGGTGAATGTCGGCGGCCGTACAGCTGTTTCGGGAATAGACTTTTTACCTGGCATTTGATATAAAGGAAAGAAAAGAAGCAGTTGGTTGAAATAGTTAAAACTAAAACCAGAACGCGATCGAAACATCAAGTCGCCCCTCCATCTCTTCCGTTTTAGCATTCCACAAACTCGCCCGCTTATCCGTCATGGATTCTTGCGCTGGTAATGGAATAAAACCAGAAGATTGTGTTGTTGTTGTTGTTGTTTATGTTTCATGAACTGGAATAATCAGTGTCGGATCACTGCAGGATGAAGGATAGCATCAATTATTTGTTTTTGCTTTTTGTCGTTTTTCTCCCCCTCTCACCGGGACCACCACGTCAAACTCAATTCTCTTTCCCATCCGCCACCGCTTCGCCAGATCCCTGCAAGAGCTCGCGTCCAATTTTCATCCGATTGCCGTTCCGTGTTTTGTATTCCACGCCCCGCACGCCACACAGCGAGATACCCCGAGTTTGGAGTGGATCTGCAAACAGAAAAAAAAAGTTGTTTTTTTTCGTTTTATTCTTCTGTTTGTAAACGGAGTCACGAGTCTCTAGACCTAATTACGGACTCAAAGTCAATTAAAAGGTGACAAGGGGAAAAAAAAAACAAACAAAACGGATGCGGAAATCTCTTACACCTCCGGAGTTTGTTGGCGTATATCGCACATATCTGCACATTGTATCGGCTGCAGGCGGTGCGCGCTAAGACGTGTGAACGCCTACTCGGAGTCGACCACATGTTGCATTCTGTAGTTTGGCCTGGAGATGACATGTGAGGCAAAAAATCAGCAGGTAAAAGCGTTCAGACTATACAGATGAATTCAGACGGGAGATAATAAAATGTTTCCCTCGTAGTTATTTCATAGTTAAAAGAAAAGTGACGAGAATCGATGCAAAGATAGGACGGACGGACGGACAATCGGCCGAGTAGTTGAGAGAGACGACTTCCTCGGTCACGCTCCATTGGCCGACCATAGACAGGACAAAACGAATATTAAAGTGAACTTATAAAGCGAACACAATAGGGGATTCAAAACAAGTATCAAAAGCCTAGGTGGACCAGATGCTGCTTCAGGGAATGGATTGTTGGGGTATCACGGGGATCAAAGATCAGCTGTGGCAGTTCGGCAGGATTCGTGGGATCACGGTGGATGAGACCGCAGCTGGGATTAACTACGACGCAGCACGTTGTAAAATCCCGGCCGGTGTCGAGCTGTTTTCTGTTGGCGTCACGTGGTGTTACACCGGAAGGCGACGTCACCGGGAGTACGACCGAACTTGGAGACGAAGGATCGGTGCGTGTTTACTGCAGCAGGTGTGCACCACCGAATCTTGGACAGTTTGATTGCCCAGCGCCAAGTCGGATCCCGACGGCCCGAGTTTTACGGCGGTCATTTCGGACATAAATCAGCTGTTAGAGAAATTTATCGGTGCATGTGTTAGCAGGCGAACGAGGGATGGCATGGCGGCTGGCAAGCAGGATTCGAATAAAAAAAAGGCCTCTCCTATGTCTTTTCTGCTCAGATGCGGTTCTCTTGGCTCTCCGCCGACCTGATCCTAAAACCGGCCCCAATCAAACGTCGATAAAGAACAATGAACGTCTCCCAACCGGTCGTTACTTTACTTCTGTTCAAGAAATTTCCCCGGATATCTGAACGGAGGAGTGTTCTATTGCCAGCTCTATGGCGAGGCGGATGCTTTTATTTACTCGCTCAAAACACGAGACTGGAGCAAAACGGTGAAACCCCTTTAAAAATCTGCTCACGCACGGGGCTTGTCAAGGGAGATTTATGCATGTCCTTGTCCGTTCACGAGGCGAGAGACTGCTTACGACACAGAACTATGCGGCCATCAATAAATCGAGCAAACTCTACACTAGGAACCAGTGGATTAGCCGGTGTTACACTGGGCAGGTTCATTCTTTGGGAATTATTCGTTCTCAGCAAACGGACATCACACACCACATCAAACATTGGCTTTTCTTGATAACAACCGTGCAACTGGTGACTTGGAATTTCAGGAAACTTTTCAATATTTTTTACGTAATAACGCATACGCCATCAAGTACTGCGAACCTTTGATTACGTAATATTACTGATATTCCTCCTCATAAGTGACAGAACGTTTAAAAGAAGAAAGAAGCAGGATGGACCGGGAAATTGAGCAGTTTTACTACAAAATACTATCCTTGCTAGTGACAACGGAGAGAACCAGTGACTACGACTTAGACGTTTTAGTAAATGTGCCAAGAATTCTTCTCGTGTAGTTTCCCTTGGCAGCGAGACGTGATAGGGTTACTACGAGGAGGTCAGCCGAACTCCATCATGCCACACATCCGATTACGTTCTTATCTCCAGGGGATCGTCGACCAGGTCTCCGATGGTGGCCACTGGCGAACGTTAGATAATTCTTCCTGGCTGGTGGAGAGGGCCGCTTCTCCCTACTCCTTTTGCTCTTCCATCACCTTTCTCACACAACTACTACTTTCTTGGCGACCCTTTCGTGCTCCTATCAAGTTAAAGATATAAACAAAATTTGCAGAAATGTTTTTTTGTTGTTGTTGTTGCTGTTTTTGGGGTGGGAACCAAGAACTTGAAGGGGAGGCGAAAGCCGGCGATGCTCGAGTTCCTGCTGTAACCCACCGACATGACGGTATAAAGGTTCGGTCTGGCTCTGGTGTCTGAAGTCCGGATAAAATGACGGTTCACCTTTAATACAAAACGACGACTCCCTCTACCCCCAAAACAAGCAAAAACAACAATTACTGGAGTTTGGAGCGTCAGCAATTAAAAAAAAAAAAAAACACGTTAACTTTTTTTGGACTGTTTTCCTTTTTGCCACTTTTAAGATTGATTGCGCTCGATTAAGCCTGTTTGTTTGTTTCCGGCAGGCGCGCGTCATTGTGGCAGATGGCGCGTGCCCGTCAGTCTCCGGCTCGGCTCGTGTTTCAGGCCGCACGAGCGCCGTCTGCCAGGGTGATTTCCCCGCTATTACGAATTCATTTGCCGGCAAAAATTGAGAGACGTAACCGTGAAATTAAAAATGCACCGCAAAGGAAGGGGCCTGGAAGGTCCTGTCAACCCCTAAATAACTGACGCTCTCGTAGCCGGCACTCAAATGCCGGAGTCTCGGGCTTTCCTATTGCGAGCATGTCAGCAAAATTGGCCCCCCGGGACCCGGAAACTTTAGTAGGAGGACATGGATCCGGCGGCCCCGCGCCAAACCAAAAGCAGGGACTATATTAGGAATGCATAAAAATGTAAGGGGATATACGGCGTTCTATTGGTAGCTTATGCAAGTCGCGCACAAAAAGGGGCTGGTTTAAGCGACACAGCCGTTGTCCCCTAGCCGGAAAGAACTGCCCGCCGCCCGCACTTCGATCTAAATCAGCACTAATTTAGGGGTGGGCCGAAGGGAGAGATTACTGTAGATTATTTATTGCGTTGTAGAACATCCGGTTAAAGATTTTGTTCTCTCTCCTCCCCAACAACGAAGACACGGGGACTTTTATTGATACTTTCACTTTAGCTATGCTTAGTTTTTGTTGTTATCTTAAAAAGTGAATCTGTAAGCGGTTATTCCGTTTGTATTTCTTATTTATTTACTCTTTGCTTTAATTAGTTCCTTCCCCTCCATCTGTTCAAACGGTACATGCCTCTTCTTTCTGTTGTTCTGCTTAACTGCGCCCGGCGGTGCATCCGCAACAACATCTTTTCGCCATTAACTGCACCAGCAGCGGAGTTAGGGTGATAATCGAGATTACAATACAATAAATTAAAAGTCTCACTCTGGGGGGGGGGGTTCAAGTCTATTTAGCACGTCGTAGTTTGTTCCTCTCTATAGAGTAAAGCTAACGTAAAATCGTCAGTACCGAAACAAGATCGGATGGTTCTGGAAAACACCCTCGTTTTTTCCGTGTGCGAGGACGGTGAATTAGTTGGCCGCGCACCTGCAGCACGCGGGGCGAAGAAGGAGAACTAGAGCGGGTGGGCCACCCGGCGGGAAAGCCAATCAGGACAGAGCTGGGTAAACATGGAGAAATGTATGCCAAAAAAAAAAACAAAACAACAACAACAACAGAGAAAAATGAAAAATCTTTGAAAATCGCGATAGTTGGTGAGAAACCTCGCCAACAGGCGGCGGGTGGTGCGTGGGAGACTGCTGAGGTTAGGGACCCGAGCTCAAATCCTGGTCGGGGGGTCGGATTGGTTCGACCGTCAAGTGAGCTTTCTCCTATATCATAGAAAACCCCCTCTGATTACTGGGATAAGCGTGCAGCTAATCTCCTCACCCTGTTCTTCTTCGTCTGGTTTAGGAAACTGAAACCGCGGGGGGGGAGGTTCCTATGGCGGGCGCCTAGTGTGACGTCAGCCGGAAGGGATCAAGAACGGGTGGATGTACGACATCAGATCTCCCGCTGGCTGATTATTATTTGTACGCTCGAGAAAGTAACTTCTCACTGCGACAGTCAAACTCCAAAATATTCCGTTCATATTTTGGGTTTAGCAATTAGAATTAAAAATCGATTATCGAATAAATTTATTCTTTCTAAAAACGACTGCTGCATTTAATTTTAAAACAATTGTGTTAAAAACACTCCATCATCATCATCATCAATTATTATTATTATTATTATGCGTTTTCCGTTTTCACTTCCATTGCTCGTTTTACCTTGATCTAATATGAAGTGTCGGCCTTTGGTGAGAACTAGTCATCCTAAGCGATAGAGGTAATTTTCCCCTGCAATCTATTAACCACCTTCCCGGAGAAAACCGAAGCAAGACTCTCCTAACTTTCTCGCCATTCTCCCGTCCGCAGAAAGACTCAGCGCTCAAGGACTCGTTCTTGTTCGTGACCTTTCACACTGGCGGCCAGGCAAGGAGGCGCGGACGGTTCGCCACTCACGCGCGCGAAAGTAGTGCACGTTCTCTTCGGGCTTTAAGCCGATAAGAATAAACGAGCATCGTTATCAAATTTGACAAGAACTTTCACTCATTAAAAGGCGTCTGAACGCACCCTCCCTCCCTCCCTCCCCTGTCCCTCGGGGGTGGTTCTGTGTCGCGCCAATAACGTCCGCTCCGAGATCTATTTCTCACCCCCGATATTTCCCCGTCTGGAAAACGGCCTATTGTCGACAAAGACCTGACCCTAACGGGGTTACAGAACCTGGCAGCCGCGCTCTCCCGAGAGGTAGCGCCACATCTACTAAGTCAGTTAGCAGCAGCAGCGTCTTAGTCGTTTTTGCTGACAGGCCGGCTGGCATTGGCCCGCGTCAGCTTTACGGATATCCCCCGTCTAGACGATATCATCTACCAACTTCCAACAATAACGCTGTCGCCCAACAAAACAGACTTTTCGGAGTTGGCTGTCGTCAGGGTTCGAGATGGGATGAATGCTGTTGGCACGTACACCGAATCTATTTTACGGGACGTTTGATTGGCCGAATAGCCTCGTTCTGGTGGCGGAGAGGTGACAGGGAGAGAGAGCATTTATTGGCCAGACCCAACGCTACTGCTTTATTTTGACGTTTAATTCGGTATTTAAAAGAAAGTGATAGGCACCGATGAAGACTGACCGCTCGGTTGTCATGTTGATAGGCCGATCTCGATTCTGGGGCCTCGTCTTCGCTCCCACGGGATACTTTCTGAGAATTTTCCCGACAAGCTGGCTTCACTTTGGTTGGAGAGGTGTCGAGGCGAAATTAGTGAACCCCACGATTGTTGATAGGGGAGAATCTGTGAGAACCTGAGCCTGTAATGGATAACGTGCAGCAATAGGCTGGCAGGTGGCGCTAGTGAGCAAGAATGGTAGTCAACGCTCTTTATATATTGGGCACCGAGGAGGCAGAGAGCAGTAAAGATAAAATACCACAGGTTTTCCTGCCGAATAAACATGGCAGCAGCGAATGCAGGGCACTTACTACTGATAAGACCAAATTCTTTTAATCACAAACAGTTTTTTTTATCTTAACAGTTTTTAAAAGATTTTAATTAACTATTTTCAGAGTAATATGAAAAATGACAGAGACAGACAGACAAAATCGATTAACAATACTAACTAGAACACTGTATTTTATGAATATAAAAACAAATTTTAATTAAATATTAAATTCATTTCTCAAGTTCGAGCCTTGAAAAAAAAAAAACAAGAATATACCAGAGGCTTTGTTCATTAAGATTTGTCTTGAGGTGGAGGCGTTCATGGCCCTAGTCGGTTTAAACAAAGAATGGAGTCGTTTTTCTTGTCTTCTTTCATTCGCTTCCGAGAGAGCTGGAATGTGGAGCAATTGAAGGCTTTGACGATCTTCTCTCTGTTTTTGAGAACTGTTAGTACCGTTTGAATTGGCAATACCATACTTCTGGTAGACTCCAGTCTTAGTCTCTTTTCTGGCATCAATTTCCTCTAGTATTCTCATTTTGGATTCAAAAAAGAGGCCTTGTTTTCGTTTCGACATGAAGGTACGTGTATTACGTATTGAGCGAATTCCACAGCACACTGACCGCCAGGGCAACAATAGCGTTGACAATCAATGAGTAGATCTACTACGAATGCTCACGAGACATGCGCGAGAACAACCAATCAGTGCAACCGAAACAAAACGCTTTGTTCTTCGCTTTTCGCCAGGGTCGACCATCCTTAAAGTCGATCATTTCGTATTAAAGCTATGAACACAGCAGTAAATTCGGCGGTGGAGATTTCAAAACGTTTCATGATAAGCTTTTAGTACTAAGCGTAATATTTACAATGAGAAACAAGAGGCAAAAACTGGACTCCACACTTCTTTCCAAATAGCCGCTGTTTCGTATTAGCCGTTTTCGTCTTAAGGGTCGCCACTGTATTTTTAACTTTACTAATACTGAATGGGAGAAGATCAAATTACTAAAAATATCAATTAATAAATAAAAATAAGAACTTTGAAATCTGGGGGTGTGTGTTTCACCGTTAACAGTTATTTTTGTTGTTGTTGGGAGGGTGTATTTTGTTGTAAATAAGTTCAGATCCTTCTTCACGTGATATTATACAGTAAACCAGGGTAGTTGAATAGTTTCCGGGGGTCAAGCTTATTTAGGAACAGGAGAACTAATGACATTAGATTAGGATAAATAAACTAACAAAAAAATAAAAATGGAGCAGATAAAAATGAAAGAAAATACTTTGAACGGGACGTTAAGCAACAGCTGGTAATTGTGACCAAAAGAGTGGAGACTGTAAATGAAATGAGAAATATTTAAAGTCTGCTCCGAATATAATACTCCATGTGCCTTGTGTTTAGTCCTTCAGCAGCAATCGAGAGGATCTCGGTGACTTCACTAGGAGACTGAGTTAATACAACGGAAAACAAAATTATAATTAAAATCAACACTTGACTCTGTGACCTTCGGCCTCAATCCACTAGTCAGACAGCAGCATTTAGATCCTCTGCAAGTACCCATAGTTTCCTTCCTACCATCCATTCTCAGCCAGAGCTTCAATGTGTCACAGTCGTGCATACGTTTGATTTCGGTTCATAAAATCAACAACCGAATTATCTCTATACGCACACAATTATCATGATTAGCATTTCAGGTTACTTTTCTAATCTACTGTATCGGTTTCCCCCACCTACTATTGATGGCAGTAATAGCAATGATGGTGTCAACACTCCCACTATTACTACTTTTGATCTATAGTCTTTAAAAAAGGCAACAACTGCGTCAAACTTTTATGCAAATATAAATTAAAGTGTCGCAAAATTTTCCGTGATTTTAACTTTCAATGTCTGGCCATTAAGACAGCTCCCGCACCAAAACAAAGTAAACTCGCGTGTTTCATTATCTTTATTTTAACCCCTCCCCTCCAAGAAAGCTATTTTGGATTGTATTTTTTTATTTACAATTTCTAGTTAGGTGTTCGATCGTTTGCTTAATCAACTGCCACCCAGCCAGCGACCTATAACCTCTCTGCTCAACGTCTTCCCCGCTACCGAGCGAAGCCTCGGCTAATCGATTTTCGTGTTGATTATTTCGGTGGCACGCGCAACTCACGTGACCAGCGTGCTTAAATACTGTCTGACGTATGCTGGCGGCGTGTGAAAGGCATAACTAATTCTAAACCATTTACACGAACACGAAAGGAGAGAGTGGGGGCCGATTGTTTGGGTGTGGTTATCTGACAGGCGAACACGTGCGCGCGCCTTGTGTCAATCTGATCGCCTTCTTTATGCTCGTGTAGTTGTTCTGTCTGATCCAACACTTCGTTTCATCTTGAATTTTAAATATAACGGCGACCAGACGAGGGCGCGAGCGTACACACGTACAGGAATTCCACAACACTGTACTGACACAGACAACAGATCATCGAGTTTCTGTAAGGTTGCATTATTCATCAGCACAGTTAGAATCCCACAATAGACTGTTAATGTACCTCCGACAAAACCACCGTGTGTCCTTCTGGGTGAGTAACCCAGTTGCTTCTATAGGAGAGCTGTGACGCATATACGGACATATCCCGTCTAATATTTTACTTTCATTTTACCTGGTCTGTCGTCCTTTATTTTTGCTGCACGGTAAAAGAAGGTGGAGGTGTACAAAGGTGTTTTAAGAACACCTGCCTGCTCATTTTCGCTATGTATCTTGATAACGTTGGGCCACAAAGGGAGGTAACCGATGCCGGCTCCTGTTCGTACGACACAGCAGGAGAGCCAGGCCATATGCGGTGCTGCACCTACACCAGCATCCCAATCTCCTAGGCACTCAGGTTTTAAAAACAACTCGCCCGACGACAGGTTGGGGACAGGTAGAAAGAGTTTCCCACGAGGGAACAATTTGCAGATATCACCGATAACATTTAGATGTGTGAACAGGCAAAAAAATTATCTAAAAAAAAAGAAAAAGACCCGGCTTTTAGAAAACTATTATTAACATGTTTTGGTGACGAGAACAAAGAGAGACGTTAGTAATTATGATTTCTTGGCGAGGTAGACGTACGGCAGAGAAAGAGCAGTGATGCTGTTATCTATGGGCTGGCTAGGTGTTGGGCGACCACTGGTAACCATCTGTCATTACTTAGTGTACAGGGAGGCAACTCCCTCCGGTAGGACGCGAGATAGCATCAGTCAGCCGTATCGTGTTACTTGTGCACAACAACCGAGCTTCATAGACTCAGGTTCTAGCGTAATGTTTAATGTTAAGTCCTAGGGTGAAACAGAAGAAATAATTTTAAATAAATAAATAAATAAGTAAGTAAATAATTTCAATAGTAAAAAAATATTTTACAAGTCTGAGAACGCCAATGGTAAATGGTCTCCTGTTCACAAACTGACTGGGAAAGCTATGAGTAAACTGGTTTTTACTTGACTAATATAGTACACAGCTGTACAAATGATTTAATTAACCAACCAATTAGCGCGTTTATTTACTGTGCATTTATTTATTTTACTTCGTTTTATTATCAACATTTTACCGGATTAATTCATTTTTCTGTTGAGTGGGTGGGTGGGTGGTTAAGACAAAAAGCACTGACCAGTCTGCTCGATTTGTTCTGCCCGAACTACTTTCAGTCAAGCAGAACAGCTTCGGATTCTCGTTCTTTCCTGACCCTGCCGTACGGTTTCAGAGGAGGAAGAAAGTAGCCGGCTGGAGTGGACACTTAATCTCCGTTTGTTTGTTGTTTTTTTTATGAAAAAGATTTGGAAAACAACTTTCCAAGAGCTAAATCTAAATGTAAAAAACAAACAAACAACAACACTAATTAAAAATTATAATTCAGGCATAATCAAGGGGTTAATTCTGTAAAATATCAGCGACCCGTGAAAGACACAGTACAGACTCTGTAATTTACTTGTATATGAGACAAACAAACAAAAATGAGAGAGAAATGTTGGACATCATAAAAACAATAAGTTTAGGGTAATTCCGCCTCCGAAAAGGGTTCTTTTCCTAGGTCATTAATTTTACAAATCTTTGACGTACGCTCGTTATTATTTACATATCCACGCATGACCGAGCACGCAACAATAGAATAATAACCCATCAAGCATAAACGAGAATAGTTCTATGGAAAAAAATGTGATATAATTTTGGAAATAGTCTTTTCACTTTTTTGTTTTCACGTGCGGATTATCAAATAGGAATAAGCCCGCTATACAGACACAAAGGTGGTGGGGTTGGGGGAGGCTAATACACTGATATATAAGTATGAAATAGGGGAAAGACCGGCGTCCTGGCTGTAGGCTATTAACAGGGCCAGTAAATCCTAAAGGTTTAATTAGGGATTAATTATTGGTGCTGTAACAACTTACCGCTGTCTATCCTGGGGAAATAATTTTAAAAAAGAACAAAAAAAAAAAAAAGCAGACTATTCGTAAAGCACCCGCCATTGTCTATTGTTTTACGCGCTAGTGACGTCATCGCGATCATCGATGACGTAACGTCTGATCGAAGATCTCGCCGGTGCGCGCGATCTTAATGTGTTTTTTTTTTTTTCTTTCTGGATGACTGGCCGCCATGGTTATAGCTGGGGAAAAGACACGGACGAAATCTTCGCTCGTATCTTCCACCCGCCGCTAGGGGCGATGTAGTTCCTTTGAGAACCGCTCCGACGAGTGGCGGAAGTCGCCGGTTTCTCCAAAGTGATGATAATTAAAAAAAACAACAACAACACACCACTGAAGAAGGCGCGCGCCCCATGGCGCCTGGTCTTTTACCTCACAGTCTCGGGCCGGAGATAACGGATCCGTCAAACCCGCAAATGTTAATTTAAAACAACAACAAACGCGGACATTTCTGCAGTAGAAACGAAGATAAAGCGAACGGCCGGCCATTCCACGGAAGCGACAGAAGCCCGTGCAGGCCGGACCCGGTCACGTGACCATGACGTAAACGGTAACGGATGTTTGACCCTGAAACCGACATCGTTATTATTATTTCTTGCGCCATCTTGGATATGTCTACGTTAAGGTTACCACCTCTGGCAAGCATATAGCAGCAGTCAGTCGGGTGTCTGGCAAGGAACCGATTTCCCCGGATGATTACGGCGGCTTCTTGCACGATTTTACCTGGCCCTCAATGACGGCCAGACTTCGCCAAATTAAAAACACGACAGAAAACCATACCGGAGCGGGATTGCTAGGAAAGGGGGGGGAGGGGAGAACTAATTAAATAGAGCGAGAAAAAGATAAGGGTCGTTTGTCCGGGGAGGCGTCACATCAACGGGTCGGGTTTCCACACCGGGTTGGATAAGGATTAAACTTCCATAAAATTAATTAATGACTATTAGATTTTAAATGTTGGATCCGTTACCGACCCGGGAAAGGGGAGGGAATCGCGGGTGTGCGGGACCCCCGGCCGAGACACCGCCGTGGAGGGACCGGCTGGAACAAATTTATGGAGTGTAAACTCGGATGAATGATTTAACTGAACTGTCGACAAATTGCAAAGTTATGGATGACAACAAAGAGCGACCCATCTATTAACACAGACAGGCAGAGAGATCCGGTGGAAACACCGGCCTCGTATCGCGATTTAATTTCACTGGTCGGAAGGCCGGGGAAGAGGAGCGGTTACGCGATCCCTTAAAATAAGAGTTGAACATATTACCCATTAGATAATTTAAAAACCCATAATGTTCTTTTTTTCAGGATTAGTTAAAGAAATGTAGGAGGATCGACAAACACAAGCAACTGGAGACGAGAGGACAAGGGCTGTCTGTTGGCTGTCTCCGGCAGTCCACTAGGTTTCTAACTCTTCGTGCTGGTCGAGAGGGGAAAACACCTGGCATCAGGTGAGGAAATTGATATAAACCTTTACACCTGCCAGGCGCAGGGTTAATAACACGTGGTCCACCCATGGTTCCTCCTTCTTGGCCAACACGACGTTCAAGTAACTTTCTTCATTTTCTCTTTCACGATTTCTGCACAGATTTGTCCCCTAGAAAAGTTCATTCTAACAAATTACTGAGTGGTTAATTAATTAGGCTTCCGTCTCTCTCTCTCATGAGAAGATTCCGGCTACTCACTCTCCGAGAATTCTGCTTTGCTCTTATTGCGTTAGGGTTCTTCCAGTAAGATCCACAGTACTACGTTGAGCCGGATTTCTCCTTCACTCTCTTTCTCACACACACTTCCTTCCCGTCTTTCCACCTCTCTCTCTCTCTCTCTCTCTCTCTCCTCTCTCTCTCTCTCTCTCTCTCTCTCTCTCTCTTCTCAGTTTCCTGATTTAACCAGTGTTAGAAACTGTTAAAAGACAAATTTTAGAAATGTGATTAAATAATTAGATAACGAAGCCCTGTTTCCATGGTTGCTTGCGCACGGTGCAGCTGTTGTGGTCAGTGATGGAGATGAATCTGTACATCCTCACGTGTCGAGTTAAGGTGCGCGGGGAAACGATTCTTCTGGCAGTAGCTGCACTCGTATAACGATGACGGTAGAAGACGACAAAGTCAGCTATATCCGCCGTTTTCCATAGAAAGATCTGATTCCCGTTTTTGCTTTAGTTTCTGCTTCCTTTCCAACGTACGGAGGAGTTTTGCTGGCCTTAGAGGAAAGCCGACGTTCCTGAACAACTAAGCAGCAAACAGACGTAATGGCGCCGTTATTACTTTTCGTATCACATAACTCGCTTCTTTCTTGCCGGGCCGGGTGTAGCCCACACGTGTGGAGTGGCGACAGCTCCGTAAAACCAGCCAACCGAAGACGACAGTCGGAAGAGGTATGACCCAGTAAACAAAAAAGAGAGGCGTGTCTTAAAAATGGCAATTAACTATGAAAGTTAAACGAATACGAAGCAATAACGATTCTAAAACCTTGTTTTAATGCATAGCGAGCCCGCCATAATTTGGGTAGACGGACGCTTACTAATATAATCGACGTGTGGTCGTTAACAGCCGACAAGACGAGTCACCCTACCGGCGGTGGTGGGGTAGAGCTGGTCACGCCACCGAGCGGCAGTCCGCCTCACCAGCTATAATACACACTAAAACAAATAGAAGGTTTAATTATGGCGGCCAGTAGACGATGCTTCTGCCGACATCGGATCCAGCAACTGGTTTGCGATTATTCCCCTTTCCTTTACCAAACTTGGTTTGGAGTTATTTCGCACAGGACAGAGACAACAAACTTTTCGCATAACTCTCTCCCTCCCCCCCCCCGGCTCCAGACTCGAGCCGACACGATACATACGCACTCCAGTAATCCCATCTAACCGCCAATCTGAAATTCCTCTAGTGCCGGAGATCAGATTTAAGTTTTATTTCCTTCAAACGTCGTCGCGAATGCTCCAAAGACTTTTTAAAGGGTTCGTCTTTCTAAAATATGCAGTTCTAATTGAAATTTGTCGGCCTTTAAAAAACGAGCTCGGGTTTTTATTCAGTTATTTATTATTTTTAAATTGCCACATTGCTCCCATGCCACCAGATTACCAATGCTTCTGATTTAAAAAAAAAAAAAAAAATTCTTTTCTCTCTGATTTTTCATCATTAGTCTTCTTTCCGCTCTTTGGAGAGTTTTCCAAAGTAACATTTGCCACAGGAACCCAGCCGGCGCGAACATCGATTTCGATCTTGCTCGAATATCTATAGATCGTAACGCCTCAACGCGCATGCCCGAGACTCATCGATAACCGTCATGGCCGAACACTACAGTTCGCGGTCTTCACAACCTCGTTCTAACCTCTCGCCTCACCTTTCCGTTCTCTCGTACATACAATATCTAACTCTCGTCGCGTGACTGCACTGTTTATCTCTGCGCATAATTGACAAAAGACGAATCCACGACTGTAATTCTTGTAACTTGGCAACTTTTGGTATCCAATGACCACTTGTTTCCGTATTCTTCTCGCTCTCGTGAGATCGCCATAAACGCGTAAGTAAAATAACCGGGCCGCCATTAAACGTGATCGCTTAGCGAGCAACGAGATCTCGTCCCTGAAACCATGTCGTCTATTACTTTTAACACTTTAAAGTGTTTTTCTTTTATTTTTACACTTTTTGCATATTTCTTATTTCAATTAGGGCTGTGGCAGACAGGAGTCGTAATAAAATTAATGACTGCTGTATACCAATTTTTACAGAACGCGCTTCCTCTACTGCTGGTGATCGATGTTGACTTCTTTACGTCGCCTATCCGTAAATCCGGCGCCATATTAAACGAATGACTAAGTATTTGCGGCCCGAGTTTTGATGGCCGAAGAAGGACCCTGACGCTGAAAATTCAAAACGGACGAAGGCGGCATAGAGCTGTTGCTGATAATAACATTTACGGGAGATGGAATGGCGATCGATGAACGTCATTACTACGGAAACTTACAGGAGACAGAACAAAATACACACACAGCCGCCATTGCTGGAATGTATATGAATCTGAAACAGCAACAACCTGTTTAGATTTATATCTTTTTTTTTTTTTTTTCTATTTAAACAGCAAAAACTGTCATTAATTTTGTATTTATCGCCACAAACGCTACCACCGGCCCATTTAGGGGTCCCGGCGTCAGGCCGACTTTAAGTTGGACACTTCCAGGGGTTTTGTCAAGTAATCCAAAGTCAGCGTGAGAGTTATCAGATTTGATCGATGACCGTCGACCTTCATAATCCATCCAGCACATTCCGCTAAACCATCACCACGAGCAGAGAAATGGGGAGTACTCAACATTGTCCTCAGACTCGAATCCGGCTTTATGGGGCGTCCCACAGGGGTGCAGTACGATAGCTTAAGCGTATGCGAGGAGCGAGGACTCTGGATTTGTAAGGATGTCCCGGATTTTTCTGGATAACCGACCGTTATTACTCTAAAAACGCCAGACAACGGATTACTACATGTGACGACACGTTTTTGTCTCCCAGTGGGCGAGCAGCGAATTTCGGCTTCAGTTTCACGTGATCCAGACTTATCATTCACGGAAGTCGAAAATGAAAATCCCGAACATTATAAAATCCCAATATTCCTACTTTAGGTAAATGTGTTTAATGTCGATAGTTATTCACGCATCTTTAAACCTATTTTATTTATTGATAGAAAATTACTTCCGTGTAATGCCATCGAGTGCGGCTTGTTTAAGTTTGAGTATTTGGGTGACAAATACTAAGATTATTGTTTTAGCGCAGGGAGCCATTTCAAATAACTTCATTGTTCAAGACATGATAATGTAATCCAAGATTATCGTGAACGGAAGCAGTTCGCCTTTATTTCGCGTAATTCTGAATACATAGTTCGAGGTGGACCACTCATTGGTCTTTTATTGACTTGTTCGTGTTTTTACTAACCACAGAGTTCAGCCCCTTGTTGGTTGCACGTTTCTCGACTTCCCGTGAGAAGATCTCCTCGTTATTCCGGTCCGGGTACTACCAACAAGACGGCTTCTTAACCCTGTCCCCCCATTAAGCGTAAACACGCGAGCATCAAACATGGCCGACCTGACCAGTGATGAACACGAGAAAAATCTCGATGTAATATATATTTGTGTAACATTTGGTAGCCCTTTAAAAAAAAAAAAACCTGACCCGACGGTGGAATGTTCCGTGATTGTTTACATTCGCAATGGCACCTTTACCCCGCCTTCCCTACATATATTTTGTTAATAGGATTCTTAAGTAAAGTTTTCTTAGCGGGACGATCAGAACGCGATAGATGGCGGCGAGACGGTCACGTGATCGAGAGCCCCCCCCCTGTATTATCACTGGGCAGATGGCCGCCGTGTAAGGAGAAACCGAGACGTAAAGGAGGAGGGTTGCAGCCTCGTTCGGAACTGTTTAGCGCCGCCAGCAAGCGGGGCGGTCATCAAAGTGATATGATTTAATTAAAACTCTTGCTTTTTAATGAGTCGGCTACTGGTGCATAAATCAGCACCGTTGACCGGACGCGCTCTCAAAATGGTCGCCTGCGTGCGTCACGAAGCGGGGAGAGATAATATTTACTGATAAAAGTGGGCGATAAATTTCGGAGTGGATGGAACTCCAGGGAGGAGAGGGAAGTTGGGTCCAGTGAGAAAACCAAGACGATCATGGTAGAAAGGGCAGATAGGGCCCGTAGATCTCGTGATATTTGAGCAAGATCTCGCGTCATCTTTACTCCAAAACGTTGACGAATCCCTTAAATAATAATAATAATAATAATAATAATAATAATAATAATAATAATAATAATAATAATAATAATAAATTTTAAAAACCTGTGCGGAAAACAAAACTAAAGGAAACAAAAAGTAATATATATATATATTAAAAATAAAGGATAAAGGATGTAAAGTTGTCTCGCTGGTTCTCTGAGGCAGGAACACATACCCTGTTGGCCCCTCTCAGCGTTTAGGAAAGATTTCCTAATGGTTCGGTGCCGTCATCACGCGGAACCCAAGAGTCACGTGTGAGTAGCCGGCACCTGACTGGAGTGCTCGCTTACTAAACAGAAGAAACGGTATGCAAGTTTAAATACATACGAGCACGTGTTTGATGTAAAGGACCCTTGTTTATGTATACTGACGTTCTGGCTGAACCACCACTACTCTCAATCTTGAAATAGGTGTGGCAGCACGTGGGAGGGAGATTTGGGTGGTTATTCACCAGGTAGAGAAGCTACGCGGTTAGGTCATGCACGAGAAGACACGTCCTTCGTCGTACACCGCTACCGACGCCTATTTCGGAGGCGGCAGTCACAGTCGAACCCCTGAAATTCGGACCGATCGGGACCTGGACCTTTCAGGGTTTTGGAATAAAATAAAAACGATGTATACAGTGCCAATAAGTAACCGTATAACAGGGAAAACTTAATGCATACTTCGAATAAACAAAGAAAGTGAAGAGTGTAGTATATGAATACAGTAAACCCTAACTGAAAATGTATTTGATTTAATTACATAAAACTACTCTGAAGCTGAGGTATAATTTGTAGCCGTTATGGAGACAGAAGATATATGTACCACTTATCTCTATCTGCTCATCCAGTGCAGGAAATGATATTAAGACATCTCAATGATCACTTATAATAAAAAATAAAAAGATGAACAAAGGCCAAACCTGATAAAGGCATCTGAAGTGAAAGGGTTAAAAAAAACTAAAACGTTATATCTGTTATTGTTTAATCAAATAAACTAACACAGCCTTCTATTTTAGTTAGTATTTTCATTGTTAATTTTAGAGAATGTTTCGTGTATGTGTTTAGATTTCCTGAAAACTGCATCTTGCAGCATGTTAACTTGCATCACCTCGTGTTCGTAAAAAAAAAAACAAACAACTTTGTTGAAGAAATGTTATAAAGGAGAACTAATCTGATTCCCCCTCCAATGGAAATCTTCTCTTCTTGAGGCTCATCATCTTTATTATCCTCACTTTCAAGTCCTTGGGGTTTATCAGCGACTCCGTTATTTCGAGGTCTGAGAGTTGCCAAACACCTGGTGCACTCTGATCACATTTAAGCCGTCACAGCCTCGTTTTTATTCAGGTCCGTTATAAAACCCCTTTTCTTGTTACCCGCATAGTTTAAGCATTCTGCTGCCTCTGGAACCCCCCCAAATTCTTCAACAGAAAGGTAAATTTTATCTCTAAACGACTGTTTCGTTGGTGAAAGCATTTTATTCCAAGCATTTTTTAAGTGTGGGCTGAGTCACTTTGGCTCCATCCATCAGCCAGACACAACAGTGCATCTTTGATAGTAAACTGCTTTTGAATTTCTCATCTTTCCACCAGTAAAACAGCAATTAACAAGACGACGCATAATCCTTCCCTATATTTGGTCTTAAGGGGTCTGGTAACACCCTGATTCTGGTTGAATTAATGAAGCACGGTTGGGAAGCAAGTATGTGGTGGAAAACATTATCTACATCCATCTTTTCAACAGGTGGGTGTGCTGAACAGTTGTCCAAAGGTAGGACAGTTTTATAATCAGCCGGCAGCCTGAACTTACGAAAATAGCCACGAGCTTCAGGTACAAAAATTATGTTTAAACCATTCTAAGGTTATTTCTTGAGTGACCCAAGTCCGTTTGCTAGCCTTGGAGCTCACGGGAAGGGAGTTAACTCCTTCAAGAGCACGAGGTTTTGAACTCTTCCCGATTACGAGTAACTTATATGTATATGTGCCAGCCGCATTTGCACAGGTAAGACCATAAGCCTGTCTTTAACATCGTTGACACCCTCCACCATATTTTCATGTGCAGCAGGTAAGTGTTCCACGCGGTAAACCCCTCCATTACACACCATTATACTGTAGATTTGTTCAGGACTAAGCCTTTCGTCATTCACTAACTTAGTAAAATCAGTAATATAATTCACTGCTGCTTCATGGTTGGCAGAAAGTTTCTCACCATGAGATGTTAGCATATGAATACCATGTCTACTCTTGAATTTTTGTAACCAACCTGTTGAGTATAAACATTCTTGACTCAAGTTAATTGCTTCATGGTAGACTTTAGCTTGTGCAATAAGCATTAGGCCAGATAAGAATATTTTAGCCAAAAACCATTTGTACAGCACCTCATCATGATCCACTGATTTTGCTTGATATGGTGTCTTAGGCACATCAATGCCTGTGTTCGTGTCACTCTCAGCAAAGAACTTAAATTTTTTTCACTTTGCTTCTTTATATCATAAATGGACTTTCCAACATCATACTCTTCGCATAACCGATGGACTGACATTTCCTCCTATGATTTCGTCAATATTTAAACCTCACTTATGGTAAGAAATCCTGCTTTCTTTGTGGCATCAACAATCGTTTTATTTTCTGAGTTGGAGGCAAAATAAGGAGTGATTTAAAAAAAGCAAAATATAAAGGACAATTTCTCAGAACCGTCATGCTGTAAGGAGGGTTAGGGTGAAAAAACACAAGATGGCCACCAGGCGAGCGCTGACAGCTCCCAGATTCGCGAGTGGCAAGATTCTGAACTACACCAGCATATTCCGAAACTCGCAAATGATCCGAATTTACGAATTTCAGAATTAAGATCCTGAGGTCGACACAACTGGTCTGAATTTTATGTCTTTTTTTTTTTAACTTCAGAATTCTGAGTTTTAGAGGATTTATTGTATTACTATTAATGTCTAAATAAGAGTACATAATGGTTCATCAAATACACAGTTGTCTCGACAGGTACTTTTAACTTCACCTGTAGTGTTTTTATTTCAAAGAGAGTTTCACTATTCTAGACCTGCTCGCATAACGTCTTAAGCAACACCAGCCCAAGTTACGGTCTATTTCCCGTCTTTTTGCGAGCTTAGAAGAGGGAGGTGATAGAACAGTCTGTTTTCTAGCGCTGACATGGCCAAGACAGAAAAAAAAAAAAATGTGAAAGTTGGCCTTGAAGATGATTCGCCTGGAAAAGGGTGGTTATTTTACAGCCGATGGTAAGGACACACGGTGCTGGTATTAAATAGCACGAGGTGTGATGCGCTCAGGGCAGGACGTCCGATGCCCCAGGTACAATGGCTACGCCCGATCGCGCTTCTTGTCGTAACAGTCGAGCACTGCACCATTCTGCAAGTGCTTCAGACGATGCATTTTAAATGAAAAGTGTCCGTAGGAAATCTCTCCCACAGGCAAAACCGGCTCCGACCAGCTGGTGTTAAAACGATTATCACCAAAATTGTTTTCATTTACAATTATCTAGCCGCCATCCTTGAAGACCGATTCTGGATACAGCGTGTTCGATTCCCTTGGGGGGGGCTATCTCTTAAAGCTTCTCCGTGCGCGTGCATTAGGCAGCCGCCAGTGTTTTTACTATAAACCACATGACCGCTCCGCCATATTGTTTTTTTTTTTGTTTTTACCTTTAAACCGAATCAGAAGCAGAGAAGTATGGGCTTACTCGCCGTATATGTGAATATGTTTACTTAATTCTTACTAGTTTTAATTTACGTCCATATACAAACTTTGGATTGGGCTCTGCCGTTATGTAGTGAGTACCACAGGGGAAGTAATGGATGGCTGCAACTATGCCGGGCGCCATTTTCGCTAAATTGATTTCAGACGCTGCTCGCATTTGCCGAGCTCCCGATCCCGTCCCTTGGAGGTTTCTCGAATGAACTCGATACGTCGCCCCTAAAGTGTAGAAAGTCTATTAGAGAACCGAGGGAAGCAAACAATACGTTTACAGTTTAATAATTTACGTTCGTCATTTTGACCCGCGACTGCACTGCAATCGAGTTGGCGAGATCTGCCAAATGGTGGGGTTGTGATCAGGGGACGTCCTAAGTGATTAAGCGATGACGAGCCGTCCGTGGGGCCGGGCTGGATATCGGCGTACACGAGATCCGTCGAAAGCCTACTGTAGGAGTCGTTATTGAATTATGAACCACACCAGAGTGGAACAGGGGTTCTGTTTGATGATCAAATAAATCTTTGCATGTCGGGCTTTGGGCGCGTAATAGTGTAAAACTGGCTGTTACACGCGATCGGTGGAGGCGGAAAGTTCTCTCTCCATTAACACCGATCAGGATGCGAACCCCCATCTGGACGTATGTTTCCTGCTTCCCACTAAAATGCTTTATTTATTTACCCCCCCCCCTCTCCGTAAGTGCGCTGAAGTAGAGCATTATTTCAGAAGTTTAAAAAACAACAAAAAGCATTATCCCCGAAGACTTGGGAATTGCTTCAGACCATCTTCTCATTCCCAAGAAGAAGTTATTTCGCTATTGATAAGGTGATCGAAGATACCCCATCAGCGCACTAACTAATGTATGTAAACTAGAAGGAGGTACAGAATAATTCGTTTACATGACAGGACAGTTCGATTGTAAATGCTTATTACGTTAGAAAGACCAGACATATTTAATGTCAAACACAATGATGTTAGAAGATAAAAACTTAATATTGGCGTGCAGTATTCTGGACATGGCAAGCTTCTCTACTCGTCGTGGGCCAATATCGGTGAACCGTAAACGACGCAGCGCCATTTAACCCGTTAAAGGCGGAATACTTGTATATACCCTGTTTGTTATTTATGTTATCGCCAATGAAACCTAAGTAGATTAATGAACAAACGAAGAACAGTAACTTCAATGATCTTTCTTAAGCTCGTTTAAAGTGTCCAGCAAGGAAAGCGCGAGAATACATAGACGAAGACCTTAAATATTAATGTTTCGCATCGAGAAGTCGCGTTTTTACAAGAACACGATCTCAAACCTCATGTAAAAGTATCGGGGAGGAGGCACAGAACAGTGGTGGAAAGAAGAATCAGCTTACCGAAGGTGAGAGAACGAAGCTGAAGCTAGATAGTAAACCTTAGACACTAAAGAGGGGCAGCCAAGAACTTGCAAATTAACTGCACGCAGGCCATAGAAAAGGAAGTCAGGGTTTTGCTAGTGAAGAAGGTCCTCAAGAAGCAGCGTCTGAGTTGGGAGGATAGCAGTGAGGAAGCCAACTTTAGGATTTCTTTAAAAAAAAGGGACAAGACAAAGCGAAGGACACGGAAGGAAAAAATTCTTTGTGTGGCTGACCAGAATTTACACTGTTCTTCTTGTTATGGCGATAAACTTGTGTGAAGTGTAATTTGTTTCCATAAATCATCGTGTCAAAAATCGATAATGAAGGATACGGGGAAGTGGCTGTATTGGAAGTTTTAGCTGGTCATGATATCAGAAATCGGTACTATTTTCACAGGTACAAGGGCGGAGAAACGTGTACGTAGAGTGAGCAAAGAGTTAACGCGAAATAGGCCGAAAAAATACAGATTATTACAGAAAGGAAAACGTGGCTCGTGGTTTTTTTTTTCTTCCAGGGGAAAAAAAATGGTGCATCAAAGTCAAAAGAAAAAAAAAAATTTATTAAGAACGAGGACACTTACATTTCTGTTACTAAAATGATAGTTTTCCAATACCAAATCTTGCGGACGTTTTAGGCTATTTATATAACTGTCCTCTAATATGTTTAATTGTCAGCGACTTTGTTTTTAATGGTAAAAAGTGTAAGATTGATACTACATCTGCCTCTTTCTATCCACGTTCCCTCATCGCCCATCATCGGTAGGAAGAGAGTTAATAAAACATTCTTTGTTTTTTTAAGTGCGGAAGTTTGTTTGAACCCAGCAAATTTAATCAAAGACAAGAGCCTCGAGAACTATAGAATGATACTCGGATTTAAGTCAAGACGTAATCGTTAACTAAAGTAAATTTAAGTCGAATACAAACTAAAATAATCACAAAATAAGCAGCAAGGAAGTTGTTTATTTTCATGATGATCACCATCTACAGTTACTGATGAAGTTGTACAACACCTGGCTATCGCTAAGGGGCGTTGCTGTATTCCTGTGCCTCGTGGGGCCTGGAACTTCTATCTTCAGTTTGTGCGATCATACACACATAGTAATGAGGCTTTGGGGATAAAAAGGATTCCATTTGTCTGCCTACCTTACTAACGGACTTTCTTAATACTTTAAAAAGCTGGCGACTTACTACAGATATGCAGACCACCCAATCGGCGGCCTTTACTTAGCTTTGATTAAGTAATTATTATTACCTTTGTAGAATCGATTAGGTTTAGTAGATTTCATTTAAAAAAATATCGAGAAATAGAATTTCCTTTCTTATCCTTATTTTCAGATGCTTAAAAAACTTCTTATATAAAGTAAATCGAGCGGATTCTGCCGTTATTTACACGCATCTTAGAATTATCAGTTGGCTAGTCAAGCTCCAGGAAGAGTTTTTGCTTGATGACGTCACTGTAGGAAAAGAAAAAAAAATGTTATAGCCTAAGAATTGAAAAGCAATTTTTTTGTCAGGACTTTGGACGATTTTGTCTCGTTAAAGAAATTTTTTTAAAAAATCGATATATTTGTAAAAATCTCCTTGCCCTTCCTGGTAAACTTTGTTGTTGTTTTCCCCCTCTCCCTCCCCCCAAGAAGTGACCCGAGGTGGGAGTGAGGTATTTCTATAAGTGTGCTAGAAGCATGTCGTCATCGCAAGTGAAGTGCTGCGCCTCTGGATACCGCCTTCTGCGGGGGAGGAGTGTGGCTACCAGAGCTCTCCTGACTAGATAGCTAGGAAGGAGGGAGTGGGGCTGAAGTGTCTGGAGAAATCCTGGCGAACAATAGGTCGGGTAAAAACAAAGCGAGCCCGTGGCCTGGTAACCATGGTACGCGGGCAATCGCACCGTCTTTCGACTCTCTTCGTAATGCAGATGTTAGGTAAGACAGGTGTACAAAACTAATCTCCTTATAGCTATTAAAACAAACAAAACAATAACCCTTTGTTTTTCCTCAACCCCATAAAGCACGTTGTTTACTATTGTTTTTCTCTTTTATGGTTATCATATTGCATCTTTAAGATCAAATTATTGAGATACTGGTAGAGGTGTTCATGATAATTTCGAGAAGTCAGAACCTTCAATTCCTTTTACTATTTATTCCTCTTGATATCGAAAAGCGGGCGAAGTACATCCGAGTTATCGGTCTTGGACAATTATTGCGGCCGCTTGAAACAGAGAGGAAAACACGAATTTATTTCAACATTTCGCTAATATGTACAACTCGGGTGTGTGTGTGTGGCCACAGGAAAACATGAAGATAGACGCGTGTTGTTCATTCCCTTTAATGGAGATTCTCCTTAACCACATTTTCCTGAGGAACAGCCCTCTTCTGCTCAGAGACGCTTTCCTTACGATGGTTCCTGAGATTCTAACCAGGTAGACGGGCGGCTGTGTGGCGGTGATGCGACCCGGCCTGTGGTACCAGCAGTATCGGTCTGCTGTAGATTTTCGGTATTGGATACATCCATCTACCGGATGCGCAAGACGTCGTCGGGGCAGACAAACCGCTGGACCCCGGGACAAAAACCACCAGGGATTGTTCGAGTGCGATTGAAACTTATTGGTGCCTAATTTATGTTTCTCCATTTCTAATTTCGGAGGGTATAGGAAACTTTGTTTTAAAAAAGTGATAGAATTAAAAAAAACAACTTTTTTTTTACTGGATTTAAGTTCACATGGAATTGTAAAGTGCACATGTTACTGCCCTAGATGTTTGTCCTCATTCTACAAGGGAGAGAAATCGCATCCACATCCCCAAATCGATCATCTCCCCCTGAATCCTGTTTTTATTCTTTTTCTCGCACTGAGCCTACCTTTCCTTAATTTAATTTTTTTTTAAATTACGTATCTTTCCCGTTCTATCTCTCCGTCCGTCCGTCTCACTTTCAGGCCGCATCGTCGAGCCTCATCAGTTTTTTTTTTTTTCTTTTCTTTCTGAAACCTGATTGATCAGCAGGTAGCCGTATGCACCTCTTCCTCTCTAAACTCGAATCTATGGCCGTGGTCGCGGCGCCGGACCCTCGGCGGGTCAAGATGCCGCTTGGTGTGATAATTAGGAGCACTGAGCGTTGGTGTAACTACTTTGTCGCGCGGAAGAATTGACACGTCGTTTTTCACTGTCGCATATCGATCGGCGAGACGGCCAATCGGAATTGACTGGCGTCGGGAGATACCGAAGAGCGGTTGTCAAGGACGGTGGGTGGGGGAGGGGGATATCAAGACGAAGATGGTGAAGAGTTACTAGGAGGTGAAGGGAAAGGGTCGCGGAAAATGAGTCCAGGTCCACACAAGTAATGAGAAATCTCCGCGATGGCGAACCGCAGAGATATATGGATCCGGCGAGGTGACGGAAACCGCGCGAAGATAGAAAAAAAAAAAATAAATAAAGAAAGAAAGTAGGCAGTAATAATAAAGATAATCGCGTTAATAACGGTGTTAGCTAGTGGGGTGGATTATCCCCCCGCCAGCTCCCGTAAATTTCTACTGACGTTCTAGCAGTTCTCTTTCCCAGTTACAGACCATCGAGCTTAACGTTTATCCTCCACCCAGCCAAAAAATGTAATGACGTCACAACATGACTTCTCTTCGACACCGTCCGGGGTAAGAGGCGTCTGAGCCAATACAGCGCGTGGTTAATCCCGACAGCTCAGTTAGACACAAACAGGGATTATAAAGGTAAATCTCCAGAACAGTAACCGCTCCATATGCAGCAGACCGGTTATGAACACGGTGAGAAGTTTCGAGACCCGGAAGTAGTTTTCCAGTGTCGGGCTGGTGACTGAATGGACAGCTTGCCTGGAAAACTGTTCGATGTATCATCCTTAATTCACTCTAAGATGCTTTTGACGGACCAGCGCTAAGCAAAGCCGAAAGATCTCCCGTCTCCTCAACACGACTACCCGCCTTCTGTTTTCACTTATCAAATGCATGCGTTTAAAAAGCAGCCTGTCTGAGAGCAGCAGCGCCTACCACTGAAGTTTCTAGTGAAACGGCAGCCTTTGATCTAGGCTCGCTCATTTCTGAAACATACTGTAAGGAAAGTTCTTGAAATCCAAGGCTTCATTAGCGATATTTTTCCAGTTTTTTTTGTTGTTGATGGAACCACGCGCCACTGGCTTCAGCATTGCAGCAGAATTCCTTCCGTTTGATTGATTAATAATCTAAGTTAACGCTAACATCTTACGCTCTTGTTTTCATATCCCCCCCTCAATTAAAGCCGCATGACGTGAACTGGAGGTTAAATAAGCCGGTCTCGATATAAGATCAATACCGCACCTTCACAGCCGTGTGTGGGAGTACAGACGGCAGCTAGAACCACGCGATCGAAGCAGTCCTGCTTACGTATAGGCGAGGGCTCGAAGCCATCCGCTTCAGGATAAAACGAAAACGTACAGATAAATAAACGCAACATCCTCGAAGATGCTGAAACTCGGCGATACTGTATATTTTGCTCTGATGAAGGAGATAAATCGATTCCAACATTGTGTGTTTTGCCATTTGGTTCAGTTAATCCACGGATCTGAGAGCGCGCAGCAAAAAAAAATCGAAACCAGCAGAACAACCAAGGAAAAACGCGCGCCAGTCTCAGACACAACTTTCTGGAAACGAGCACGAGGATATTCAAAGTGAGGAGAAAAAGGGAACTGCCGGACTCCGGGTTCGCATATCTCTCGTTACTTACTTGCTGCCGGTTTGTTTAATTAAAGATGTGTAAATGACGGTAACGGCGAGGATGGCGTTCGGAGCCGAGCGGATCAGAGCTCCGTACAGGTGACTCGGGTTGGTCGTTACACGAAGTCATATTTTGAAAACTGTCGTGAATATTAAAACAAAAAAGCACACACCAGCGAACCCTGAGATCTGTTACAATTCTACTAACCAGGAATTCAATGAGTAGAATGGTGGGGTGCGGGGGAACCGCTATTTTAAGGCTTCTTCACTTCTCACCACCGACAACAGCGAATTCTCCAACGTTCCATTCTCCGCCGCTGTCTCGCATTTGTGGGAATGAAGTGTATTTCAAACCAAAGCAATTTTATTGAAAGTCGCCGCAGGATGAGTCAACCATTGTTCCTCTAGCAAGAGGGAGATGAAATAAATCGTTGTAGAAGAACGCCTTCTTTTTATATTTCGCTTACGAATAGCGACAACCGCGACAACCCCCCTCTCGATATATCAGAGCCTCGCTGTGAACCAACCTACCGATGGGTAATGGTGGTCATCTTCTACTGGAAACTGGCGCTACGATGAAAGCAATCGTTTACGTTAGAGATGAAAAATTTAAAAAAAAAAAAGAGAGAGAAAAAATTCTATACCAAGAAACAGGGGGTTCGCTGACCATTTCCTCCATTTGTCTAACCCCGACAGATCCCGGGATGCATAGATTAGTTCGCTAAATTGATAGAGCAGACGAAGCTGGTCCGGACTCCGTACTGGCTACTGCAGCAGACGAAGCTGGTCCGGTCTCCGAACTGGGTACCACAACATACGAAACTGGTCCGGACTCCGTACTGGCTACTGCATCAGACGAAGCTGGTCGGGTCTCCGAACTGGCTACTGCAGCAGACGAAGCTCCGTACTGGCTACCACAATAGACGAAACTAGTCCAGACTCCGTACTGGCTACTGCAGCAGACGAAGCTGGTCCGATCTCCGTACTGGGTACCGAAGCAGACGAAGCTGGTCCGGTCTCCGTACTGGGTGCCGCAGCAGACGAAGCTGGTCAGGACTCCGTACTGGGTACCGCAGCAGACGAAGCAGACAAAGCTGGTCCTGTCTCCAGAAGACGAAGCTGATGAAGCTGGTCCGGTCTCCGTACTAGGTACCGCAGCAGACGAAGCAGACGAAGCTGGTCCGGTCTCCGTACTGACTACTGCAGCAGACGAAGCTGGTCCGGACTCCGTACTGGCTACTGCTGCAGACGAAGCTGGTCCGGACTCCGTACTGGGTACCGCAGCAGACGAAGCTGGTCCGGTCTCCGTACTGGCTACTGCAGCAGACGAAGCTGGTCCGGACTCCGTACTGGGTACCGCAGCAGACGAAGCTGGTCCGGTTTCCGTACTGGGTACCGCAGCAGACGAAGCTGGTCCGGACTCCGTACTGGCTACTGCAGCAGACGAAGCTGGTCCGGTCTCCGTACTGGCTACTGCAGCAGACGAAGCAGACGAAGCTGGTCCGGACTCCGTACTGGCTACTGCAGCAGACGAAGCTGGTCCGGACTCCGTACTGGGTACCGCAGCAGACGAAGCTGGTCCGGACTCCGTACTGGGTACCGCAGCAGACGAAGCTGGTCCGGACTCCGTACTGGGTACCGCAGCAGACGAAGCTGGTCCGGTCTCCGTACTGGGTACCGCAGCAGACGAAGCTGGTCCGGTCTCCGAACTGGCTACTGCAGCAGACGAAGCTCCGTACTGGCTACCACAATAGACGAAACTGGTCCGGACTCCGTACTGGCTACTGCAGCAGACGAAGCTGGTCCGGACTCCGTACTGGGTACCGCAGCAGACGAAGCTGATGAAGCTGGTCCGGTCTCCGTACTAGGTACCGCAGCAGACGAAGCTGGTCCGGACTCCGTTCTGGGTACCGCAGCAGACGAAGCTAGTCCGGTCTCCGTACTGGGTACCGCAGCAGACGAAGCTGATGAAGCTGGTCCGGTCTCCGTACTAGGTACCGCAGCAGACGAAGCTGGTGCGGACTCCGTTCTGGGTACCGCAGCAGACGAAGCTAGTCCGGTCTCCGTACTGGCTACTGCAGCAGACGAAGCAGACGAAACTGGTCCGGTCTCTGTACTGGCTACCGCAGCAGACGAAGCTGGTCCGGACTCCGTACTGGGTACCGCAGCAGACGAAGCTGGTCCGGTCTCCGTACTGGGTACCGCAGCAGACGAAGCTGGTCCGGACTCCGTACTGGGTACCGCAGCAGACGAAGCTGGTCCGGACTCCGTACTGGGTACCGCAGCAGACGAAGCTGGTCCGGTCTCCGTACTGGCTACCGCAGCAGACGAAGCTGGTCCGGACTCCGTACTGGGTACTGCAGCAGACGAAGCTGGTCCGGACTCCGTACTGGCTAATAGCTGTAGTCTGGGCCACCTTTCCTCAAAACTCCCGGTCTGTCTCGGCGCGCAATTAAGAAATAATACAGATAATTTGTTATTTTATCAACGTTAGTGCATTGGGGGAATATTTAAGAGTAGAAGTAACCAGTGATATCGCCGTCCCAGAGGTAATTAGGGCAGAGAGCGGCATATCAGGAATTATTATCCGACCCCTTCCCTTTAATGCCGAGGGGGAGGTACCGTTACACCCACGAGCATTAAAAAGGTGTGTGTGTGTGTCTGCTACCTTATATTTAGAGTTTACTTGTTCGAGATAGAACGACAATTCAGCTTAACGAGGAAAAACGGCCTTTATGGTCGAATCCTCCGGACGGGGAAGTACTTTACGTTCCTTTTTATTGTTAGTATCGAGACAAGTGATAAACTACAGCCAGACGGTTGGTTTCCGAGGGCGCCAGCAGGGGGCTGGACGTATGGGCCGGAGGGACGTCCCCAGCCCTGTATTTCCCAGCGCACAAACTTATGCTTTCAGAAATAAAGATTAGAAATTAACTCTGATTATCCTGTTGCAGGTGTGCGGTCTTTTAGCTGCTAATTATTGTCAGGGTTCCTTATTTTGAGGCTCCGTTTTCCTCACCAGAAGCATCAATCGCGTTAACCGTTTTTCCGACTTTTACGTGAATGTTGCAACCAGTGCTGTCCCCTTGCTGCGCTCTCGCCTCTTGAGAGGCGCGCTTGGCTCCAAGCCATGGCGGCGCGATCTATCGGCATGCGTGGCTTGTTTTCGTTTGGCGTTAACGCCGAGAAGTTTCTCCGGGAAGGCGGTAAGAAAACCTTCAGCCGCGAAGAATTGATTTTATTCTAGCTGGGAAACAATTGGTTGTCATGGCGAGTGTTCGCCGACTGGCTTCACAGAGCGCCCGCTGGCTCATCGTGACAACCCAGTAAGCCCCAGCCTATTATGTTAGTTAGTACCTGTGTGAGGGGACCCAGCGGGCCCCTCCAGCCCCTATCCTCAGAGTATCGCTCGGCTCTCCCTCCCTCTCTGTCTGTCTGTCTGCTCGTCCTCTTCCTGGAACCCGACTGATGATGGCTGACCAGAAAAAATTTCGTGTAAACACTACGCTAGCATTTGTGATCTGAGCTGGGTTTTGACAACGTATTATTATTATTATTATTATTATTATTATTATTATATTATTATTATTATTATTATTATTATTATTATTAAAAGAATATTTTTTAATGAACAGTATCTATTCACATGCATTAATAACTGTATGACGCATTTGTCTGCTTACAAATTTTGATAATTTTACTAACTGAGGGAGAAAAAGAATTTTGGATCGCCCAGAATTCCAGGAGAAATTTTACTCTCAACAACAGATTGGAAGTGGTATCTAGTTCTGCATATGCTTTGAAAACTTTATTACAAGAATTATATTCAATCAAGAGATTATTATTATTATTATTATTATTATTATTATTATTAAAAGTTTTTTTTTTTTTTCAAAATGATATTTTTATGTAACGATTGATGAAGTACTAACTAAAGTTGATTATTTTGATAATTTTACTAACTGAGGGAGAAAAAGAATTTTGGATCGCCCAGAATTCCAGGAGAAATTTTACTCTCAACAACAGATTGGAAGTGGTATCTAGTTCTGCATATGCTTTGAAAACTTTATTACAAGAATTATATTCAATCAAGAGATTATTATTATTATTATTATTATTATTATTATTATTTATTATTATTATTATTATATATTTCTCATGCCCCTTAGGGTCCATTCCATGGCCCAAGAGTAGATGCCCGAGCTTAATTGATGGAAAGTGTCTTCCTAAATATATTCTTGAGCTCTGCAATGTCGATTTTTTTACTGGGATCTTGTTGATAATCTTTGTCATTCTCCTGTTAACTAGTTAGTCCAAGAGCTTCTATTATCACATTATTATTATTATTATTATTATTATTATTATTATAAGAAGTTTCTTGATAATTTTGCTAAAAACCCAAGTAAGCATTAATCTAAAAGCTGAAGCAAATCATTCGAGAATATACCGAGCTGCTAAAAAAAATAAATTTGGTTTAGCTTTCAGATGTAACCTGATACAGTTTTAAGATAAGGGTTTTGAATGTGTGGACAGTAAAATTTTTCAGTTTTTCTACAGTTAGTAATACTAAGAACCTTGATTTTAAAATTTGTGAAAATCTAAATTAAATTAAGCATATTTATTTCTAAAACCATTTTTAAAAAATTTTACATTGCCTAGTCATCTCTCCCTTTGGTAATATTTAAATTGTCAAACAGACAAGCATGCTCTTACTGATATTTCTTCACTTAAGATTTTCTTTTACAATTTTTGTTCAGATCATAAGTGGGCTAGAAGCTTTCTCTGTTTGTACAACTTCAAATTCTGTACTGACTCCCACCAGAAGAGTGATTTGACAAAACAGGATCCAGCTTCTAGCACATTAACAACTGAAAAGTCTGGTTATTTTGTGACCGATGGAAACCTTTTAGACACACACCACCAGGGTTCAGTTGGTAAAACATATGCTTCTGGAACAGTTGGTACTTCCAAACCAGTGTCATTGGAGCGAGGAATAGGAAGGACACTGGGTAAGTTAGTGGTGAATAAAGCCATTATGCTTGCATTTTAATAAAATGTTCAGAATGAAGGCCATGTGTTGCTGTGTATTTCACTGTGTAAATGTGTGGAGTTTATTATAATTTTCTTTTAAATATACATTTAAGTGATGGTTATAGTTGTTGACTTATCTGGTTGCTTACCCTGCTGGTTGAGTATTAGCTCAAGGCAGGGGGTGAATATAGAACAACAACAGCTAGGTGTGGGAATAGGTTTATGTGTAAGAGGCACTGAAAGTAATGACCAGAACAAAACCACTCAGTGCATAATGATAATGAAATTTTTCTAGTTAGAATAGGAACAAAGCTAGAGGACCCAGAGTAAATCAACCCTAGTGATTATGTAGAAATGAACAATTTTGCTGCAGTGTTTGTTTGTTTATTTTATCTCTTATGTTTGTTGATCAAGTCTGCTTATTGCAGTAAGCATCAAATTGCCATTTGAAATATAACTTTAACATTTAATTCTCACAGAAGGAACCTGATAATGGTTCCACCTGGTTATTAAAAGCATGCCTATGCCATCTTGATTTGGTTTTTATATAGACTAACAGATAACTTTCTGTTGATTAAAACAGATCCTCATGAGGAAAATTTGATGCAGGCTGCAGTAGTGCTACTGTTGTGGGATATAATAAAGTAATAACAGTCCACAGGTGTGAGTGGAGATAATGGCTCTCTGAAAGTCTATTAGCTATTGCTAGCCTTGCAGGGGCAGCTTCTGTTTTCATTGCCTCAGGAAGATTTGTTTCTCTCCATGTATACTTAACATACTTACTTACCATTAATGGAGGAGATTGCCAAATTGATGATGACTGATCTTAGTTAAAGAGAAGAAATGTGGCTGGAAAATAAGGAGAAGAAAATTTTGCTAATGAAAAATATGGTATTGCAAAGTAAAAGACTTGTTAGTAAAAAAGAAAAATTAATAATGAGATAATGCTGCTGATATTTCAATTTTCAAAAATGTGGTAGAATTTTATTTCTGATAATTAGTGCTGGTTTTTTTCCAAAACAACATTAATTTTTTAATGTTAATTTTAAGTAAAAATGAATATATTTGTTAATAGACAGTTTTATTTCACAACTTTATCACTAGACAAATATATTTCTAATAGTTTTAGAGTGTGCAGAAGTGGGTTGTTTTACTGAACTGTTTATGACAATTTTTGCAACTGTAAGGTGCACGATGATTTCTAGAAAGGATATGAAGTATTGGATTTCAGTGAGTGAGGTAATGGTGATGAAAGACTCTCACAAGAGACTAAACCAGTGGTTCAAAATATCTTTTACTTAATGTGATGCTCTTAACACAGTGACAAATTCTTGCGACACTCAACTGCTAGCACCATAATTTTATCTACATCATGCTTACCCTAACTAGTGTGAGATGTGCCTTCCACCTTGTGACAGCCTCTCAAAGTTTGGTTTGTGGTAGACATGGTGTATTACATTCGTGAAGTGACATCTGAAGTAGAGCCCATGATAGTGGGACTTAATGGAAACTAGAGCACTGAATTCTGCTTCACACAGGTAAGTTGTGGCAAACTGCACAAGCAGTTTGAGACCAGGTGTTGACAAGGCTGGACAAAATTCTTCATGCTGAACCATACGTCATTGATAAGTAGTGGAGTAATTGAAGGTTGGAGACTGATCACCCACTTCATTTGACAATGGGCTTGTTAATCAGGCTGACACTGAAATGATCATTCCCAGTGACCTTGTGGCATGTCCAAGTCCAGAAAGAACAATGAAAACTGATCTTCCGGATGAGTGAGATGGTCAACCATCACTTGTGGTTGGTGGAGTGCTGCTGTTTTCAGTCATAAAGTTGCAGAGATTCAAGGAATGCTTCACTTCAAGGATATTTCTCCTGAAAAGAATTTTCTTTATGAATCCACTGATATGATTGCTTATCAGGGGAATGTATTTTACCCCTGCAGTTTGGCGTTTAGCTAATTAGTTTCCTGGAGATGTTACTGAGGTAGGCCACAACACCTATTTATTACAGAAAAATCGCCAACTTATTTGTTGCAGCCAATTGCATACCTATTTATCTTGTCAGTTCAAAGAAATGTTCAAGTACTTTTCCTTTTGAAAACCTATTGGCTTCTGTGTGGAGCAGCAGCACATCATACTTGGATCTTATTTCTTCACACAGCCTGGCAAAGAGATGATCCCAAAGTGCTCGAGTTTCAATAAAGTTCACTATAGAAAGATGGTCTGCATTGCTTTACTCAGCTTTAGACTCATATTCTTTGATACCTAACCCTCTTCTCGATCTTTGCCAAGGCATGCAAGTCCGCTTTAAGCCCAGCCACAAGGGAGTTCCATCAGTGCAGAATCTCATCCTACCGGACGGACGGACTTCTTGCATGTAGCTTTGTAGCACATCAAAAATACTCGTGTGACCATGTGCAAGAAGAGGATGACAAAGCTATGCTTTTAAGAATGCCTTTTTGCCAGATGTAGTGCACATTGGCTGAGAAATGTGTATCACAGCCCTCAGTGCTGATGTCAAATTAAAGAGCAAATGTCTTGATGTTTTGCAATTGCTTGACTAGTGTATCTTTTCAGTCTACAGCAGTTGCCTCAAACCTCTGCTTGACTGTGCTATTGGATAGTGGTAGAGCCTTGAGTTTGTTTGCCTTATTTTTGTTGCGCATAACCCTTACCATGTTAACTACATTGGGAAACACTGTCATTTATGAGAGGTTTATTGCACTGAGCAATGCGATAACAGAGCTGGAACGAGGTCCTTTGCGCCTTCTCAGGAATTAACATATCTTTCTTGAAATGTGACTTTTAGTGCATCGGGTAATTCTCCTGACACTGTGAGAATGGTCAGGTTCCCCACACATTCTTTGAGCTCTTGAGGTGGTTTATTGGGCTTCATGCTTTCTGCAGGCACACTGCACAGAACATATCATGGTTTTTCTGCATTGTTCACCTCACTCAAACCATCACTTCAAGAGCTTGGAGCAGGTGCTTTCTTTAAGACAATCCATGTTGTTGCTCACCCCTCACAAAATAAAAGGAAATCACTGCATGCAGGCTGTGGCAACCCAGTCCATGGTATAACTAACTACTGATGTGATGACTCGTGCAGACTGACAAACAAAAGTCCAAAGCTCAAAGGTACACAGTTTTATAATGGATCAAGTGGACTGAGATGTGATGGCTCTTGTGAACAAGCAGCTGGAAAGTTGAACACTAATACCACCAGTAATATTTATCAATGATTTATGTAAGCAGATGAGTGGAAACTGAACAGCTTACATTGCCATAAACCTGTCCCTGATGAATCATGGCACCAGGAAACTGCAAACAAAAGGTCGGTCCAACAGTCTGCAACATCTACTCAGTGGTTCGCTCTCCATGTTTTGTTCATCTGTTCTTCCTGTTTTATTCTCTGGTCTGTGTATAAGTCCTTTTCTCTGAGACATCTGTGACATCAGATTCAGCAGCAGATGTCCTGTACCGTTAACAGAGTTGTGATACTGCTCTGCCTGCAGCCAGCAAGAACTGTCACGCTGCTTGCTACGTGAGTACCTTCTGCACAGACATTCTGATGGAGATCAAGTGGACCACTGGTATGAGCAAGGTTAAAATGTGGAATGATAATAGTCTGTGGAAATAATTGTAATACTGGCTGGCTTCATGACTTCATTTCATGTTGAAACTCCTAGTTTGGGAGCTGCAGCACTAAATTATGGCATTGTTAATTGTTGTTGATACAATGTAATCTCCATCCTACTATGACAATCAGTCAGAGGCAGGGTTTTTTTTAGTAACATCAAAATTGGGATGATATGAACAAGAAATAAACATGAATGCTCCAAGCTGCATCTCTCAAACTCTCTCTTTTTTGAAAGTTTGCTAAATTTGATTTCTTTTTGCAGAAGAACAACACTACAAAGTTTTACTAGACCCTGACCAACCACCAAATCCACGGGTTTTACGTTTTTCTATCATAGGCACCCCGAATGCTGGCAAATCAACCTTGATCAATCAGCTGATGAGATGGAAGGTATGGTGATGTTACATGTTTAAGACTATTTTTTGGGATGGTGCTGTGTCTGTGTAAACAAATCCCTTTTTGTTGGCTAAAATGTGGTCCGCCCAAAGTTTGTCTACTTCTAACATTTTGTCATAATAAAAAAGATGGTAGTGGGATTATTCTCCATCTTCCCTTGCTGAATTTAGTCTGTGTTGTGTTCCAGGTGACATCAGTGTCCAGTAAAGTCCATACAACTAGAAAGAACACTTTGGCTGTGCTGACTGAGGGCAACACTCAGATTGTAAGTTAGAACCTCTTTGTGCATTTTTGTTTGTCTGTCCTGACCATTTTCTTTGAGCTGACACTAACAGAATCACAGATATCACCAGTTGGAGAATCTCCAATCTTTTTAGAAAGTAACAACAACAATGGAGAAGTAACCTAAAACAATATAAAGACTACAGTAGCCTAGTCTCTATGGAGTAAAGAGTTATTTGCTAGCTTATCTAAAGTTATTCCTCTTGGACTGACCATGCCGGCAGTATAACAGATAACCAGCTCTGTCTGTTCTGATGGTGTCACAATTTGCAAGATGCTTTGTTCTGACTTTCCTTAAGAAACAAAGCCCTCCACCCTGCTGGTTTGATGAAATGCATCTTTTTGGATGTAACGTGAAAAAGAATAATTTTTATGGGAACACGACAAAGAAATAAGGAAGCTATTCCAGAGTTAAATGGAGAAAACTTTTAGATAAATTAGTTGTGCAACAGGAAGCTAAAAAAAACTTTCTATTTTACTTGAAATTTTTTTCGATCTCTATAGCAGCTCCTATGAATAAATGGGAAAATGATAACTAATTAAAAAAACAAACTGAACTTTTTACAGATTTTAATAGTAATAAAGTTGTTTGTTTTTTTTCCCATCCTTCAGAATTCTGGTATTTATACATTATCCAGGGCAGAATATTTGTTTGTTTTTATTTTTTCACCTGAACCAGAGTTGTAAAAGTGAGATACTCACCCCTTACGTACCTGGCATGAACTGTGACACAAGGTTTTTGTTTTCTTGGGAGAGGGACTAGTATAATATAGTAATTCAGGGGGGGAAACAAAGATAGGTGTTCATCTCAAAGCCATAACTAAAGTGCAAGTTTGACAACAAAGAAATGCTGTCAGTTTAAGACATTATGCCCTTAATAAGTGTACTATTAAAGTAGAAAGATTATCTTTAGCCTTTTATGTACCATAGCTTTTACCATATACAACCAGCCTAGTTAATATTTGTATTGAACTGGCTGTATAATTAGTCTGTGTCTCTCTCTCTCTCTCACACACACACACATCATAATGCAAAATATGGGGGTTGAATTGATATAGATTTATCGTTACAAAGGGTTATATGCTATGCTTCACAGCCCCTATGGCTCAGCCTGTGTTGAATAATACAGATTTGAAGGGTAGTAGGATGCCAATGTACCCCAGGTGATATACAGAGGATCAACATTTAAATTACAAACTAGCAAACAGTTTTCAAACAAGGAAAATCTTATCCAAAGTGAACTTAGAAGAAATAGCTTTAGACATTTGTGTGGTTGTGGAATATTTGCTGTTTGTATCATCTGAATTTAAGGGATCAAGTAAATCGCTGAGAAATAAGTTTTGAGAATTTGATTCTGTTGCATTTCATTAATGAAGGAGTCTGTGCTGTGGGTTTTCTGTTAACCCCTTTGGGTATAATTTAAAATTTAAATTAGTATAAAAGATAATAGTAAATAAACTATGTTCTGTATTTTGTAATATTATTTTTTTTTTTAAGAATTAGAATTTTAGCAAATGCTTGGATCCTTGGTCACATCAGAATGGCTGAGACTGAGCCGGCTGACGTGTTTTGAGATCCTGGTTTTCACTTAAATTATTTGAAGAAGCTGCTGAATAAATCTCACCTGAAAACTTGTTAATTATTTATTTAATCCCTATTTTGTATTTTTTGTCCTACAATAGAAGAAATGGCAGGTTTTTTTTTTTCATATCAGGGTTTGAAAGAGACAGAAAACGAATCATTGATAAACTGACACTGTGCACACTGGAAAAAATGTTAAGGTTGGCCCTGCTGCACCTTTAAAGATGCTTTGCACGTTTGGCATAAAAAGATACTTTTTGTTTAGAGTTCTCCCCCTTTTTCCAAAACCATCACCAGTATTTGTGAGATATCTAGTGATCTTGTTGGGTAGAAGCCCCTACAAGCTAAAACATGCCAGTCGACTGGCATCTGTTACTGGACCACTAACAGCACATTGTGCAGCTCCCATGCCACAGTGTTTCTGTTTTCATAGGATGGCACTTGCCATCCAGTACCATGTTGTAGCAGTTGACACGATCTTCTGCTAATTTGCATATTTGCCAACTTTCCAAAATTTTCATGGGGGAGACTTTGGCAATCCGAGTCGCGAAGTGCTCAAAAATGTAAACAAAGAACAAAGAAAACGTAAACACTCATGATTATCTGTCTCTAAATTTCCATATGGTCACAATTGTCAAATGCAATCAGTCATGCTCTGACTCATGTCCAAGTGTTAATTCTTTATTGTACGTAACATAGGCTGGCTTTGCTGTTTTCAAAGTTGTCCTACTTGGTTTGTGGGCATGACAGTTCTCTGTTCTATTGCATTTACATGTCAACAATGTATCCAGGGTTGAATTGTCAAGAAGAGACCTGTGACACAACTGGGAGTGTCTGCTGTGGGAGAAAAGCCTGCAGAGTGGCGGGTGGCTATAGGGTCAAATGACGGATGATGATAACGTGAGCCATATACAACAGGGCAACGGGTTTGCTGATTTTTGATTGGTCAAAATATGAAACTTGCAAAATGTCAACTATGGGTGATGAAAAATCGTGTTGTTTTCACATTTTATAGGGAGGGTCCTTAAAAATCGGCAGAAAAAGGTCTTTTTTACGAAAAAAGCGGGAGGGCGGGAGATTGATTAAAAATCGGGAGACTCTCACTAAAATCGGGAGGGTTGGCAAGTATGGATTTGATCCGCAAGCTGGGGATTTTCCCAGGCCATGCTTTGGTACACGATAGGAGGATCCTTACAGGAGTATCAAGCTGTTCTCGTGCGAGTCCAGATCCTGTAGGGGCCACACAGGTTTACAAGTCTCACGTGAGTTACTGATTGTTTTAAATGACATGCTGGCCGGAAACGGAATTTTGTATTGGAGTTTTAGAAGCTTTGTGGCCGGCCGGCTGTCTTTCTGCATGTGGCATTGTGCAAATTCATCTGCGTTGTCTTATTTTAATCTCTTCTTTATTTTGTTGTTCTTAGTGGTTTTTAAACCATTGCAAATGTTTCCTTTCCTAGCTTGTGAATCATTTGTGAAGTATGGATAAACAAGTTACCATTACAGATGTAGAATTAAAAAGTTCCATGTTTATTGCACGCTCTATAATAGTACCAGCATCTAGGGTAAGTCGAAGAGAGCAGATGGAGGAAGCAGACTTTTTGCAACAGCCATTTTACTGATTTCTTTTGCAGTCTCTGTTGATGCATTGAGTAATAGTGGTGAAAGCTGAATGGGCAGACATCAGCTTTAACTTGACTGCTGCTGACAAAACTTTCAAGAGCTGAACAAGACTTTTGAGAGTCATTGCCCTCGTTGGTTTCTTATAGTAGTGAAGACATCAGATAAAGCAAAAAAATGGATCCTTGATAACTTGTAAAGAAATAAACTGAGTAGAATAAAAAATAAAACTGTGAAACTAGAGCTGAGATACTGTAGTAAAAACAATAGCACATGCAGTGGAGATCTCCAGTAGTGAGCATTTAGCAAAAAAAAAAATTCAAGATCTAGTTTTCAATGCCTGTAAGTATGGTAGGAATCTGTTGAAAAGTTGGATCATGACTTTATTACCCCTGCAGACCAGCTAGTTTGTGTCTCTGTTTTACCTGGTTTGCTTGTAATAGCTGTCAGTTTTGAATTGTGTAAAATGATCTTAAGGTTTTTTGATTATAAAAGAAATTCTCCTGTATCAGCCTGGTATGATGTAGCCACTCCAGTTTACTAAATTGATTTCTCAAATCAAAGTCTCTTTAACGAATCCATTCTAAAATTTAGGAGTAGTAGTTTATGCTGAAATGATATACTACTAAAAATTCGCTAAGGATCAAATAATTACCAACAAACCATGAATATTATATCTGCTACTGGTGCAATTTACTTTCAGTCTCTAACCCCCATCCACCCCTTAGAGACCTTCACTCACAAAGTGACTGAATTTCCTCCAGTTGAGGTTTGAGATGCAGGTGAATGTACATCCCATGATTTTTATGTAGATGTCAATGGGCTGTATGCTGCCATTTTTGATTTTAAGAAGAGCTGCTTTTTTTACCAAATTGGGCTTTTAGTATTGCTGGTTGGTACAGAGTGGCATCATGGTGCCAGGGACATTTGATGGTTGCAGAACTTGCCAGAGAGATTGGTATGCTTTGCTTTTAAAATACTATATTCATTTAGAGACTGTAAACTTTAAAACTGTGATCCAAACTGCAGTGGAAACAGTTAAGAAATACTGAATTTCTTTTCAATAAAGTAATGACCATTGTCATTGACAGTGCTGTGTGCATGATCAGAATCTGGGAGCAAAGTCTCAAGGTGTTTCTGACCAGAGTGTGCTCGTGGTTTACATTGCGCCACTTCAGTTTAGTTGGCAGTACCTCAAGAAAAATGTTTGGAAAAGTAACCAAACTTGTCATTGCCACAAAGCAGGTAAGGAGTGGTTCTGACAGCCAATGCAGGAGGGTAAAGTGCCTTCTATGCAACCTTCACCAGTAATCACAATGTGGAACAGTTCATTTGAAGCTGTCCATTTCTATGCTGACCACCTCCAGAATGACACGGATTTCTTTGAAGACTGAGTGAAGCTGTAGTTCAGCAGCTGAAGATGTGGTCAGTTTAAGTGGACCATCAGAAATAAAAGCAGATGTTCTGGGAGTAGAAATGTTTTCTCTAAAAATGGTGTCGATTTTTACGTTTAAGAAAAACCGGAAATCAGATCATATACAATGGAAAATGATTTGGCTGGTCTTGCCAGGTGGGCAAAATTTGTTAGTGACACAACTGACAACGTGTTAGCTAAGAAAGTCCTCAATCTTAAAATCAGTAATAAAATCAAACTCTATGTACACAGCAGCCTCTGTACACTTTTGTCATTGTCGCAATCAAATCAAACGTCTGACTTTGCACTACATTTGGTATGATTCTCATGCTTGATTGAAGATAACGCTTTGGAAAAAACTAAATTTAGTAGCTGCATCTGCAGTTTCTGGTTTGAAATGTTTGGATATTGTTGAATTTTGGTGCAACTTAAAAGATTGTATTCCAATCTGGCTGTAATTTCTGTACTGTGAGATTGTGTTATTACAAAGATGTCACGTCAAATGAAAGATAGGGAATCAAGGATGACAACCTTCTGATGTACAAACTGTTTCAGAATCTTGGAAAACTGAGTACAACAATTATTTTGCATTCTAAAGTGATGGTTAAATTAGTCAGTACTCAAAAGCAATAGTGTTTATATTATTGGTTTTAATGCATCATTTAAAAGCTCCAGTGTAACTTGATGTAGTGAAAAGTACACCATTTGGTGACCTTTCTGTGAATTATTGTTTTCTTCCTGCACCTTGTCTAAAAATTTGACTAAAAATTATTGTGAAAAAATCATGGCCCTAATGATAATTCCTATGCATATCCTGGCTGGATAGTTTCCTGTATGGAGTGGCCAGCTGATTCTCCACACCTTAATCCAACCAAACACATCTGTGACATGCTTCATGCTGCCATTGTAAGACATCCTGTGCAACCACAAATCTTGCAGGAACTTGGTCACACCCTGTAGAGGAATGTGATGATCTGGCCCAGATCAACATTCAAAAATTCATCTGGAGCATGAGACACTGGCACCAAGCAGTAATTTGTGCTAAAGGTTCTCTCACAAGATACTGAATGAATTTCTGAACAGGAGTTTGCAACTTTGGAGCAAAATCACTCTGTTCTATAACTAAAAGTTTTGTTTTTGAGGGATATCTTTATCGATCCATTGTGATGTTGTTTAATGATATCTTTGATGTTTGTCAGCATTTATGTCTCCTCCAGTTATAATTTATACATTTTCCAACTTTGCTCGCCTTATGGTGCCTGACAAAACAATATGACATTCATGTTGTGTCCCTTGATCTTTTGCAGCTTTTGATTAGTACATTGCAACAACTGGTTCATAAATTTATCTGGGAATCTACTTGAGAGTTGGTCATCAAATTATCTATTGTTCAGATAAAAGTGGCTTTTGTTGTTGGTGCCATATTATACATGGTGCCTGAAGTAAAATATAGGATCATGAGCTAATTGATCAGAAGTACCTGGTGGTCAGGTTTCTTAAAGATTCTTTAAGTTCTCAGTGAAATTTAATGGCACAGTTGAGGAGCAGATTTAATGAAATTATGGCATGTATCCCTCAGGGTGGTTGACAGCCAAAATCTTTTCTATTTATGTTACCAAATAAAAATTCACTTACAGAAAACTAATTTCTTAATATAGTGTCTAGTGAACAGAGGTTTGTGGATGTTGTTAATACAGCACTTAACAGAGAGGTTTCCAGACGTTAATGAATAGAGAGGCTTGTGGATGAAGTTAGTACACTACCTGATGAAAAGGGGATCAATAGGACTTACATTTGTTTGAAGGGACTGTTCTGAATATTGTCTTTATTGCAATGGATTGTTAGTAAGGTGGCTGCTGAGATGGAAACAAATCTGATAAAACAAACAGTAAATATTGATCTGCTTTGCTCACCACAATGGCACTTCGCTTACAGTAGTATTTATTTATTTTTTTTTTTTAAAATTTAAAAAAAATTTTTCCTGTTAATTCTGTTGCTTAGCTGAAGTCAGGAGTTTGTTATCTGTGAAGATTCTAGCTTTTTCTCCCATCCTGATTGCTTCTCTTTGCCTTGCTGTTATTTTGCTCCAATTAGCACGCAGCCATGGGCAGTTTTCACAAGTTATGCCAGTGCTTGATCATAGCCTGCTGCTGGCACAAGCTCGCAGAAGTGGCTGATATTAACCTGCAGATGTTTACAGGCTCCAGTCAGTATTGCTCCCAGTATCTACCTCATGGGACGCTCAACCTCCGTTATTACGCATTCATCACTCATCTAAAAGGCAGATGTTGCATGATTACGTTAATTTCTTCAGATAGCATGACGGTTTCCCCCAAGACTTACGATCGTCATTGATTTTCATGGCCAAGGGGAGATAATCAGATTAAAAGATGGTGTGATGAGGTAGATGGGGCTTAGAAGATGATGGTATGATTATTTGCCTGAAGCTATCTTGATAAGACACGATTAATATTAGGTTATAGTAAAAGTGAAGAACTTCAACTTTTTTTCCTGTGATGGAGCTTTCCAGAAATTACGCTGCTTGAACAAAAGTAATATAGTCTTGCAACTTGTATATTGGTAATATTAAAACTGTTTGCTACACTCAGGCATTTCCAATAAAATCTATATTTAAAGCACCCCATAAAAAATATATGTTGTGTAACATTTTAAATTATAAGAATATATTTTGGTAATTATTGGGTATTAAGTGGCTAATCTGATCTATTGCACCACAGTTATCATGTAGATAAAATGGATTGTTTTGAATATGGCCAAGCAACTCAACCTTGCTACTCTGCATTGTGCGGGCATGTCACAGTTCTTTCTCTTGTTACTATCTTAAAGCAAACACCTTCAAATCAGGTAACATTTATTGGAACACGATTAATTCCAGTACATTAAAAAAGATAAATCAGCATATAGGTGCTAACTTAGATATGGAATAAATACAGGTCTCAGTCACCACCTGCTCTGGGTGAGTTAATGCTGCCTTTGATACATTAATATTAGTGGGTGGTGTCCAAGGTGATCCCCATGTGTCAGTACTTTCCAAACTTTATATGGTGGCAACCCCTCCTCAATGCTGAATGTTTTTTGCAAGTGATAACGGCAAAATCAGTATGTATTTTTTTGCCTGTCTTTAATCAGTTTCTTAAAGTATTAACGATTATAAAATTAAATTTAAAAATCATCGAAATCCTGAAAGTGTGATGTGTGGGCTGGCTTTTCAGGACAGTTTCTTGAATCGTGGAATCATCGACAAAGTAGCAACTCTTGGGTCCTTTTCTTTAATCAACAGAGAGCGGTACTCTGTCTTCATGGCAGCAACAGTGGAAACTCCCATTTCACGCAAATATGGTGTCACAAAAGGTAGAAGAATTTCCATGGCCTTGTCTGAAAAGATGGGATACTCCTTTTTGACGTGCAGCCAAAACTTTGAGAGATTTTCCGGATCAAATGACTGTCGTAAAAAAACAATTGTTTGCTAAGTCTATGAGCTGTTTTTTTCCCTTAAGTTGTCAATCCACAGATAACGTTAGCAGCAAATGGATTTATCCATTCAAGTTTTGAGACATCTACCTGCTTAAAATAAAATGAAAATTGCTCCTGTGAAGTGTTCAAATGATTAATGAATAGTTTGGTGGCTTCCATTTCACTGCTGTGAAGAAATTTTTTAAATATAGGGAACCTGTCAGAAACTTTATTTTTTAAGTTTATTTTCAACAATTGTAGTTTTCTCACCAATGTATTCACTTTGTCATTCTTGGTCAAAATATTTGTTTGAGGACCTTGCACTGACCTATCTTAAATGGTTCAGATTTTAAAAAAAATATCTACCAAATATGCAAACTTCTGATTAAAGTATTCATAAAATAATTCAGCATTGCTGCTGTTATTATTGTCATTAAGGAAGATACCTATTTCATTTCTTAGTTAAACACTCTCATAAGTACTTTTGCATGGGAGAGCCAATGAGGTTCACGATAATGCAGCAGAACAGTGCATTTTGCCCCATATCTTCACACAACTTTGCAAAGAGCCTTGCTTTCATTGGACTGTTTTTTTACGTAGATGACAATTTTGCTTATGAAGGATGCAGTGCATCTAGACAGCAGGTGAGGCCTTCTTCCTTACCAGTGCCTGAAGTCCTGTACATCATCCTGACATTGACTGATCTTCGTCAGTGCATAGCCCACTCCCATTTTATGCCAATTTCATACAGAAATTTGTCAGTAATATTGAAAATAATGTAGCTCTTCCATTAATGTGTTTACAAAACAACGTATTCCCTTTAATTTCATTTTCTGCAACATATTGTACATAAGTAATCAAGTGAACATCTGCCTCATCTATTTGCAACCAAAAATGTGGGGTTTGAAGTTTTTCGATCAACTAATCACACATGTCTTCACTTATATCTGAAATTCTTCTTCCAACCAAGTTATCTGCAAGTGGAATACTGCGCATCTGTTTGGCTATTGATCCCCTGACTATTATTTCACCTTTCAACTGTATCAACGGCAGCAGATAACACCAAACTTTCTCCCATTGAATGAGGCTTCTTACATCTATCAATTCTCTGTGTAACTTTGTACAATGCAAGCAAAACTTCTGAGGCAACAGCTGTCACTCCAGTTTTCTCTGGGAGAAGTCCGCTGATTTACCATTGTAGTCAGGATGCAGTGTTTCAAGATGGCGCTTTATCTTATCAGGCTTCATGCTATCCTCAGCCAAGACGGTCATGCATAATAAACATCGAGGCCTCTCCTCTCCATTAACATTAGTATTTGTGAATCTGAGTGACAGATTTTTCTTATCGTATTTTATGAATTTTGTTTTTCACATTCCATTCTATTACTCAAACCAGCCCCCCCATTGTCTTTACTTGAGCTTGCTTCACTCTCTGTCTTTCCTCTTGTAGCTAGTTAAGAATTTCTCCATCTTTTCAAGGGTACTCAATAATGAGAGGAAAATCTTTAAAATAAGTAAAAGAATGGAGGGAATAAAGGAGCAGTAGACGATTAGCAATGATAGTATCTCATGAGATGGCCTTGACACAGCTGACAAAACACTCCAGCAACAAGGCGCTACCTAGCAACACCGTTGGCCTCGTTCCGACATTGGTCCTTGGCACTGACTTAGGCCTCCATACTGAACACCCACCTCATAAGGGGGTAGAAAAAACAATTGCTATTCCCATGGGTTACCATGAAAAAAATGCTTGTTAGGAGTGCGTAAATATGAGAGTGAAAAAAATTTATGGGAGAAAGTTATTAGTTCGTAAGGATGGTTAGGCTATCATTGTTTCCACATCTTCCGCTTCTTCCATTGTTATTTCGAAACTCCCCCCCACCAAAAAGGACCTCCCCACCACAGTTTGGAAAACACTACCTTATATGGTTTGTGTTGGCGCTCTGAAGTGTCCTGGAAGAAGCTGCATGCTCTGTTCTTTTAGATATTTATTGTTTTGGATGTCTGGCAGGTATGGTTTTTGTAAGTGTATATAGAATATACTTAGTTATGCATGTTTGTATAAAATCAGTATGGAATAATTTGGTGGCAGAAACTTTTGCTCTACTGGTGTGCATGTTTTTTCTCCCCTTTTGCCATCAACTCGTGCACCTGTTCGACCTTTTTTTAAACGCATTAACTGAGGCTGACTATTCCTCACATTCACCACGACATTGATGAAAAAATTGCTTTCAGAAGCTACGCTACCAAGATTCTTAAGAAGTTTGTAACTGTGTCCAATCGTTTGAGAGTGTGAAGAAACCTGTGACTTGTCTGCTATTTTTTACCTTTTAGAGAATCTTAAAAGTGTCTCTTAGATCCTTGCACAATATGCAGGGTTAGGAAGTTTCGGTTTTGCTAAGCATTTAGCATAAATGACTTTGATTTCTCAAATCCTTTCAGTAAATCACCTTTGAACTGAGTCCACATGAACACCCATAATGAGGAATAGGCTCTAATCCTGTACCACTTCTCTAAATGTTGTTGAACTAAAGCTGCACACAAGGGAAGGAAGCATGTCTGGCGCCTTGGTGTGAATAGCCCTGTTCAGTAACCCTAAGGTATCCGACCCATGTCCCACCTGACCACTTGCCCCATTTCAGGACATTTTATAATTTTCTTGTTAACCCAAATAGGATAGTCATGTGCAGTGGTTATTAAACTAACCTCCCCCCTTAGAGTTATTCTAAAACCTGTCCCGAGACCCAGGCCTGGTCTGTTCAGATCTGAGTTTGTGAAGATGCCTAAGAAGAGTCTTCTTGCTGTGTGAGAGACAGATCATCAGTACATGTGGTACATTTAACTTATGACAATGTATAACATTTGTTATTAACCGTGTAAGTTGTGATAATTGCTTGACCACTTCTGACTGTTGAAACTTTTAATGAAACCCAGCTGAAATAGCGTCTGGCTGGTTTTCGTCCGAACTTGTGTCTTCAGTATGCAAAGAATTCTTTTTTATTCACAAGTTTCTAGCGAGTGCATCAGCAGGGGGTGTGTGTGTGTTAAAAACACCCCAGGACAACATGTCCATCCTTTTTTAAATGGTGTTCCAGCAGTTGCTACATTTTTAATAAGTTCTGTTTAAGGTGGTAGCACCATGCTTCTTTTAGCGAACAAAGCAAACCAGCCCAGTGAACCGTGGCGAGGTGACAGAGGATGGAGAGAGAGAGAGAGACGGACAGCGACCTGGCTACTGGTGCAGAACCGCTGTGTGTGTATGTAAATAGAGATGGGGCTGTTATTTTGCCATGGCCATGAAACATTGATGGAAGCACAAAGGAATTCAAAATGTGGTTTGACAACTTAGTGAGGGTGGGGAGGGGAAAAAATGACTTGTTTATGAGGTGCAAGAATTCTTTGACAATCTGGAGGATCTGGAAGGAAAGCTATTTGTAAAACAGCCAAACGAGACAGGCAGACATGGCGAAGCGGACAGATGTGAGAACGAAGAGTTATGAAATCATGCCACCGCTTGCTAAGTTAGGACGGATGGTGTGAAGCTTGTCAGCGCGTGAGAACAAATGGCTGTGGGAAACTTGTAATTGAAAGTTGCTGGCTATTGCAAAAAAGCTTCTGCTGATAGATGGCACTTATTTATTCATGCTTCGTTTTATCATTTGAAAAGAAGTGAAACCACATAATTGTGGAGTGGGCAGGCAGGAGAGAGGAGAGGGATGATAAATAATAAAAGGTTTAAAATTACACTTGAGTTTGTTGTATAGTATGTGGAGATAAACATTAGTTTTGCTTGCAACTGTGGCTTTGTACATAAATAAGACATTGTTGATGATGGTGAACCGTGCTGAAGTCAGATTGATGAAATGTGAGGGTTCTATTTATTTCCGACTTTGATATTACTCTTTGGCATCACTGTTTATTCATGTATAAGTTTTCCTGTCTGTTTTTTATATCAAGAGCATCTGTTATTTTTATTTCATCAGTTTATGCCACCCTGCAGATATAAGAAAAGAAGTGATGTTAAAATGACAAATAAAGTAAAGCCAGTTAGTGATACAATGCAGGGCTTAGGTTTGGCTTGATCTCTTCATAACCAGACAGAGAACACATCAGCTGTAGGGTTGCTTTTCTGCCCCACTTGCTCGCTCATTTGTTTTGTTTGTTTAACAGGTTTTTCTTGACACACCTGGTTTAATTTCATTCAGAAAAAGAACCAGGTAAGTAGATTTTAAAATTTACCCGTCTCATCAAATAGTCTTTTATAAAACCAAATTCTTGATGATTTTTGTGAGTATAAATCTGAACGTGAAGATTGATGTTTGAATAAATGAAGAACATGTTTGTGGTTGCATTAACGACTGCCAAGGTGAAATGAAAACAGGTACAATGCAGAAATCTCCAAAAGTGCCAAAATTCAAGACCATACCTGTCTGCTTCTCCAAGACAAAAGATACCGAAGCAGATTTATTCATATGGCGTGACCTTGAGAATGTCAAAATGGGGGCTTGTAGTATGGCTTTCGTTTGTTTAATTTTACATTGTACACACCTGCCAGAAGTTAGCTAAAGATTTTGTTAATCAAGGGAAGTAACTGGTAATCATTTTGGTCACTTGGTTATTAACAGTTTCTAATCGTTTAAAAACCCTTTCATTCATGGCACTTGTTGCTTGAGCTGGCCTCATCACGCTGACATAGAATGCTGCTTTCTTTCTCTTTGTTGCAGACATCACTTGGAGAAGTCTCTGGTAACAGACCCTAGGACCAGTTTTCAGACAGCAGATCTAGGTATGTTTCTGAGAGATCCTTCAGGACGATTTCTTGGAAATCTCTCTCATTGGCACTATATTTTAGAAAATAAACCTTGCTGGGCATTGAGGACATGTGATTGGTCTCACCTGGATTCTGTTTTAAGAAAAGATCTTCACTTAAAAAACAAATATCTTCTGAGTGTCATTGGTTTGGTAGTCTTACTTGGGAACATGAATATGAATCACCATTTCTACCTGATGGGATGGGGGGGGGAGAGAGAGAGAGAGAGAAAAACTATATGTATCAAATCTCTCTCTCTCACTCATTTTTCTGAATTTTAAGAATTAAGCTTTTAAATTTTGGTGAGAAAAGTCAAGCAAAATATATACAGGGTGTCCGTAAAGTTACTATACAGTCTTACAAGTTACTGGTCGTTGTTTCAATGCCGGTACGATGACATTTCTCAGTTTGTCCAGGTACCTTTCTCCTGTAACAGTTCCGTCGAAGAACTGTGGACCCACAATTCCATCAGACGATATTCCTGCCCAGACAGTTATTCCAGGCTGGTTCAATTGGGACGTGATCGTAAACTGGTAAGACTGTATAGTAACTTTACGGACACCCTGTATATAATCTACACCGTGTGTCATGGCTTAAAGGACAAGTAGATTAAAAGTTTTATTAAACTTCCTAGGATTTTCTTTATTCTGTGTGATCATATTTCTTTATTAAGTTATTTGTAGCCCAAGTTGCTTCTTTTTTTAAAAATGGTTTTCTGAATTTTAATGTTGTGTAATTAACCCTGATCTCACCAGTTAAACATGGACACACTTTAGATACGTTAGAGTACCTGTTTGAAAACAAACACTCACATGCATAGATGCTTCTTGTTGCAGAATTTGACACCAAAATTAAACCCCAGACGACTGATTTTTATTTTATATAAGAGCCAAACATTTGCTATTTTAGGAAAATAGGAATAAAAGAAAGTTTGTTAAGTCAGAAAGGGGGATTGCTGAATCATCATGGAGGGGCATGTTCAGTCAGTAACTTGGTGTCCACCAGTAACACACAGGACTTTTTACGAAGCAAGAGGGTATCTAATCTAGTTCTTGTCATCTCATTGGGGACAAAATTTCAATCGTCACATTTTTGTTATGAGGCGTTAATTACTATTTCTGAAGTTATTGTCACTGCTGGGACACAGAATCACACGTTTTAATTATTTCTGTATGCAATGAGAGAATTTTAACCTGGCTGCAAGGACATTTATGAAGAGTCTGATACTGACTGCATTCTTCAACCATGAATCGTATGCCACATTAACTGTCCAGAAGCAATATTGATCCAGAGGAGTCATTGTCACTATGGCAGTGTAGGTAGTATCATCAACTGCCACCCAGCTGATGTCATTTACTTTTAAAGTTGTAAAATCCTCCAAATGTGCTGTAGAAACTTCATTGTTCGCATTAAGAAATGCAGTGGACAGTGGAGAACGAATGTGGATTTACCTGACAAAAGTTAAGACGTCCCATTGTTTGTATTGGGTGACTGGTGGTCAGGGGTATCAAAGGGCTGCTGTGCTCTTTGAAGCTGTCTAAACAAAAGCATAAGTGTTATATGCAGAAATTATAATGTTTATTAGTGTTTAGGATACGTGCTCTTAAAACACGCAAAGTGACTAGGCGACCCACTATGACGAAAATGACAATACTCTCAAACTAAACCTTTGAATGGAAGCACTGGCACAAGTCTCTAACAACTTTCATAAACATGTTAGTCCACCATCAAACACATTGTACTGTCTTGTCTAACTTTTAAGATGTAGTGTTCACCATGTAAGGTTAACGAGGCTGCATCGGCCTTGGGCCTGCGTCTTTGTCTGCATGGCAGGGATGCCCTTTGCCAACATTTAGGATCTATCCAATCTGTCAGGCTCCATCTTTGTCATTCTTCCAGCCTGGTATGTGTTGCTAAACTTGTCTGGTCGCACATTTTTGTGCCTTTTCAATTTTAAAAAATCTCCAAACTGATTTACATCCATCAATTTCTAGAGAGTGGTCGGCACAGATGTGCAAGTGTGCTCAGGCAGAGCGAAGACGGAGATAGATGGCAGGCACACCATTGATTCATTCAGTCGACTAACTTGCTACATTGGGAGAAAGAAGGTCAGCTGGTGCAACAGTGTTTTCTGATGCGTGATTTGACATCTGAATGCAATCACTGAAGAATAGAGATCGCCTAGAGCTGGTGGCCTTAGTTAGTCTTTGCTTGTCTCCTCATAACCAGCACAATAGATTTATTTGTGTGCAGCGTTATGGATTATTAGTAATAAATTACCATCTGTTACCCTCAGAATTTTAGTTAGATGTTATCACTGAAGTGTACTGTCTGAGATCAAAATATTCAAGATACATGAGCAGCATTTTAGCTCTCAGATAAACATGCACAAAATTTTAAAGCTGAGCATGATAGGAACGTAGCAATGGGACACTAGAATGAAACCCGTTGCCAGCTCCATTGACCCTATGATAATCTCATCATAATCACCAATAGTTTAGCTCTTCCGAATGCATGCAAGGTTTTATATATTTGAAAACCACCCCAATGTTATTTGATTTGACTTTTACGTATTTCAATAAAAAGGCAAAAATTGCATAATGAATACTAACTGCTACCACCTTTCAAACATAATGTGGCTATGTCTAGAGGACCACAAACTTCCCTGATATCACAGTCCATTGTGTGAACATACACAGTCTCTGACTAATGAGCCAGGAAGTAATGAAAAGTGGCACTATACAGGACAGCAGAAAATAACTTATGCTGTGAAATAAGGTCACAGTCTGTTGAAACGGTGGATTATGAAAATCATGATCTTGTACAACTATAATTTATGGGCTTCTGAAACGCTACAAGTTTTAGGTTACTAATAGTTATGTATAACAACTCACTCTCATTATTTTTCAAGTTTGTTTCTTATCTAAGGTAAGACTTGCTCTGTTAACTGAAACTGTACAGCCCCGAACAAACCAACTTCTCTTTCCTTTCCAGCTGGGGTGATTGTGGACGTGTCAAACTACTGGACCCGGAATGAGCTGGGCCTTGATATCTTACAACTACTGCACATGAACCCACACCTGCCCTCCATACTCATCCTCAACAAGGTGAATACAGCCAAATTTTCTCTTTCCTTTCATAAATGACTGATAACATTTCCAAGTAGTCACTAACACCTGACAATAAAAATTTCAGCTTTTAATGTTTGGTTCTGAAGTCTGACCTTCCATGAATACTATGTAGTATTTGCTTGGGATAAAATGTATTTCTGCATGAAAACAACAACATTTAAAAACTAATAAACTCTGACTCTAAAACAACAATGAGGAAGCGGAAGCAGCAGCAGCTTGGTGTTTGTGTGAGAGAGAGAGAGATAGAGTTCAGTGTGGACCATTTATCTACTTTAGGTGGTGAGTAAAGATGAATGTGCCTATTAGAATGAAGGTTTGTCTTGTATGTGTGTTAATAAGTATTGAGGACTTGTTGATGGTTGGGTGGATCTGTTTCCAGCTGAGGGGCTGGAGTCAGTCAGCTGTGAAGCTAGATGTTGTTTTTTCTTTTCCTTTTTTTGTCTTACAGGTTGATTTGCTGAAGAAAAAAGATGTGTTGCTTACCATTGTGCGTGAGCTGACTGAAGGGGTTGTAGGTGGATGGAGAGCAGATATAAAAACGAAGAAGAATAAAAGGCTGAGTCTCTCAGACATACTGAAGAAGGATGGTGTTGAAATGGGCAATGTGAATGGAGGCAGTGGTACAGTGACGAGAAAACAGCAGTTGGGAAATTCTGATATACTTATTTCAGAGAGAAAAGATTTTTTGAAACAAAAGAGTGTTGAAGTTGGTGTACATCCATCAGACACTGAAGTCAATAAGTCAACCGTCATTGAGTATCAGTTGCTGGACGTGAATGATAAAAACACAAGTCATGGTGACGTGAAGTTGCATCAGACTGAAGAAAGTGGGCTGAGAGAGTGTTCAGAGAAGTCTGAGATGATCTCAGAGAATAAAAGGCTCATTACTAACCATGGTGTAACTACTGATGAAGGTGGTGAGCGAGTTGGATTAGCACCAGGTGACTGGATGGACTACCAGAGCCGAGTAAGTGCCGTCAAGGCAGCTATCAGGGGTAAATGTGGCTGGGCACAGTTTGACCGAGTCTTCATGCTCTCGGCTCTCACTGGTGACGGAGTAGATGACATAAAAGTAAGTAAACGTTTTTGTGGGAGTAAGGCTCATCAGCTTCATGACAGTGCATCTTTCTTGTGGAACTACTATATTTTTTTGCATTTTCAAGCCACCTGGGTCCTTCAGTGGATGATGTAAAACATATGCTAGATGTGGTCACAAGTTTGTATCATTCTGTTCAGCAAATCCAATTACTTATTTGGTCAGTCTATGATGCTGCTACTGCATTGATTGTCATCCTCTGCTTTCAGTCAGTCTTTTTCCATATTATTCTCGGTTCCTTTATTATAAATGGTTTATATTTTATAAGAAGACTATTCTGAATATAAATACAGTGCAGGAATCATTGACAGTTTTCCTTATGTGCTCCTCCTGGCTTTATGTTCATTCTGTACTTGTGTCAAATTACAAGGTTTTATTTCCATTTGTGAAAGTTTTTGAGAATCAGAAATTTTGAATGTTTTCCTACACAATTCTCAAAAATTGCTTTATCACTATCACCTGCTGTGAGTTCATACAGACCCGTCGCTCTTGCCTGGCTGTCTGTATTAGTTAATGATGAATGGTCTTTTCAGCATCATTGACATGGAGGCTGGTTAGGTAGGATTCAGGTGGGTGAATGGTATTATAAAAATCTGTACACCACCTCATGATGATGAACCGCTGACTTGTTAATTTGAATGACTTAAGGAACAAGTTGAGGGTGAGTTAAAGTATGGAAGAAACAAAGTTGTTTGTTTACAAAATCGCTGCCAGTATCCTGGACTGTTTTGTAAAGGGTTAACCTGATCTAAGTAGCCATCTTTTTCTCTGAAATAAAAGTCCGCAATCATTGCTGTTAACCGACTCATCTATTGTGCTACTGCTGAATGTAGCCAGGTTGATTTATAGTGGCAGTGCCACTTGCGTAAAGTCATTGGTTTGACCTATTCTCATTAAAATAGGGACTGGATAGTTGAATGTTCCCATCTAGTATCACACAATATGATTGGGGTCTTACAACTCAGTTGTAATCCTTTAGTTATGGTGATCTGCAGATAGCCAGCAAATAAGTTAACAAGTCCAAACTAAGTTGTATATTATTAAATCTCCATGCTATCTCAGTGATTGTTGCACATTTCAGGAGTACCTGATGTCTATGGCTCAGCCAGGGAAGTGGGAATACCACAGTTCACTTGTCACCAATCAGGACCCGAGAGAGATGACAAAGAACTATGTGTGGGAGAAACTGTTAGACTATCTTCCTCAGGAAATACCATACAGCATAGGACTTGTGAGTCTTCTCTTTGCCTCTGTTTTAGCTTTTAAGAGATCTGCCAGGGGACTTAAATAAGTTCTTTTATCATGATTTAAAAAGTAATAGCAGCAGCAACATTGAAAGGACTATTAACATAGCTGATGAAGAGATAACAAACAAAGGTTCTGTTTTTTGTAAATATTTGTCTAGGTTGTCATGGAGGCTGAATCTCAAAGTTTCTGTAGATGCCATGATGATGTATGATGGTAAAAAAAAAGTTAAAAAAATGTATAAGTTGTTAACCATAATGAACCTAGACAGTGAAAAGAGTGATGGATTTGGCTGCTGTTCAGGTGAGACAAGCTGTTTGTTTTGGCCGAAGTGAACAGCAGGGAGATAAGATGGGTGGAGTGTTGATACTTGACTGAGACAGTTATCCACTGTCTGTGCATCCGCAGAGTTGGTCCCTGCCAATCTTAGGCAGTGCAGTGCAATGCGAGTAAAATGTGCCAGGTCAAAGGAAGTAACTAATGAGACAGCACAACAGGAAAGAGAAAACTGTAGAGAACAGAGAAGAGAAAACTGCAGTAAGAAGAAATTAAATTTAAAAGTTGCTTATTTTAGTTAGGGTTTATTGCATAAAAAAGAAACTGAACAAACTTGTGTCTGACTGTTGCTGATAGTTTTCTTCCCATGATGTCGTCATAACAGCTGGCCAGAGAATAATGCTAATCACCACTCTGCCCTTTTGTTCGTCTGGGGAAAATACTACTACTATTTTTTCTTTATTTTGTACTTCTGTAAAATCACTTGACTCTGCCTGTGAATGATACAAACCTAATGGCTTTGTTTGTTTTTTTACACAGAACATTGTGGTGTGGGAGCTGGATGAAAATGATCTCCTCAGGATCATCGTTGATATCATTTGTACAAAGAAGAAATATTTTGTAAGTGGAAATCTAACTTCGTTTCAAATCTCATTTTTGTTGTATTAGAAGAATGGTGGTGGTATTTGTTTTAAACTGTTTTCTGGTTGGAGAGACAGACAGACAGAGAGGTGTTAACTTCTGTTTACTAAGAAATGAGAGAACTGATTAAGGGAGTCAAGGTCTCTGTTTGAGTAGGAAAAAAGGTAGATTCACTTTAGCCCCAAGCTACAGATACCTGTCATAGTAATAGGTTTCACAAATGTACACTTATTCTATATTTGCAATGTATAGACATAGCAGACATCAGATCTATCTGCTCAAGGTTGGTGTTCATAATTGTCTATCACCATGTTCCCATAAGTACTCAATGGAGTTTGTATCCAGGCTCTGTGGGACCTAAGCAAGTTAACTGGTGTCTACTCTGCATTTTCCAAGCTATCATGGTTCTGGAAGTATGGCATATTTCTCCATCTTTCTGCACACTATGATTACTTGATCAAAGGTAAGAGCATATTATAAGAATGGATAAGTAACTGGCAGAATTTAGATCCTCATCAGTGGAGTTTTACTTTCATACCAAATGCTTCATTTACATCTGTCACTAATGGCTTCCTAGGCATGAACCACTGCACAGTGCAGTGATTTGATGATTTAAGAGCTGAAAGGAATTGTTAGCCACTTAGATCAGGTAAATGTAAAAATCTTTCAGCATTGCACTTTTTTAGGAAAATACCTGCTTATCTTAGCAGCCTTTTTTATAATGCTGACAATGTGTTCAATTTATTATGGCAGGTATCTGTACAGTGGGATGGTGTTGACATTCAAATAATAATATCCAGCTGGGGTTCATCTTAACAAGGAAAGGAAGTCCTGATCCATGACATGATTTGTATGCACATGTGAAAAACAAGATCTTCAGTTTTCCTGTCTTTTAAAAACTATCTTAATGGAAAAGTAGACCTTTGTGGTCAGTTACTAGTTCTAGACATCATAAATGTTGGTTTAAAGTGATATTGATAAACATTTTTCTTTCAGGCAGTTGGAGAGTGGGGGGGGTCCCCTTCAGAATAGCGGTGATGTTTACTGGGACATTATTAAGTAAATTAGTAGGTATGCAATGAATGAACCTCTCAATCACTGACTATTGGTGTTGATAAATGATTCCATATATGCTTCACTTCAGGTGGTTTTGTAGATTGCATCAGTGGCAAGAGGTTTGTTCTCCAGGACAAATCTAGTGTGTGTTGATGATTATTGGCTCGAAGTTTAGTTTGTAGTCAAATGGTTAACAGTTTGTGATCAGTCTTATTGGGCCTCAAAGAACTGACAGTAAAATAGGGTATTTCAATGTTCATATGGCTGGGTCTTCCTTTCTCGTAGCATGATAATCAGTGTTTTTCTGAATTCGCTGCATGTTTATTATTAGATTTATTCTGACAAACAGAACACCGTTACAGCTCATCTTTTTCTTTATATTTGCAGCACCGTATCTTAGGTCGGGGTGGGCAAACAGTTAAAAAAGTAGCAGAAGAAGCAAAACAAGAACTTGCAAATGCTTTCCGATGTGAACTTTGTCTAAAACTGCAGGTAAAATTTTGGAGGAAATGAGTGTGTTGTGTATGCGTGTTTTCAGTATCTCAAGCTAATGTTGATGCTGGGATTTGAACATACGCAATAAACTTGACAGTTTAAAAACTACTTTCTTTTATTAGTATGGAAGCAGAGATGTAATGACATACAAATAAATAAATAATGCTGGGGTGGTAGAAATGCAGTGACCCTAAGTTTTCCTCAGGGTCTCAAAAAAGGTGAAGAGGCCTCTGCCCTTTGTGCTGCCTGAATGATCGGTTCTGCGTGGCTGATTATTGATGTACTTCAATCGCTCAGTCGTGAATGTCTTTGAGGTTTTGTCCCAGGAACTTCTTTCTTGGAGAACCTGTGGAGAAACAAACAAGTGTGACTTGTGGTTTTGGACAGCCTGACTGCTTGATGTAATGCGTGGTTTACTATCCCTCGTGTACTTACCCGAAATGGCCCGTGCTCCAGCGTGGGTCGTTTGAGAGGCATCAGCACCACCGAGGCAGAATCAACAGTCTTCTGGATTCCAATTGACGGAATGGATGACAGCTTGATGACAACCTCTCCGGCGAAGTCATCCGAGGTGAGATTGTCGTGATCCAGCACCGTCAGCAGCAAGACGGCCCCTTTGCTGTTTAAGTACTGTCTTGGGACATTGGGGCTGCAGGAAAAATCAATCAGACTCTTACAAGGAGATTCTTTATAGCAGTTAGGTACATTTAGCAAATGAGTTTACAGTAACTGAAAAGTTCAATGGCTGAGCTGCTGCTGAATCTGTTAACTGATTTTCATATTAAATCCAGTACGATGACTTCTATCTGCTCCTTGATACTAGAGGATAAAAATAGTACAGGTGAACTTACAACTGAAATGTGGTGTTGAAAACTGGTTGCAGAGTTTTTGCCACTGTCCTTGTTCGCTGTGACTTGAAACCAAATATAGTGTTCGGCTGAAGACTGACCACTACATATGGATCACTGAGACCAGATGCATCCAAACCTGGTAAGTCACTTGCTTGAATCACTGAAACAAAGTTTGATAAGAATTCAGATATTTTTTGGTTACTAATAAATAAGATTGTTGATGTTTGGCATAACGGTATCAACAGAGAATGTGATGTTGTGTGGACATGAAGAGTAAAGAACCAATAAAAATAGACTATCTTTTACAATGAGGTCACTGAATTTGGGCACCAATGTCCATTATTGGTTGTGTTACCATTCAGACATCTTTGTGAGCAAGACAATTGAAAAAATATCGTGAATTTAAATTCAAATATATTTCCACTATTTTTTAAAAGTGATTCTGGAAGCATTGCTAGGCAATTGCACACTATATGGTGGACTCCCTTGGCACTGTTCAAGCCACATGGGTTTCCTTCCGCATCAGACAGACAAAAACATTGGTAATTCTTATGTAACCATAGTCTCAGTTTGCATTTGTAGTAAGAAAGGTAAATCTATTATTCAGTTTGAAATATGGCTGTCTACTGCTATACAAGCTACACCTTGAAATGCTTACCTTTGACAAACACCGTCACATTTCCTCTAGTTTCCTCCATGTAGGCAGTCTTCAGGGCTATGTGACCATAGTAGTCCACAGGTGTTTCCTGGTTAGATAAAAACAGAAGAATTAAAACCTGTCAGCTGGTCTAAATAGCTTCTCTTGACTTAGTTCCACTCATCAAAGCCTGTCTTCTCATTTTTTTTTTAAAATGATACCAAACAAGATTTAACTAAGTTTTTCAATTCAGCATCAATACACACAGTTAACTGAAAACAAACAAAAATACTACTGGTCAGTACTCAAAATTATTACCAATCTGCCAACCCAGAAGTAAGAGAATTTACAGTATATAACAAATCAGCATTGGTTTTCTGTTCTCTCACAAAAGTGCAAGAAGAAAAAAAACTTGTATCAAGCAGGTGGCTTTGTTTCATGCTGAATTTCTTCAATATAGTAGAGAGGTTACCATGTGTCCTGCCAAATCATTGAAGTAGCTCATGATGAGATCATCTGTGGTTTGACAATTCATGTCAACTCTATTCTTCAGTGTGTGGTAGAAGTGGCACTGGACTTTTTCATCATCAATCCCGCCCTGCAGGAAGTACTGACCCAAAGACCGCATGTGCTGAAAACAAAACACACAAAACGGGATTTTTTAATGAGTTGTGGAGGCAGTAAACTTAAGCTCTGTCTTCATCCATCATCTAAACACAGTCCTAATAGGGATTTGCCTGCAAAAGTTGAAACTGATGGGTCCTTCACAAGGGTTGTCCAATGTTGAGGTGGTGGTATAAGACAACAAATTTACCTTTGTCATTGTAGCCAAATAGAATAGGAATGATTGCTCCATCTTCAGCAAGCAAACCAAAGAATTCATTAATTAAATACAGTAAGCTATCAAATAACTTTTGATTGGAGGAGAGTAACTGTCTCTGATTTAAAACAAAAGATAAACACAATCTATTAATGTTACTAAAAAAACATATGCACTGTGCACAAAAAATTAAGGACAAAGGCCTATTAGTGAGATAAACAGATCTTAACTTAAGCTGCACAAGACTACAATAATCTCCTATTGATGTGTATGCAGTTCAGTGTTGTCTCATGCTGCCTCTCAGCTGGATAATATATCAGGGCTAACAGCTAATGCCACCAGTGAATGAAGCACAGGCCTGGTGCTCTGAGGTTGTTTTCAAGGGGTTTTGGTCTTCGCAAGTCAGTTTCTCAGGCCTAGCAGCTCCTATGTGAACTGTTTTGCCAGTCTGGTGTTTGTTGTTACAGCCAACTGATCACAGACAGATCCCCACATTTACAACACCTGTTTAAAAAATGTAGTGTCACATTAACTTTTCAACAATGCTGACGACTTATAATGGTTTATAAAGTCTGTCTGTCATCTTTTACAGCCAATGGCATTGGTGCATAATGCACATGTATAAAAACTTCCTGTCTGACATGAGAAGTGTACCCTAGACAACAGTATCCTGAGCCACATGGGAATAGCCCTTGCAGCAAAAAGTGTTTATTTTAAAGTCAAATATCCAAAATTTTATGCACAGTATGCTTTGTTAGTAGCCAATGTTATGATGATAATAGTTAACTCACTTTTTTCATTTGCATGTAATAGTCTGGATGTTTCTGCAGTTTGAAGAGAAACAAACATTAGTTCTTTTGGCAAACATTGAGATGTACTAGGTTTGGAAATTTAAAGATAGAAAAAAAAATCCTAGTACCAACACTCGACTACTGAAGATATCAACAGAGAAATCAAGTTCTAACAGTTAGATGCTTAATTATAGTGAGAAAGTGGTTATTTTAAACTTGCATACTAGGTGATCAATAAAGTCTGTTATTAAATTGATAGATTCCCTGCAAAATACAGGGTTGTAAAAAAATTATAGACTCATTATTTCAGTTTCCTCTTGATGGAAATCTTTAGTAAAAGGCAAAAGATTTACATGAGGGTAAAGAGAAACCAGAGTTGGCCTTATCCAGTCCTATAAAACTATTTATATCAATATTACAGTCTATTGTTCATATTAATTAGATAAAACAAAACTTGGAAATTCCATTGCTAATTATATTTTATGTACATCAGTTTCGCTATTTTGGTACTGAAGCAGGGGCGGACTGAGAATATTATAGGCCCTCGGGCATAACTGTTCACTGGGCCCCTTAGTGCTGATGTCAGAGGCTACAAAGTGCCAGATAAGGGGGGGGCTGTTAATTTAAAAAAAAAGTTGTCTCAGACTGCATCTGGAGTATATTGGAGTATTCATTTAATAGAATTTATATGGGACTCTCTTGCAGCTGTGGGCCCTTGGGCAGTGCCCAATTGACCGATGGCTCAGTCCGCCCCTGTACTGAAGAATGTAACTATATTACTTTAGAATCTTAACAATTGGAACATTTTTCAACAATATTTAGAAGGCATTATCTAATTGTGCCAACATGATACTTTACATCGCATAATCGCTACAAATGAACAATATTTGATTTACAAAACCTATTCATTTTGTTTTTATGGAATAGCCAAAGAAAGAATAAGGGAGATAAATCTTAGCTAACAAGGGAAGTAACTGTGATGTAAAAGTGTACTTGTATCATTTATAGTTATACAATGCATAAATAAAGTTACTATAATTTTCTATGAACAAAATTAAGACAGAAATAATTAGTTAACCTTTTTAAAAAATATTATAACAGGAGGAAGGAGAAGAAAAATACAACTAAATAATAGTATAGTAGCAGTTTGGAAAAACAACTCACCCCAACTAGCAACTGCTCATCAAAACAACGGAGAACAGCTTTACAAAGCTCCTCGGTCATTTTCGGATAAATCGATGCCATCAGTCGATCCTGGAGAGTCTTCAAGTTGGATGACAAATAAGCCATAATCTTGTCGATAGACTGAAAGAGCCAGCAGAACAGCAGCACTGTCTCAGGAAAATCGACTTATCTACAGCTATGAAAGGTGGATAGAATCTTGCAGGATGTGAGCTCTCACAGATCTAACAGCTGAGAAATACCAAGGCACTCAGTGAAAGTAATTGGGATGCTGACATAATGTTAATAAACCTTATACATCTTTCCAAAAAAACAAAACCACATTTGCTTCTCAATTATTCGCATACAACAAAAAATAACCGAAATGTACAACAGTTGTGTGAAGCTGCTAAGTTTTTTAAATATATTATATTATATTACATGTGAAAGAGAAAACTCTCCCATAAAATTCTATTTTTTAATCTTTAAATATTAACTTTTTGCTACCTAAGAAAAATATTACCCCCCCCCCACACACTTTATGATTACACAACGAAATCAGCAGGTAAAACATCATTTGCCGTGGTTGGTTTCAGATGTAAATGTACTTTTTTTCCTATTCTATTTGATACCATTTTCGATAATAACTGTGGCTTTGCTTTTTTATTTCCTTCCCTCACCACAAACTTACTGAGGCTTTCTCAGGACTTTTCCTTGTGAAAATCTCAATGTACTGGTCAATGTCCACTTTCATCCTCTCTGTGATCTGCTGGATAACAAGGGTGCTCTTCATCAGGATGTCTCCATGTGCTGTTTTGATCAGTCTCTGCAGTGTCTTTAGGGCCTGCCTCCCCACCACATCCCTATCATGCTTTGATGCAACACTTTTGGTCACCCTTTCCCAGTCGAGCAGGTGTGGCAGTTCATTAAGATATTGGCACACGTGTTCAATATTGTTCAATGTGATGCACAGCTGCAAGAACAACAAAAAATCCAGCATCCAGCAATGGGTTACTTTACTTGATACACCTAGCAAGTACATAACAGAGTTATATTTTTCTGTGTTTTAAGAGAATTCCTGGAATAATGCGAAGCTTGGTCTGTGATGCCCCAATTCCACAAACTCAATAGACTACACAGGGTTCAAAGAAGAATTCTAATATCATTCATCACTTACTACAGCAACCTTTAATATTAACATTCCAGGAAGATAATACTTTTTAAAAAAATGACTTCACTTGTTACTGCAAAGAAAATCTCTGTCTGGTTGCTTCAGCTCTTCCAGTAATAAATGCATCAAGTATGTAAACTTTTTTGTGTACCCAAAACTTTTAAAACAATTTAAATATTGTCAGATGCCAAATCTGTTTCACAAGCACCCTCATGTCTTTCGTTTGTTATCTGTTTGCTTTAAGTGGAAAAATATACCTGTAAGAGATACCTACTGCAGATGAAGTATTTGCAGATATATGGTCTATAATTTATTAATACATACCCTATCTGTGACATCAAAATGGCCATTTTCCTTGTCATAGTAGCAGTTCCTCTCCAGAATACAGTGAATTTTGTCTGCATACAGCCTTGCACCATCGCAGATTATCTAAAAAAAAATATTTAAAAATATTTGAGTTTTCTATTAAGCAAACATCACAATCTTTGTCAACAGGATCCCAACTATGGTGAAAAAGAGAGTTAATTCTAAAAGTCATTATTGCTACCTTACAAAAGGCCCATGTTCTACAGCTGAGAACAAAAGAAAGAAACCATTCTACCACTAGAATCCCATAGAAAGAGCCATTCTAACTTGGAGCATCATTCAGAGTAATTGTATATGTCAGTTACACTGGTATGCTAGCAGCTACAACCTTGCACATTCTACACACAGCTGCTGATAACCAGCCAATTAAACCATTATCACAAACACACCACTTCTCACAAAGCAGATGTGACTGAGTACTCACATCTGTTATTTTGGTAACGCCCATTAGTGCTGCATCAGCATTGATGATGTCAATCTGTCGCCACTCTTCTGTAATCTTAAGGTAAAAGTATAAAAATTTATTAAGGTCATAACTTTCAAATTTCATATGCCATAAATATGGCAAAATTTCAAAAATTGTGGGAAGTCTCAGTCTAACAACTATCTCCCTCCTAGCTACACCTCTTAAGAGGTGAATTTATTTCCCCCTAGAAGTAAAAGCTCTGTGCGAGATGGACCTCATTGAAGTCATGTCCACCAAAAAAAAAAGCAGAGCATGATCTCTCATAACCACAATGGAAAAATTAGACACAAACTAGTTACTGAAAGAATAATCAGGCACCATCCTAATGTTCGTTTCATAAATTTGAAAATGTATTTAACCATAACCTCAATGACAATAATGGTCCCAATGCTATTAAAAATTCTTAATTCTATTGGTGAAGTTTGGATATGAACCCTAAACCACTGACTGCTCTCTAATGGACTAAGTAATTTTGTCATATTTAATGGTAGTTCTGATCTGCATCAAAGCAGGGGAGATAACTACCACTTGTAAAGGCTTTCTCTTTTGATCTTGCTGTGCTAGGATTTTTGAAACTGTCCCATTGCGGGTAGCTGATTTCCCTAAATGCACAATTTGTGCTGCTCTTCTGCGTTCTTCAAACCTGAGCTTGAAGGGTCTCTCTCTCTGTTGTATCGCCAGTGCCCCGTGTTCCATGACAATCATGAGTGAATGATGTGGTTTCGGTTCTTTCTTGGGATATAACTTGGTCAGACATTACCTGTTGTGAATGCTTGTTCTGTTTTGGCCCTATCTTTTGTTCATGACCTTTGTAACATATGCTGGGTATCAGGTGTTCTTAACATGCAACATGAATGGTTCGTGATATATGCTACCGGCCCTGGCATGTGCATTCTGTCCAGTGTGTGTTACTTTTCTCTATCTGGATAATGCAATTCATTTGTTGTTCCTTGATGTATTAATCATCAAATGAGACAACTTACTAATTACTCGGGTACAGCAAACAGTGTCGGGACCATCTTCATCAACAAACTCAAGGTTAATGAAAATTATCCCTTATCAAGAGTTTTCTGAGGATGGCAGCAGTCCAGAACTAAATTTTTAAGGCTTTTAAAAAAATTAATAACAACAATGAAAATTAAGGTATTGCATTCGTAAGTAAGTTAAGAGTATTGTTATTTATTGACTAACTAACTTAGCAAAAAGCAAACAGATGTGATGTGAGCTTACTTTAGCAAATGATGTCAGAACATCGACAGAAGAATTTGAATATTTCACAAGGGAGGTAACTAAAACAACCTGCAACGAAAGACATTTATCAGTAAAAATATATTGAAAATAAAAAGTGATGATGAACAATTAGTGTAAAAACCATAGAAGACTTTTAAATTAAACAATACACTCTAATGTATCTAAAAATGAAGATCAATAAATATTTTCTGGAATGGAAATCACATTGTTAATTAAGAAATTATTTATTTAGGAAGGTAAAAGGAAAACCCACTCATCTATAAATAATATAGCACTTCAATATTTGCAGGTTTAAGGTACTGAGTGGGTGCCGACTGGCCTGCGTTTGGTCCCCTTCCATTTGCAAGAGTTCATTCCAGGTGCAAAGGTTCCCCTCCTTTCCCACAGCCAAACAAGAGTTCTAGCAAGGTGTACATGGAGGTGGCTCCATGGAGAAGGCCTGCACCCTGACCACTACTTGCTCAGTCACCAAAGCTGATGCCCCCTAGCCCACTTTTGAAAGATGGCCTTGCCTTATTAAGACCTTGAAGTCAAGACTGGGGTTCACAAAGTAGTAGTAAGAATATACTGGACAGTTTTCAAAATATTAGATTTACTTGGTTTGGGTATTGGGCATTTGAGGGGAGCTCTGATAGGGATTTTCAAAATAACGAAGGGTTCTGAGTACGAAGATAGACAACTTCTTCCAACTAGAAATACTGAGGGTCATAACTGTAGCTTGGCCAGGGTATCGCGGTTGGTTAACATGTAAACAATTTATTTACTATAAATAACATTAAATAAATTACCAGCATGATTGCTTTAGTATGAAGCCCTGTAGGCCTTGTATAAGCTGTAGAAATACAACTAAACTAAACTAAGAATTCAGAATGTTTTCTCTTTCTGAATACATGACAAAAATTAGATCCAGCAATGAAGAGCAGCTTACGGAGAACAGTTAAAAATCTTCCAAGTCTGAAAAAAAACAGAAAAGCAGTAACAACAAAAACAGTAAAGAACAGAAGTACGCACATCTTTGTCTATCTCAAGAGCTTTCTCCATCCGTGACATACATTCTGTCTTGAATGTCTGTAGCCAGTAGATAAGAGATTCCTCAAACCAGTTCTGGTATTGTGCTATATGCAATCTGAACAAGTCCCTGTTCAACAAACAAACAAACAGCTGGTAGACATTTACAAAAACTTGATGTGTCTCTGCCATGCTCTGCATCAGTATTTAGAAACAATATAAAGTAATGCTTCCTACTGTTTGGTTTCTTCACAAAGTTCTAATCTCTTATCATCATCATTATTGTTTACCTCATCTCATTACCTCTTGCTAAGTCTCTGTCTTCAACACTATTCAGCTATTTATGGCTCACTCATATTTAATTTTATATCTGAAATATATTTTCCCTACCCTTTGACAAACAAAATTCTGTTGTTAGCTCATTAACTGGCAAAATTAAAAAAAATTAATCTTTAGCATGTAGTTGTACTTTTTCTGAACCATCCTCCATCTGTCCACATCCCAGTCAGTTTGCTTACAGTAGATGCTACATACAGAAGCTCCACTCACAGTGAAGTGAGAGAAAAACTTACAGAGTTATGTTTAATCTAGCTACAGAAACATGGAAACTACTTTCCTCTGGGAGACTGCACTAAAGTAACATCATCTCAGATATTAAAGTGAAAAAACACACAGTTTCTTAAGATCCTTACTGTAATCCCCATAGGAGTGACCAGTTGATACTGCTTCAGCCTCCATCAAGATGGGGTAGACAATAGTTTTAATATAATCTTACACCTGCAAAAAAAACAGCCAGATTTTTCACAAAATTTCTAGATACAGGGAGTTGAGGTTAGACACAACAACCCCAGGCACAGTATTCTAAGATGTAGGGGTGGATGAACCCGAGCAAGAAAAACTACCTTTCTGTCAGGTTGTCCTTGATGACCCTGCAGAGCTTTCTTAAAGCAAAGTACAACCTGAGAGAGAGCTGAGATGATGTAGTGATGTTGATGGCAAAGTTGTGGTACCGCAGCTGGTACCTGTCCATCTGCATCATTAGTTCTTGTGCTTTGCTGGATAGCTGTTTGAAACAAAAGCAGAAGCAGCATTTATTGCAGAGACCTTGACACAGCACAAAAAAGCCGGTTACACATTGTGAATTTACGATAGATTTCCAATTGTTTTTTTTTTGCCTTCCAGCCATAATATCAAATCATGTGAACACAAACTTTTAAACTCTATTAATCCAATGACCAGTGTCAAGTAACATTTTTAAAATGGTTAATTAATAAGTGAATGACATGGTGATGGCCAGTGGGCCAGCAGTAAACTACTGGACTGCTATAGTTGAGAGCCTGAGTTCAATTCTCAGTCATGACTGGCTTGATTTGGCATACTTTTATGGCATGATTTCTTCCTGTACTTCTTCACCAGCTGGGTACATGGGCTTTACTCCTAATCAGAGACGTGTGTGTGTGTGTGTGTGTGTGAGAGAGAGAGAGAGAGAGAGAGGGGGGGGGTTCTGCAGTTGATTCTTGACTGGCTTTCACCTTGACCATTGCTCAAGACATCCTGACTGTAACTAAATAATTTGCTTGGTCACCAAGGCTGATAGGGATGCAACAGAAAAAGGCCAAGTAACAACAGTGCCTAGAGCAGTCACTGTCACCAGTTTGTCTCACTCTCAACAAAAATCATAAGGTTTGTAACTGATGAATCAAGTGGCTTCCTCAACGTGTGGATCTGCATTCACTACCAGCTGCAGCAAGAAGAGATGCTAATGAAAAAATTGGGGTTTCTGGTGTCTGTGCAACAGTGGAAAGTTGAAGTAGCCACCATTCGCAAGTTAAAAAAATGTTTCATGCTTAGAATATCTTTGTACTTCAAAATGAAATGGTTCAGAGAGCAAGGATATTCAGGAAAGGTAAAAAGTGTTTGGCACAAAATAGAAGACAACTCCTTTAAGTTGATAACTAGCACATTCTGGATCCACTGTACTCGATGGGGTGATGAGGAAATATTAACCCTCTTTTCTGCCAAGAGGCAATGTATATCTACTAGTAGCAAGCTGCTTGTATCTACCCAGAAAGCTGAAGTTATATTCTGGAGCATTATGTTCTAAGCAAGCTTCATAGAACAGAGATTGGGTCTGTGTGGCCCAGTCCATCCTTATGATCTTTTCTTAATGATTGCATGAGCAAGACTGCGTCTGTGTAGTGGAGGGGCAGGAATTTCCATCAATCAACATGATGGCTTAGGATTGGATCAACAAATGAACCAAACAAAGTTCCAGAATCCATATCCAATCCTGAATTTTAGCTTATTTAGAAAACTGAGAACCAATGATATAATATGGAAATGGTTTATCATGTCTTGTCGGATGATGCAGTGTAGAGATGCAAAAGAATTACCCACCAAAGGATCAGCTGGAAATTAGAAGCATCTTTACATTTTGTGCCAAACATTTACAACCATGGGCATCCACAAGAGCGGGGGATCAAGAGAGGACAGTTACTCCCTCCTCGGAAAGTTGGTGGTGATAGCGTAACGATGGCAATATTTTTTACCTGAAATAACAAGTCTGACTACACCTGGCCATTAGTATAATTTCATCGCTAGGAACATTTACCGAATTTGATGTTATTTTATCAATTTTCCCCACCACAATTCATTGTATGGAGTCCTTAAAATCATTTCCCGCTGAGAAAAATTGCAGACACCCATGTTCACAAGTGCATGGGAAGTTTGAGAAATGTATGGATGATGGGTATTAGCTACCAAAGGCTGACCTTGCTTTCTAATGAAAGTGAAATCCATCTGTAGTAAATGATGCCCAGGGAATTAAAGAAGTGTTGGATGACACCAATTGGGCTGCAGTGAAAAGCAGTTGTGCTTATAACCTCACAAAGGGCAGACAACTCTAGAATAATAGGATCCTTCACCGTTTCGTGATCATCAATAGATTTCAGCTGTTTATCAAGCCACTGACTGACATCCTCCTGTTAAAAATAAATAAATATAGGACAGATCATTCTTGTTTTTGAGAAAAAATGTGGATTAATTTCACAACATGCAAGGCATTGTAAAATCTTTAAAAGTTTGGATGCTTGATAAAGTCTGTAAGCAGACAGGAGCAACTAGATATAAAGAAAATAACTAAGTAAAGAGATGTAAAGTCTAAATTGTTTGTAATAGTTACAACAACAAGCAAAACTACACAGAAGAGTTCAAATAAAAGGATGTTGGGTGCATACAGATCTCAGAGACAGCATACAACAGTCAGGTGATTGATCAGACAATCTCTCACTTCATACAGATTTCTATCTTATTCTTGAAAGTTCACGAACCATCAGCATCCAAATTTTCTGCCACCAAAGAGAAGCCATCAGATAACCATTCAAGGAATAATAATAATAATAATAATTCTAGGGGGAGTAACTCTAATGAGACCAACCCAGAAGAATAGTAGTAAGAACAACAATGCTTCAAAGCTCACCCGAAGTTTGTTCATCACACTTTCTGTCAGTTCATTCTGAACAGTGGATTCTGATTCCCAGAGATCCACCTCTAGCAGCTGAACCAGTATGCTGAAAAAAGGAAAGGAAAATAAAGCATTACATTATTTCCATTGTTGTTTTTACTTGCTAGATAAGTCTCTAAATTCTTGCAAACTACAGGGTGTCGAATGCTTTTTTTGGGCTCGTCACCATTTAAAATTGATCTTCTCTACTGACTCTGGAAATTCCGTCATAGCCACCATCTCTACATAATCTGCAGGTTAAAAACAAACAATTTCTACAGCAACTGTATGTACAATGTTCAGATATCACAGTTTTGAAGATATAAAGCAAGGTTGATGATCTCAGATCACTCACTATATGCACTTAAAGATGATCCATTACTTTTTAGAAATAAAATCCCATCTTGAATAGAATTAGTTACTTATCAGAGCAGAACAATTAAAGGTGACTGACTAATTAAAAGTGGCTCAGCATTAAGAGGTAGCATGCACTCCACTCTAAATGATTCAGTGATTTTATTGCTTTGTTGTTACTGCTTTCTCACTAAGTTTTGACGATGAAGCGGAGACCTCCACAGTGGAAGAGAGTGTATTTGTAATTATGCATGAATGTACGCACCTGACTTTGCACTTGAGTACGTTAAGATTGTCGATGCTGGGTGGGAAGAAACTGGGTGAGCTCTTGAGCTTCCCAATTACAAACCTGATGTAGGATGCAGCAGCTTTTCGGAACAAGACAATCTGATGGATAAGCACAGTACATCATTAAAACAAAAATCCCAACAGGTAAGAAATTAGATATGACCAGAGGACCCTAGGATAAATAGAGTGTTGCATAACAATAATTTCATTTTTTTTTACAAACTGAATTCTATTAAACAGCAAAGCAATTGGTGGTGTTGAGATAACTGGTTCTTTTGTGCAAGAACAGATTGTCAGTTACTTACTTCAGCATAGGTGAGCGGCAGTTTCTGCGACATGCTCGTTTGTCCAACTTGCATGGTGAGCCAAGTCATCTGCAACTGCTGCACAGCTTTGGTCAGGGCTGTCTCAGACACCAGACGGCTGGTTTCTCCAGATGACCACTCGAGCAGTACTATCAGCTGACTGTTGGGAGCAGAACATGGGTAACAGCATCACAACAGTTGTCCAGGGGTCACCCGGGTGCAAGATCTTTCTACAGCCACCCTCAAGTACTAATAGATTATGAATTTTTGGCCCCTATTTATTTTAAGCAAACGTTTTTTGAAACCTGGAACAGGTTTTCATTTGCTGATGACATTCTCACAATACAATGCTACTGGAAGCTGTCATGGGAGCTGGCTGCTAACAATTATCCTCGTCTTCCCTACTGCTCAACTGTAGAAGAACTAGCTGGCACTGGAGAACCAACTCTGCCGTAAAAATTACAATTTAAAAGAGTATTAAGAGCAGGACTGAGCCCCATGTTTAGTTAATGAGGTCAGCTATCATACCTTTGTATTGTGGGAATGTATCCTTAGTTATCAGCAGAGGATTTAAAATTTCATGTCCTGGCTATTCAAGGATTCAGATATAACAATTGTTCATGAAATCAGACAGACTTGGCTTTGTATGTGCCAGTATATTTCAGAATCTAGCTTCCAGAACATATTTTTATTATTATTATTATACTAGGGATGTTCAAATGAAATCTGGCTGAAATAGCATTGCTGTATGGTATCTGGGCAGGTTTCGTTTGAACATCCCTAGTATATTAATAACCTTAGAACTTAAATATTTATGGATATAAATAGGCTTTGTATATTAATATTGAAAAAATAAAACATGTAAAAAAAACAAACAACAAAGCTTTAAGATATTGTTCTTCTAGCATTGTATAAATCCATTCAAAACTTATTTTATAAATAATCCATGTTAAATATATTCCTTTTATCATATTTTCAATTAAAATAAAAGACTCAATGTCACCTAGATTCAGATCTGAGCCAGAGGATAAATATTTTATATTCTGGATGAAGTTCCTCTCACCAACAAGCAAAGTTTCTTTATTTTTAACCCACCAAAAGTGGTATATTCTATTATTTGTCAAAAGTGTGCAAAGGTGAATGAGATATGAAGTACACAAGTAGTGTGTTACTTCAATACAAAGTAAACAGAATCTGGTTCATAGTACAAAGCCAAAGTCTGTTCAACAATAATTTAAGAGAAAACTGTTACTTCTTTATTAATTTTACAACCCGTCTGTCAGCAGATGAAAAAATCAAAGATACTAATAACAGGAAGGGGCTAAATTATAGGGGACAGGTACAGGGAGAATTTGTCCCCTCCACTAGTTGAGGTCGGGGTATATAATGTTTCCCCACCTACAACTTTCAGTGTTGTATTATACTAATTTCAAGATTTATTTTCAAACGTTAAAGAAGAAACAGGAACCAATTTCTTGCCCCTAATAACCAGTTAATAAAAAGACTTATGGCTGCTGACGTTTCTGCTTATGCAAATGATGAATAGTATATACAACTTTGAACTATGACTGATATACAGTATTGGAAATAATTATGGAAACAAAAGATATACACAAATAATGAGTAACTGCAACTGAGAGACGTTCATATAATACATACACAATGTATTATTACATAAAATATACAAAAACAAAATGAATAAATTGCACAGCACATAAGTATTTGGTTTGTTAACCCTTTGCTTTATGTAGAGCATGACATTATTAATGTCTGACTGTAGAATGCCGTTTTAACTATTCTGTAGCACTTTTCACAATTCATCCAAATTGTCTGGTTGCCGTTTGACTTTTTCAGCAGCCATATAACTCCATAAAGCATCAATGATGTTCATATCAGGACTTTGTGCAAGCCAAGCCATCTCTTTGAGTGTTCTGTCAGCCTCTTTATGTTCCAGATAGTTTTCACCACAATGGATGTACACTTGAGGTCATTATCATGTTAGAATATGAATCCTAATCAAATGAAATATCTTCCTCAGGGAATGGCATGATAGATGAGAACCTGTACCTGTTGGCAGTCAGTATACTTTCAATTTTATGCAAATCTCCAACAAACTTGGCTAATATGTAGTCCTACACTTGTACTGATCCACTCACCTTGTTCCCAAGTCCACTTTTCAACAAACTGCTGTTGATTATTGCCAATCAGTCCAAACTTGAATTCGCATGTAAAAAGCATCTCCTTCCAGGTTTGGTCATCCCACTGTTTCATTCCAGCCCTGCCCTTTGGTAGTTACCCAGCCAATGAGATCACTCCTGTTCTTGAAGAAATGTTGACACCTATACATATAGATCTCTAATGGTTCATTGTCTACCACAATAGGGAACACATCACGAGGCACCTGGACCACATCTATTGTCAACAGTGCCAGTTTTGCATATCGTCCTCCGGAGTCTTGCATACGGCTCCTTCTGAAGCATGAAGTCAAATTGCAATCTGCTGCATGGAATAGCATTAATTAGCTAAAACTTTGACTGCCTTTACCTTTATAGCCCTTCTGCAGGTGGCATTTTCTACTGCTCACATAACAACCATTCACAGTCTGCCACATCAACACGTGACAATTATGGAACATTTCACTTTAATACATGAGATGCAATATTCTTTCTATGTCTTGTTATTAGATTTTATACCCAAATCTTTCTGTTTCCATAATTATTTTCAATACTGCGTGTGTAATACAAACTCATATTAATAATTATTATTGGTAATTCAGTAAAGAAATATTATCAGTCTCTACTACATTCCTAAGACAACATTTAGCCACTATCAACAGGTGGTCCCTTTTTTGATTCCTACTTCACAAGTAATAACAACAACAAAAGATTTTAACATGGATCACACCCTTCGTAAATTTGATGCAGTTCTGAATCTATCTTTAACAGTTTATACAATGCTTTAGCATAGCTGATCTTTTCCTCTGAAGTAACCCTTCCTAACTTTCAGGGTCTAAGGTAGGTGTATACAAAATCAGATGTACCCAGAAAATCCCTACTAGCAAAACACTTAATTTTTAGATGTGAAAGGAAACTCTTGCAACCGGTCGTTGATGATGAAGAGGAAAAAACCATGCCAGGCGGTAGGTGTGCCATCCCAAACTGGTTCCACTGGCCTAGCAGACCTTTCAACAATGGCAATAACATACTGCAACAAAAGTAGGGGTATTTACATGTTCAAAAGCAAAGTCAGATAGATATAGGATGGTGAACAAAAGGAATACCATGGTATCAGCATCAGTTACAAATTGACTCGTGTAACAATCAACCCAGTTAGCAATTTTCTTTCTTTCCTTATTTTGGTGATATTGTCTGATAAAAACAAATGGGAATCTTTCAGAAAAATCAATCAAACAGGAGCAGTAGATTTAAGTGTTAACGACTATGTCACTTTCTCCCGGCCAGTCTCCAGGCGACGTCAATTACAAACCGAAAGACAGAAAAGGTGTGTGCTTACAAGAGAGTCTGTGACAATTTTGACAGATGGTGGGAAACAGCATAGATGTCCAATATCCGCTGACTCTGCAGTGGCAACAAACCCTCCAGGACTCCAGAATTTGCTCCCTGTAATGATACAAATTTCCCCATATTACCTATAACATTAGCTCACACGTAGCAGTCCATGATGCAGAGCTGTTCATGAATCTGATCTAAAGGAATCAAAATTTGAGCAAAATCAACCAGTAGGTGGCCAGAAAGCTACCTGTAGACATCAGAACAGTCAGTCTATCACTTACTCACTTTGGATGCTGTTTTAGCAGCACTTTTAAACATCTGCAGTGTAGCTTGATAGTAAGTATCCATCAGGTCTTCTTCCTACAAGAACAGAACGTGAGATTGTTATGCAGCATCTTTTATCAAGCTAAAGATCTTAAGATGGCGGTTTTTGGAGATCTTTTGGTTAATTTTCTCTGATTCCATCCAAACTGGGGATTATGGTGCAGGAGTCGCATCAATAGCCCCCCCCCCCAACCCCCCTTTTACAGCAGTCTTTGTTAGAGACTTTGTCAACATTTACAAAAGCAGCAATGAATAGTAATTAATTTATTTTTAACAGATACAAAAATCTGCTCACCAGTGACGTTAAAGAGAAATGTACCTGCTTGACAGAAATGCTAATCTTCAGCCGACACTGCCCAACAATGCGACTTTTTGCCAAATTCTTGCCAGTGTGATGACCATCCAAGATGTCCAAACTGTCATCCATGCCAACTGTGGGAATATCCTAGAATATACAGCACCATATATGTTATCTTCATACTTTAGAATTGCATGCCAAATTTGCATAAATCACTGCATATTAGAACTATTTCTTACTTGTTTGTGTTAACGCGCAATTTCAATGTAAATTTACAATGGCTACGAAGCCAATTTTGATGCGAGTATCGATTCTTGCTGATAGGGCTCTCAACAGCTGCTCTGGATTACATCAATGACTTTGTATGCAGTTCTTAAATCTCAAACTCAAATCAATTAAAGTGCAAATAGTGATTAAATGAGTGGCAAAAGCATCCTTTTCAAGGATATTGTACTCGTATTTACCTAAGATATCATTATCAAGAATCAAGTTTCCAGGTGAAAACAGAGTTGAGGAAAAAAAACAGAGAAGAAAAGAAGTCATTATAACTGACACATATAATGTAGCGCAGTGAGACAAATGTCTGCTAAGGTGATAGTGCCAACTTTTAGAGATCTAACTGCCTATCGCAGCCATGCATGAACAGTAAAAGCTGAAGTGGGAAGTTCAGGGTGACCACCTCCTCCGAGCAGATACTCGTGTCTGTTTTTGCAATGCGAGTGAAATGGCACAAAGTTACCCAACAGAAAGACGACCAAGAGAACAAACAACATCTTAATCAGGTGAAAGCTGGAAAGAATTTCCACCGCACTCACTCCCTCTGCTGCGCAGCATATCAAGGTAGGTAACTCACCCGCAGTGGGACTACCACCACCCCCAGGCAGCAGTCGTTGGGAAATTTGTCGTGTTCTAAAGCCGTTCGCAGATGGCGGAATAAACTGAAACAGAGACCATCAAAAACTTACCAGATCATTCTAGTAATTCACTGAATGTTAATTTTTACAAATAGACTCCTGAAACATTAACTCTCTTCCCACTATGTTTTTTTAAAATAAAAAAAAAACAAACAAACTTCTGCTCTTTTGAGGGACAAAGTAGCAAACTGCCAAAATAAGGGAGCAGTTCTATTTTGAAGGGATTTCAATAGCCTTTCTGACTACAGTTAAAATTTGGACATTTAAACTCAAGAGAATCGTTCACCACGAAGCAGTTCAATAATCGATAGCTATTCCCTCGTCATTTCTTGTCAGAACCACCATTTAGTAGGATTTTATGTCGATAAGGGGCACGGAAACAAGTAAATGATTCGGCTATAGGTTGGCCCTTTTTTTAAAAATCTAACACCGTACAGCATAGTTTGTAAAATTTCTACAAGATAAATGTAATGAATGGAGCTGTCTCTGTGCCTGTGTAGACACCAGGTCGTCCCGTTAGATACCAACAGTAACCCACTCACTTCCTGAAGGCTGAAGGTGTCTTGTCAGTCGACTTCCCATTACTGCCACCGTTGTTGTCCTTGTCGTGGTAGCACACGTAGACCCACAGTTCATCAGTAAAAATGTCATCGACGTCCCTGAAGACAAAACATTCCTAAAAAGTGAAACTGCTGACATAATTTCGACCACAGACTTAACTACTGCGCGGGCGGAAACGCGAGGACGCCCATACTGTCTCCAAGGAAATCGAGCTTACACACGAGCAGCAGCCATTTTGGATGGGCGGGTGAACGGCCACTTCTTTAGGGGGACAAGAAGCAGACCCCCCAGCCCCGCCTCAGCTTCTTGGCAATTTCAAGGATATCTTCACACCACAAATCAGAAAACATTATCTTTATCAAATATATCAATTTTTTTAAAATGTATATATATATATATTACAGTTCGAAGGCTTGGTTCCACTTTGGCTCGGACACCGTTCTCGATGTCTGTGTACGAAGGACGCTGGCCTGCTCGAGGGAGCCGCCCTTGGCGCTCCTTACTTTTGGTGAGGAGCCGGGTGAAACCCTAGGCGAGGTCTTCGGCGACCCCTTGTTACTGCGACAGGGGTGTGACAGGCTCAGCAGACAGTACACGTCGTACCAGCCTGTAACAGAAAGGAAAGGCGTCGAGCACGGTCATGAAAGTACAGCAGCTCAGGTCTCCATCACACACACACACACCTGCCTGCCTACCTGCCTACCTTGATGTTCTGCCGGCAGCTTCAGATCCTTAGCTTCGACAACGGTGACGTTCAGCTTCAAGAAGGATGGCTGAAAAAAACAAAGAAGAAACAAACTGTTTTATTCGCTGCTCGCCTGCCCGTCCAAGATGGCGCCGATGGCGCGCCAGGTGAGGGAGAGAGAGGAGAGAGGGAGAGACCGCTTCACTAGTTGTTTCTCCAGAAGCCAAAAAAAAAAAAAAAAATCGCTACAGATAAGGGATAAGCTAAATAAGTAGGGGAAGATCGGGGCTAGTTATGACTCGCCCTCCCCTACCTTTTAGCTGAGATTCCAAAGAGAGGAAGATGGAGGACAACAGTTAATATAATTTCCTGATTTCTAAAAGATAAAATTTATAAATCATCTTTCACTTTTACCAAACCCCGCAACTATTTCGTTATTTTGAGAGAGCCCCATCACTGCTCGCGCGTGTGTATATAAGGGCCAGCTATTTATTCTGATTATCTTTCTGTTATTAATGGATTGTGTATAAGGGCCACCTGCCTAAAAAGTCCATTCTAACAGCTCCCCCTTCACCAGACATAAGGAACCAGATATTATTTCTCGTTGTTGCCTTTCCAAATTAATCCAAAAATATATTACAAATACAGGTACAGCAGGTATTTTTACTTGCTGTATCATGAGGCTTAGATTAAATCTCAGAGATTCTTTCTCTGGCCCACAGAGTTTTGGCTCAAAGAACAGTTTGCATAAACGCAGTTTCTCCAATTATCCTTCCTCCATCCCGGACTGAATGACGAGCTCGCGACCGCGTCTATCAGCCAAGCTGGCCTCAGACGGCGTCGAGAAGTATAGGTGCCGCCGGATACCTGGCACCATCTTTCCAAAATATAATCCAAAATTAAAATTATTCAGACTGCGGGATAAACTGTAACCACCTGATTCCTTTTAGTTCAGGCGAATTTAAACTACAGAAGAATTTGTAAAAAAATTTTTTAATTATCTATCATGGTAGAGAATCTATATATAAGGCCGATATAAGGGTACGTGGTTCGTGTGAGCTGAAGAGAGGAGAAGAAACAGCAACTTCTAGAATGCTCGCAACGTTATCACAGTTTATCGACCGCGTCCTGTTCCCCACTTCCTGACTATTTTGATAATAAAAAAGTACCAGTATCCAGGTGCAATCTACTCTAAGTAACAGGAAGAATGGACGCATCAAAGTAAAATTTATGACAGAACAAGTGTTTTTCTCTAACGAGCTCGGATACAGTTAGTATTTCAGCTGTTTAAAGTACCGAATATAGTTAAAAGTAGATGCGGATAAATGGGATAAATTGTTTTATTTGTGAGTATCCCCGCAGAACACCTCCCGTTACCAACGGACGGCTAAAAGCTGTCTGTGAATAATTCATGAGGCGCCAGTCGAATAATTGCCTTAATGGCGCAGTCTGTATGAATAATAAAAAGCTTTCCTCGTTGATGCTGATAGCCTTATTTCATAAACAGATTTTATATTAGCAGAAGCAAATGAAATAGATAAATAAATAAATATATATAAATTTGCGAATGCGAAAATATTTTGAAATATGCAGATTTCCAGAAAATAACTAGGCTGGAAAAGCTGTAGGGCAGACTGTGAGAGACCCGGTGTTGTGAGCACCAGTAACTTCTATAATCGACGTCATATGTCTTGACTTTTGACGTCGAGTATAACTCATCTGTACGCTTAATTAGAAATTACTGGTGCTACAGAAACTTACCCTCAATTACAAAATTGTACTTAAAAATGCGTACAACTACGATAAGAAATTCATACCTACCTTATTGAGTACCTCTTCCCTTATAAAAAATTCGTGGTCATCTCGATCGATCCCGAACACCTACAATTGAATGTTCATATAACTTCTCATAAATACAGTCGGTAGTTGTAAAAGATGGCCGATAACTGCAGTTCAAAGATATGAAATACTGTACTCTAAGTATCTTGCCAGATAGGAAACCGTTTACAACTGTGTGTGCATGGAAGATGCTTCTCGAGTAAAAAATGCTGCTGTTGTTGACAGCAACCTTATGTATGAATCTACAGCAATGCCAGATATTCAAAAAAATTATTAGCATCATGTAACAGTTTCAAGACAAGTCCGCTGTATGTACCAGACATCTGCGCGATGAAACTGTTCGTATGCTACAGCACCAATGATGCAGGCCAATGGAAGTGTCAGAAATACAGGTGCTGGGCATGGACGCGGGCCCCGCGGCCAAACTGAAAGACCTTGTGCTCTCACATCTGCAGATGGAGAAAGGCGGCAGGTCACGCCTGATCCCGACTGGGCCCCTCACTTCAAGGGAATTAATGCAGAATTGTTCTGGCACAGAACTTGGAAAAGGGTTACCATTTACCGATGACCCCAGTGTCTCCGTCCCTGGAGAAAATTAATGAATTTATCGAGACCTATAATTTTACATCTGCTTTCACTCGTTCTCTGCTCTGCTGAAATTAAGTTTAAGAAACCAGTTCTGAGCTGGTGGGCGAAAAACTTTGATTAACCCATTACCGCCTTTAGGTGTCACATCACAAACAACTTTCCTTGCTCGCTCTACCAACGTAGAAAGTAACGGAAACGTTTCGAATAAATCTTGTGCCTTAATCGTCGGATTAGCAACACCAGGAACCTACCAGACGTAGATGGTCGGCTAGATCTCCCGGTCGAAGCCCAATCGTGGTGTCTGCGGACCCCAGGCAGTGGATCACACTGCGCAGCAGGCTACAGTACAGCTCTTCATTCTAAAAGAGAGGTCAGAATGAACGTTATTAGTATGGCATGGATTTGGCAAGGTGGCGACCTTCGACCATCACGAAAACCACGACGGTTGCTTCAGATGAAGCCATCTTTGAAGTACGCTTTTTAGACGGTAGAACTCCACCAAAACCCCCACTCAGCCCCTGCCTTTTAAGTGTCCCAGGCTTAGACACCAACCTTTCCCTTAACTCAGAATTTAAGTTCACCACGGCCTGCTATCTCCGGAGTTCAATTAGCCTCTTTAAAGACATAATCGGGTCGACTGAGAGGTGATACAGAGCCGAATAGACGCGATTCATCGGGTTACGCCAGGTAGGTCAGGAGCAAAACGATTTAATTTTGAAAACACAAAGACGTATAGGAACTAAGACTGCTGAACCGGTAGACACTTATCAATCACAAGAGAGCGAGAAGTCTCAGCCACCCCCGGGTCGGCTCTATGGCAGTCGAGCTCCAACCAGAAGAGATACTGGAGTCGATTCCTTACTTGCTTAACTCGCATTTTTTTTTTTTAAAGTCGTACAACAAAGTTTTCATGATTTCGTTGATCTACTGCTGCTGCCATTGTACTCCCAACGCCTCAGTTCAGCTGTTCTGTCATCATACAGCTCTCCGCGGGCAGAGATCGCACCGGCGGAGCTGCTAGCAGACTGACAGAGCCGAGCCCACATTCCCTTTCCCCACCCGCTTGGGGTCTACAGACAGGGGTAAAGTTGGAGGACTGGGGCTAATCAAAACAACAAGTCCCTACCATAGTCAGTCTGTCCACTCCGATCGTGCGCCAGACGAGGGTTGGTGGTGGGCCAGGCAGCCGGCTGTTCGGCTCCTCCCTTCACTGTCAGGTCTGACTAAGGGAAATAAATTCTTTTCCCGGCCAGATCGCGGAAGATGTCAGTGCAGCCGCCGACATTTTTTCGTTGTTAGCCAAGACGGATCACTTGTGCTAATTTACCTCAGTGATAATCGAGTAAATGCGAGTGTCTGTGTGAGAGAGAGAGATGGAGAGAGACGGGAGGGGGTAACCAGTCACATCATAAAAGCGACGGACAGGATGCCACCCACTTTTGCTAAGCCAGGGCGTTATAAAGCTTATTTATTTGGGGTAGCGCAGTGGCGGTCTCTAGCGAGCAGACTTTGAACACACCCGACCTGCCGAGTTCCCCGTCACTGGTAGAAGGCCCGATGGGTCGGCGAGTAAACTCCATGGCCGGACGATTAAATATTGGCTGGGTGAGGCTAATTAGGATAAAGTCAACAGCCGCACCAACCATACATCAAGCTCTCTAGCCGAAAACTTTGAAAAGATAATTTTTTTCAAAAACGTTGTTTTTCTACAGTGTCCTTCCACAATAGTTTGGCTACCCTGCTGCTATTATAATGTGTTAGTTTGTTGCAGAAAACGGCACATGGAGGCGACGAAAGAGTTAAATCCGTTGCTGTGTCGTGGACTCTGACCGACCCCGGATAATGGTAAGACTCGCCTGTTTTCGACATGGCGATAATGCGCACTGGTTATCTGTCCGGCTAGATGCATAATAATACATTAATTATGTACAGTTTCCAAACTAATGCGGAAGGACACTGTAATTAATATTAAAAAAAGAAACAATCAGCATCAATATTGTACGGTAGACTGATTTCTACGAGGGGGAGACAACTCGGGCGAGAAAGAGAGGGCAGTAGTGGCTCGGTCCACCGAAAGGAAGCGTCGCTAATCTGCCTATTTCCGAAGGTAACCAGGACCATTCACTTTTAGATGTGAAAGAGAGCGAGAAGAAGCGGTGCGGGAATCGGGTCCTCAGCTGTATGTAGCAGTCCGCCAAACAGCCCCTAAAAATACTGTCTAGGTTCGGGAAAGATGCACGGTATCGTTTATTATTTTTTAAAATATATATTCGCCCGACTGTTATGTAGAGGAGTTTCTGATAAACCCCACCGTTGGAGCTCGACAAATCTGCAAGTACAGAGATCTAATTTACCGGAATAAAAGCACACAGGTCTTATCGCTAGACTCACTCCTCCGGTCGGGTGGTGGCAGCTCGTTAACCGTCCCAAGACTGCGCATTTTCTTCTTCATCAATTTAGTTTTTGTTAGATCCACAGGAACAACTGATACAGCAACAATAGAGCTGATACAGTCTTGAAGAGAAATGCACTCATTCCCAGCGGGTTTGTTGTACAATAACGACAAAAGCTAACTATCGACGCTCTAATCTAATTAAAGTAAACAGTTTCGGGGTTAGGATGAGAACGAAGGTAGCAGTTTACCTCGATGTGCAGCCTGAGGCTGTCTTTTGATGAGTTGCTTTGCTTGCGATTGACCTCCGAAAACAGGTTGTCCAAGCAAAGGGAGTTCAGGGACGACTGCGAACTCTTTCGCCTGGCACCCGACTTTTTTCTAAAGCTGAAGGTCCGCCTCACCCGACTGAAGAAGTCCCTGGGGCCAGAGTTAGCGGACGCTGGCGGCGACGATGTATTTGGAGATGTCATGCAGACTTAAGACCGCAGAGGTGCACGTGGTGAGAATTTTCATGTTGAATCGCAGTGGTGGCGATATGCGGTTCGTGCCAGAACCTGATTACCGGAGTACTTCTTTATCCCCGCGATGAGTGGATCAAAGGTCGTCCCATTCATAAACTGTTGTGAATAGCTACCTACCAGCGGGAGCGCGAAGACGGTACTTCAGCCCCACCCACCAGGGCAGAGCTGCCGAGAGGAGTGGCTGAACATCGATCACCTGTACCGAGTCGTTTGACGTTTACATTAGGCCGGTGCTAAATATCGAGGGAGCAGCTACTTGCCTGACAACAGCAGAGATATCTCTATAAAGTTGACTCGTGTTTTCCCTGGAATGTGGACGAGGACACTTGAGCCGACGAAATAAAGATTACACCAGGACAAGTCTATTTTCGAGGTCGTGTCAGAGTCACGATGCTCGGTCGGCAATCTTGCGTCAGTGAGTGCTTCGTGAAGTGCCCCTTGCGTCGCCAAATCCGCCCAGTGAAATAATTATAGACCCTTGCGTCGCTAAATGCGCCGACTAAAGACCGAAAGACCGCAAGCTAATGCAGCGAGGTATTCTCGCGATTACTTTAAACAAGTGAACAACTCCGACATCGTTTTAAAACGAAAAGGAACGGCCGTGAAAGGGTGGCACCTCAGGCATGCGATACGTTAGCTACAGGCGTCTGCTAACCAGACAAGAAAAACTTTACTACGACAGCGCTTCTAAGCTACACAATGACGAACGAGCAAACTGATTTTCCATGTAAGCTACTGTAAGTAAATCTTAAAAAGGTGAAGAAGGAGAAGAAGATCTATTGTAAGGTTTATTCCAATGATTGCAAGGTCTTAGGCTTTTGAAAGTCCAAAACTATGGAGATACGTCGCCTTAATTTCACCAAGATTTGAAAATATTTCCACGCCATTTTCCCATGTACCGGCACAGTTAAGATCCCAATAAAACTCTTTGCTAATTCCGTCCCCAGCTTTTGGAAATCTCAGCTTCAGAACCATAAAACTTCTAAGGAAACCCTTATTTTATCATGTGATACTCTCGTTGTCGAAAATCCCGTTTGATTGCAAAGTGCGAAGAAATCAAAACAGGCAATTAAGAAGGTACAGCTGACCCTATTTAACGACCGCACATCCATCGCTGCGTATACACAAATACTACAGGAGCCTTTTCTCGCCATGTTCTCGGTAAAGGCAGCTCGTACATTCCGGCCGACCTGACCTCGTTCCGGTTAGCGCCAGACTTACCGAGATACCGGCCATTTTGTTCCTCCTCAGAACGCTCAGAATAATGGCTGCCATCGCCATCGTCTGGCGGCATGAAGATTAACTCTCCCCCCACCCGTGTGGCGGGAAGCGGTGAATCTACTTACCATTTTCGGGAGATCGGTTCGAAGATCGGAAAACCTCGAAAGGTCGGAGAGAATCTCCAAGACCAGAACCGAATGTTCTGAGAAAAACAACAACAACAACAACACGCGGTTATTTGTTTTAACGCACGAAGAGTTTTCTCTAATGGCCTCTGGAAGCAATTACGGCTCTCTCCCCTCCACCGCCATTCACGGGGGACATGACATCAAGAGTGGAATTGGAAAGAAAAACAAACAGAAAGATGGAAGACTGGATGCGTTTATTTCTGAAGCCGAGCTGTGCGTTAGGGTAATCGACTGCCCTTCGTCCAGCGTGCGTTAGGGACCCGCCGGCCGGACGCCATCTTCTTCTCCCTCCCCCCACCCTCAGGCGCAGAGTCTCCCGGAGCGGAGATGGGAGTCGTCTCTGGGGCAGTAAAATCGTCAGTCTTTGTACTGACGGGAAATCGATAAAGTGAAGTATTGTAAGGGAAATTAAGGGGAGTCCTTCTTGCAAACGAACGCGTCTATTTGCGGTGTAATTAAGAAATAAAAAAAAAAACAAAAACGTGCGCATGGATAATTAATGGGAATTTTTGAAGAATTACATCGCCAACAGATTGACTGGTGAAAACGAGAGTTGTATTAGTCCGGTGTGGGATGGAGAACAACAGCCCCCTACATCGGAGCTCCGCTCCCACGCATTCGGAAAACTACCAATAAACATGTTTACAGGAATCAGGATATGTCACAGTTTGTCTGGTGCACACATACCCATCCTGGCCAAAATAAAACGACTCTTCGGTATTAGCTTCAGTTCTAATCCTGACGCCGACTCGGTGCCATCGATGAATATAACTGATCCGAAACACGTCGCTAGCGCCCCCTGGTAAATATACTCGAAGTAGACGAGCTAGTCCAGTAAGGACGAGCACAGAACAGCGGGCACAAATGTGCCCCGTTCTGGCTTGAAAGTCGATATGAGAAAGTGGGCGAAAGACCCGCCTGTTAATAATAACATCTTAATGTCGGAGATTAAATTAAAGCCACGCGAACGCCAGCTTTCAGGGTACCCCCTTTTTTTAAAAAGAAAAGGGTTTTTAAAATAATGTATTCTTTCTTTATCTAAAAACCGAACTTCACGGCCACGATGGCAGTGTAGGTCTGAGAAAGAGATTTCTAAACTGCTGATGTACTTTTTGGTTTCTGAAATTACTTCTGCAGTTCTACGAGAAATCTGCTGTTGAATAGAAGAAACCGAGACAGATCTTGATGGCCCCTTCAAAGGTTGAACGTCATCCCTAAAACTAAGACGTACGTATGTGAGTGGGATAAGTCTTTAGCGAAACTCTACCACGACAGTTTCAAATCGGTTAAGAGCTGTTAGAAACCCCGAGTTCGAATCCCGGTCGGGAGGGGTTCTGCACCCGTGGTGTGGGTTCCTCCCTCTGTGCCGATTTCCCGGGTACATGCAGCAGAGGGATAACTCGCTCGGTCACCGAGATCGCAGCCGTACCCAGTCACGGATGCTTATACTCAGCTAGCAGACCGACCGGTTTGTCTGGGGCCGGGGGCCGGCGGATTTTAGGCTGAAGGGTAGGTAAGAAAGAGTGACGACCCTGAACAAACTTAATTACCAAGTGCAAATCGGTTTAAAACTCCACCATGATGGCGCATTAGACTTACAAACAACAACAACAACAATTTTCCATTATCTTTTACTGATGGTATAACAAAGTATTGTCCAGATATATTCCCGCAAATCACTTATCGTAAACCTCTCTGGACTGGTTTACAGAAACTTCTACGCTAGTCGGGCAGGGTACCCACCCGGCAGATATCGTTTGTGAATGAGGCAGTCTGCTATAATGTGCAGTCGTCGATAGTAAAAAATAAATTCCATTCACGATGGCGATACATTTGAGATTTTCAGTAACTGAGGCTAAAGAAAAAAAGAAGTGAACTTGTAATATAAACAGAGGGAGAAGGAGAGAGAGATGGGAGAGGGAGAGAGATGGGAGAGAGAGAGAGATGGGAGAGAGAGAGATGGGAGAGATAGAGAGATGGGAGGGAGAGAGAGAGATGGGGACAGAGAGAGAGATGGGAGGGAGAGAGAGAGAGAGAGAGATGGTAGAGAGAGAGAGATGGGAGAGGGAGAGAGAGATGGGAGGGAGAGAGATGGGAGAGAGAGAGAGAGAGAGATAGAGAGAGAGAGATGGAGAGAGAGAGAGAGAGAGATGGGAGGGAGAGAATGTCCATATTCTGCGTTTGTTTTGGTAGTTACAGTCCTAAACTAAAACAAGCAACCTACCCGCTGCCTAGAAACGTCAGTGTGTAGGGTGTTAACTAAAAAAACAACACGGGTATAAACCATGACTCAGTGATAATTTTGGAATGCTTAGAGACCTTCCTTATCCTTAAACGAGCACTGAGACGGCCGAGAAGACCCTTCTACTAACCCGGACATCCAGTCTAACAGCTGCGCAAACACCACACAAACACTGAATTCGCAGCTCCCCTAGTCACCGTTCACCAGAAAACTGAGCTGAAATATCAGTAAAGACAGGTCAGATGGAGCCGGAAGCAATACATATAATTAACTCAATGAACTAAAAACACGCTGCCAATTTTAGAAAAAAGAAGCGCTGGCAATGAATGGATGACATTTGTGGTTGAAATGAACGGGGGAAAAAATAATGCTTTCCTATTTTCGATCATCTGCTTCGTACATTTTCATGATGTGCTTCCTACAAACAGCTCAGTTTTTTCGCTATTTCTGCTGGCTGCTGTCACCCGAGTTGACCCAAGGAATCTCAGTTTGAACGATGTACCGGCAAATTCAATTTATTTCATCGTTTATCGACAAATAAACTGAATTAGTTTAAATTTTACTTACAAAGATTGTAGAGAAAAATTATGTAATAAGAACTTTTTTTTTAAAATTGCGAACACTAATAATTTTTTTATTTAATATTTATTAGTAGGTATATCTGTAAAGGGCGAGGAAGTGTATGATCTGCATGAAGTCTCCATTAAATCATCGCCCTTCCTATTACCGCGTTTATTCGATTCTACGATGCATATTCGTATAAAAACGAACTATTCTAAACTCAGTGTCCGTCTAGTGAGAGGGGACTGTCTCGCAGGTGCACCGCTCAGTTAAAGAAGGCTGGAGGACACAGCGAAAACACGGCGGGAGTTGACGGAGCGGACCGACAGTCGAAAATCTCCATACGTCCAACTCTAACACTGGCCAGAATATGATATTTTCCAATTCTCTCAGCAAACCTCCCGTGAAAAGCTGGGCTAATTAACCCGTCAAAACTTCCCTCACGAGTAAAGGAACCATATAGCATATGTTAGAGAAGGCTTAACTTTCACGTCAGAGTGGAGCTCTAGCAGTCGGTGCGCCCTGGTCACGAACCCTGACTCTGCTCACGATGTACGAACATTTTCCAGACATAACCGGTTAAAAAAAAATTGAAAAACACGTCGACGCACCGTGGTTACGTAATCCAAGCTTGGTTCCGGTGCTGAAGACCGGAAACGGTACCGGAAACCCGCTGTTGATTTCAAGTGGAGGACGATCGATGGGCAAAATCCTCGCATTTGGGTTGGAATAATGGGAATCGCACCAGTGAGGTGTTCGCACGTTAGCCGCCCTGGTACGAGGAATAATAGTAAATAAATACTCATCGGTTTCTGTGAGAATTGCGTTCACTGTACATGATCGACTCTCCCCCCTAATGTCGTAATGTGTCGTCCTATAATAACTGTTGCCGTTTTGGGCTCAGCTATTACGACTTTCCCTCCGAGAGACTCTCCAGTGCCGAACGTTTATCCTTTTAAAAAGAATCTACACCTCGGTTAATGCGACACGGGCGAACCGACTGAAGTAATACAAATTCAGCTGCGTAACCCCGTCGCTTCCGATTTAAATCTCACTATGTAACCACTCCCAGACGCCACGTGCTCGGAATATTATTCCTAAGTGGCCAAAATCTACATTTAGGTTAACAGATTGAAGGGCATCTGCCACGTGGATGCCCATTAAACTGAAAATTTTATTCTTGAACTGTGGACTTACCTTTCCAAATATTTACTCTACTTTATATCGTTATAATCAGCAAAAGTTACAAAAAATTTTTAGAAGTAATTTTCTCGCCAGTGATAAATAAACACTAATAAGAGCCCGATGGCGTACACTGTACTAGAGGGCACTTCCACATAGCGGTTTAAAACCACCACCCCCCCTGCTTTCACACGGTCGAGTAGTTCTTTCTATCCAATGAATCTTACCGCGCTAAATTTCCAGCTATCTACTTTCGCACATTTATATCTATTATTTGCATCTTCTTAAAATTCCTAAAGTGAGAAACGCGTTTCTGCTTATCTTCAGCGAATTCCTTCAGTCACCTCTATAAAAGGGACCAGGGTTTAAAAGACCCTTTAATTGTAAGCTGTTTGGTTTGACTCAGGCTCCAGCTATTGTGTGAAAAGAATGGCTTAATAAAGGAAATAGGTCCTTGTTGTTCATCAGAGGTTTATAATGATGGTAAAGGTGCATTAATAAACCGCCAGATTGGCAAACTAGTGGAACAGAAAGGGTGTTAGTGCGAAGGGAAAAGAACAAAACGAACCATAGGCGCCCCTCTCTGGTACGAGTTGTTAATATCAAAGGCAAGTAGAAGATTCCATTTCACCCCGCATTTTAGAAGGAAAAAAACTCTGAGAAAAGGCATTACCTTCGTGCGTAAATGACAGGTGACTGGTACACTTTTGCAGTACATCGTCGAAGGCTGGTTTGGGGAGATTTGGACCAACCTAGCAAGGCTTATCGATGGGACATCACTTAGGTTGATGAGCGCGCTCTGGGACATTCCAGCCAACCTCTCTTTAAATGGCAGCCAAATGCTACCGTCGTGAGCTTACCGTGTGACACGGCGTCGGTGGGAAACAGACTGTCAGTCAGCCAGTCTCTGCGACTAGCACAGAAGTTTCCTCGCCTTAAAGAGACGAATAAAATCTTCTGGTTATCGTGTTGGGTGACCTAAAAGATGGGGGAAAGAAGCGTTTTCAAAACCTGACTCCCTCCCCACCCGGTCAAACTGTGCAGCCACCAAACAGACTCTTAAAATCCTCTCTCTGCCGTAATGGAATCCGGCTTTAAGAAATCGTGAAACTAAAACTGTATATAAACTAGTAAAATCATTAAAGGATAAAGAATCTATAGTCTGAAATCGGAGAAACTTTTTTTCTCTCTCCAAAAATTGGACTGAGAGTCATAAAGGTCTGCTGGCGGCTCAGTAAGACAACAACAAATTAACGCTATTTGCTTGTTTGTAACTTCGATCTGTTGTTTCCCCGGAATCTGACACACACACACACACACCCCCCTTTACAGTCATTTTGCTGTTATACAGACTGACAGAGGATGGATGATAGGTCACGATATTTACTGACAACGGGGGAAGGAAGTAGGACGTTCTGATCCTCAGCCCCGCTGACATTTAACGCACGTCGCCTGTGAGATCCACCAAGATTCCGACTAACAGCCCTAAGTCTACCGATACCGACCCCCAGAACGACTAAAGGTCCGTTTTAGAAGCGACCCCTTTTTTTTTAAACATTGGGACGGAACTTTTTAAAAAATAAATAAATAAATAACCGGAAGCGGTGTCTTCCGCCCGAATTAACGCCTGACAAAATTAAAGCTGCTCTCGGTCCGTCAAATGGCACGATGTCTGGGATTTCTGAGAGAGAGCCCCCCCCCAGGGTACCAGTTTCTGGGAGTCGCGTAGGTTCGAAACAAAACAAAACGGAGAGAGACAATCTTAGCACCGCAGCGAGTGGGGGAGGTAACTCTGCTAGAGGGTCGGTATGGCACGAATAGCAGGAAGTAGTAGTCTGTTGACACGCACTCAGTGATAAGAGGCCGAGACAAAAATCTGTATAATCGCGTGCTGACTTTCTCGTCTGCCCCACCCCTCTCTAACAAGAAAAGCCCTTGTTTTCCGTACTCATATTCCAATATGGAAAGCATGCGCAGACAGACACCAAGCCTCTTACCTCGTAGTGGACTGCCTGGCACAGGCAGTCATTGACATAGATGTTGGTCACCGACCGCCGTAAGACGGGGTGCTGCCGCCCTAGGGGAACCTGCTTAGCTCCCGTGCTTAAGTATCTCCGTGGTAAGGTCCGACCCCCCTTTATTTCCGCTAAGTTTGGAGCGGGGCTCCCTTCACCATCCATGTCGGGGTTCCAGAGATACTGTAAGGCACGTTAATTTACCCCGCCAGTCGAGGTTCAGCCACAAATTACCCTATAATAACGGTTACCTAACTAATTAACAAATTGTTTTTGGCCAATCCATCCAAATAGCCGACAAATGATCTTTATTTTAAATCATGTATTTACTGCAGATTCCAGATTGACGCATGTTACAAATAAATGATCGCAAATCTGTGTCTTGCCTGTTAAAGCACTACCTCAAATTAAACAGGTTTTTTTTACTGGCATATCCCGAGTATATTCAGTGAGAGAAATAAATAAAAATAAAAATAATTTATTTTTCCAAAAACATGTACACGCCATTTTCTCAGCAGACAAGTTTCATTGGTAACATACAGAACAAAGTGGTTACAGGCCCAGATTTTGCTTTACGAAATTATTCTTTACATTCCCTTTCAACAACTTCCCCTGGAGGAAATTAATGCCAAATAGATAAAACAGATTATTTTCACACTTTAAAAACTTATCTGCTATCAGTTTCAGTAAGGTGTCCTTTAATTATCCAGTGGGTACTAGAACAGTGAGCACCAAATCTATCTGTACATATTCTGAAAATAAGATCCCGGTTAAAGTTCTCATTTTAAACAGGACAAAAAAAATATAACACTAAAGAGAAATGAGAAAATAGACAAGGAGAGAGTAAAACAGATTTTAAAACTCTTTCAAACCCCCCAAAAGACTTATCAAGAACATTTTCATACAATAATTATTAACACTGGGAAAATGTTTTGGAATAAAAAAGATCTTTCAAATGTTTACATTCTACTGGACTGCCAAAGTTGAGGGCCTGAGTTCAAATCCTCAGCTGGATTTGATTAACTCCCTAGCATGGTTTCTCCTCTACCAGCTGGTTGTGGGAGCTTCGTCATCTACCTAAAAATAAAGAGTTCTGGTAAGGATTTTCCTTCCAGGTCCTTGTGGTGCAGGACAACGCTCACTCACCTTGTGGAAACTGGTGAAAAGCAAACAAACAAACTTACATGGCCAATCATTTACCGGTAATCTTAAAATGAAAGATGAAAATTGAGATCTCTGACAAAATCTGAGAAACCAAAGCAGCAGTTACCCATTAGCCAGTATTGTTATTTCTCCTTTCTGTTTGTCAAAAGATTACAATGAAAACTGCTGAAATAGAATCGCTAATTATATCTGGCTGGGTTCCATTTGAACGTCCCTATTATAAAGATAGCTCGACTTACAAACTTACTTGTACTACTTAGGAAGACTTCATTTAGAAATTAGGAATTTTTCAGACTTGCCAGCTTCAAGGACCATTGATCTTTACTATTACCAACAAAACAGAATTCTGAGGGATCACCTGTCTAAAAACCTGTGCACATATAAATTTAACTAGCACCTCATTACTTGCTTCTTATGAAAGAATCCATTACTACTGTACTTTGGTACATTCAGCTAGCTGCCTATAGGAGGGCTTCATTATTTTTACAAGTATGTTTGTACAACTTGAAGTTTCTTCTTCAATATTACAAGAAAATCATAGGCATTAGTTTCAATCTCAAGAAATCCTGGAACAGTTAACCTGGGTGACCAGAAATATGAATTTTCTGTTTACTAAGTAATTTTCTTTTGAAAATAATATAATACATATATAAATATATTATGTAGACATCTACTCGAGTTAGATTAGCTGGTCTTATGAAAAAAAAAAAAACTGTCCAAATTTACTTTTAAAATTCTAAATGTTGTTTGGATTTAATTACCACCAAAGATAACATTGGCAACTCTAGTGTAATATATTCTTTGATCAGATTGTTTCACTTGTTTGGCACACTTTCAGCTAATCTGAAAATCCAATGGTCCTATAAAAACCACCACAAAAAAAATAACAACAAAAATCTTGAGAATGGTATTTATAAAGAATCTATTGTTTCTTTGGTCATTTTCCCTTCCAATCATTAAAACTAGATTTCATCACTCTAATAAAAGAATCTCATGAGATTATAGCCTCTTTTGATGTCAGTACTTTCCTTTCAAATGTTTTTAGAGGAAAACAGTACAAACTGATTTTAAAATCTAAACCATCATTAGATGAAAAAAATTTTTTATCCATCATGTCTCTCACATGATTATTAGCCAAAGTATGTCTGAAAATCTTAATATATACAATAAAAAGTTACATCATGTGGCCTGCAGGATAAAACATTTGGCCACTGTTGGTCTGAAAGACAACCATGCTATGCAGGTGAAATGAGTTATGTTCAACACTGCTAAAAAGCTAGGTGTTTTTTTTGCTGGGCAAATAAGCCCGCATATGGGTCCTATTCAAAAATTTTGGACATGATCAGAAGATCATCCTGTAAACCATTATGGAATATGCAAGAACAAATACGATCTTTCCGAGGATGATCAAGAAATACATAAATTACCTTATTCTCTTGACAAGAGACTACACCCATATGCACCCAATGTCATTTTTCTGACAACCAAAGTTTTGAGTCTTCATTTATTTTATCTAGTTTGAGCCAAAATTCACAGAAATGTAATTATTTTAAAAATTAGAATGTTTAGTCATTTAACCAGATTCAAGTGTTTTTAGAAAAATTTAAACTATTTTTCAATTGAAATGTTAGTGTTAAACCTAGGCAAGCCTCTAGAAAAATTTTCACTATCCCCTTTTTTAAAATTACATACCATTTATTGGTTTCCTTGTCAAGAATGCCCTCTAGGTGCAACTAGCAAAGATTTATGTATTCAAATTTATCTTCCATCTCAGGCTACTCAACTGATTAAAGTAATGCCAAAATTCTTGTACAAATATATTTGGATTAGAATGTTATTGCATCAACTGAAATAGGAAAGATAATTTATTAAATACAGATGCAAGAACATATACAGCCTCATTTTGGTGTTGCCTATTTTTATTAATTTTTTTTTTTGCATCAATCTGTAGTCTCTGTGTGTTAGCTTATTTTCAAAAGAAATTACTCTATTGTTTTAATCTAGACAATGACTGAAGGTAAGAATACTGAACCATTTTCTTTTTTAACTAACTTTGGAAAATCCAAAGATTTTATTAAAAGAAGTGTTTTAAGGAATGCCAGCTGGTGCTGGAAGAAATTTTTTTTATCTGAGATTACACTGGTCTCTAGAGCTGAAGAATCTCCTTAATGCAATATGAGTAATTAGAAAGATGTGAAGTCATTGTATATGAAAAATTCTGATATAATTAAAATCTGTAAATCATTATTATCAAATATGGCAATTTGATTTTCTTATTCTAAATTAGAAATGCTGGTATAGGTATAAAATAGCTGTGTAAAGAATGGCTGGCTATCTAGAATATTAACAGACAGCAATGGCTGCTGCCACAATTGGGTGTCAGCTCAAAGCAGCATTGGGCAAGTCTCTGCTGGTTTTCTTTTGCTGAAGCAAATGTATGAGGCGGTTCCATACCCCAAAACACATGTTTATCAGTTGGTCATCCTTCACAATGTGGCATCGTGCAAACTTGTATTGCATCCTAAAAATTAATGAAAATGAAGCTTATCAACAATTAATCTTTATAACAATGTTCACACACACAGTCACAGATGCACGATCAATTTATGTAGGACTGGCATGCATGCTATAGATGCCCATAATTTTTCTTTGCTATTTTAAAATTTTAACCTGTCTAAAAATTGTTTCTCAGTTTATATATTTAATACATGTTTTTAAGTAGATTAGATTGAGGAGAGACTTATGGCTGTAGCATTACTGTATTGAGTAAATGTACAAAATTCACAAGTTAAACTTCTTGGCATCTCTGTGATTCATTCACAGAAGTATCAGCTTGTCTTAAAATTTTCCATAAATCAGCAAAAAACTACACATAAATGTCTGTGCAGACTACAACAAGAAAGGAATCTGCTTAATTTCTAGTTTAGATACTTGTCATTGATGATGTTCCGTAGAATGATTTAGATGTATTGAACAGTTTTTACAACACAGACAAAAAGCAGCAGCAAATAGAAAAACAAATAGTAACAGAGCACAACCCAAATTATACATTAACTTTTAATAAAGTACATCCTGCCTTTTAATGATTGTTTTGCCAACCCAAATTTTTTTTTAAAGAAGTCTACACTAAATGAGTTTTAAAAATTTCAACAAAATCATAATGAAAAACTTTTTCAAAATGTTATGGCTGCCAGAAAGTTTGGCAGGTAATATATAGCTACATAAAAAAATTAAATACTAATCTTTGAGTGTGTGTTCAGGACAGATTAAGTCTTTAATTAAAAACAAACAAACAAAAGATTTTGATGAATAAAATATAATTGATTTAGTTTCTTTTCTAAGGTACAACAGAAATTCACTTTTTCTAAAAAAAATGGCAATAAGTGGTAAGATTTCTACATTCACTGAAAACAAACCTAGCCAGTTGCTAACTAATCCTAACAACAAAATAGATAAATGATCACTGTACCTTATAATTATCTTACTCTGCTTCACAATTCCTCTCTGAAGCATGCTCAGAGCAATGTAAAGCCAACATCTGACTGCTGTCATAGGATCACCAAGCTCAATGGCTATTTTCAGTTGTTCTATTGCAATTTTGCCAGCCTTTTCTGCCTGCAGATGAGGGAAAATTTAAGTAGATAACTAAACACATTTCAGTATAAGAATTGGTGGTGTGAGATCTGGTGTGTGGTGTGGCAGGATTCTAACTGGTCTGTGAAATCCCATCCACCTCCCAATAAAGTGTTCAACCAAAAATTTCCCCACATTTTTGCCAAACACTGAAAACATGTAATGTCAGGGGTGTGCTGTTGCTCTGCACTATGCTACAATCTGTGAACATTGACACACAAAATAATTTTGTATGGCAGCATATAAAAATGTGCATACATTTTTTTGGATGTCCTGTATATTCAATAAATTCTTAATGTAAGAAACCCTTTAATTTTGTTTCATTTCTATTATCATGTTTTCTTTCCCCATTATGTACTCAATTAGTTTTAAACATTCCATAATAAATCATTGGACTAGAAAGTTTACTTACATGAACTATAAAATGGTCACCTAAAGCTGAAAACCCTCCTCCAAGGGTGGATAGCCATGCCATACTTTCTTCCAAGTGCATCTTTTTATTTAATTGAGCCAGTATCCTATATCCCCTTAGGAAAAAAATGGAAAAGTTTATTACCCATGATTTAAAAAGGGCATGTTACAGCTAAACAAACAAACAAAAAAATTAAATATCACTATTTACCTCCATTCATACCATGTAAAGGGGGGCTGGGGTGGGAGTGTATTAAGACTTGATTATGGAGAGATTTTAGAAATGCTGACTTTCAAAGATACACTGACAGAAAAACCAGCATGTGTCAAAAGCAAGGCTGTGTTTTGGCAATCTTGCACCAATAGCTTGACAATAAATAGTCTTGCAGCTTTATTCAGCAGAATAAATTGTAGTTTTAAAAAGGGCTTGTGAATGCATGCAGATTATAATTGCAAAATCCTGAAAGTAGGGTTCAATTTTTTTTTTCAATGCATTGGGGTGGTCTTGAATCAGTTATGAGTTTTATTGATGTATCTGGTTCGTTAAAGTTGCAGAGTATGTCAAACATTAAAAATTTTCTTTGTTAATCCCTTTTTCCACAGATCAAGCTTCATATTATCCACAAAACCAATAATTATAGTATCTTGTACCTGCAAGGATTTGTTCAGCTTACTTAGACACAAGAATATCTCAATCAGGTAAGCAAGATATTTAATCCAAAGTTTACCTTTCAGTTTGGAAAACATTTTCAAACTGTTTTTGACCATGCAGAGAAAAAAAATCCAAGTGTGTGTACACAATTCATAAACCCTTGCCATGACATTTTCACAACCACCACCAGTGCACTTGTGTGGAACAAAGCCTCTCATAAGCAGAGTCCATGTCTCAGCAAAGGCAAAATATGCAAATGCTGAGGCATCTATCTTAATAGCATCATTAAGAATTAAAGAGCTTGTCTGTAAATCATGCAGCAAATTATTTTGCACATTTCATTTGCAGATTTTGTGCTGACCAATCATTCAAGGAGTCATTATGCCACAGATACTTTTCCATTAAAGGCCTTCAGCCTAGGAGCAGCAGCTCACTGATTGAACTATCTTCACCTTTTTGTAGTTTCTTCTAGTAAATGGCAAAAGAACCATCCTTCTTTGAAATTGTTGACTGATTTATCTAGCAAACACCAACAGTTGGGCATGACTTGTCTAAGTGCAAGATAGATACCCATAATGGGGCAGCTTTTATCTCAGAAATGTCCTGGCTTTTTGTCATGTGATATTTCTTAACTTTTCTGCTGGACTGATGTCAGACAAAGACTGCTCAGCTTCTTTTGCTGATCTTTGAAGACAACTCAATTTCCTTGGCACATGGCAGGATAAACCTTTGATTCTATATAGCATTTTCTGCTGTGTTTTTCAGTGAGAAATGGAATTGATGGTGGGATAGACAGCAGCTCTTGTGGTTTTTTTGCAAGGTGCCTGATGTATCAGTGATTTTTTCACACCTGTTTCTCTCTATTTGAAATAGTCTATGTACTTGGTCTTCAATTCAGGATGATAACCATAAAGAGGCCTCTGGTTTCACTAATTTGCAGACAGCACTTTGGCACAGATGATAAAGCTAGCCTAATTCCATTTTTGACAATTGTAGTAAATCCTAATTGTATGTAGATCTCATTAAACCACCTCTTAAATTTTTTTGCTTCAATTTACCTAAATTCAGAAGAAATTTATTAAAGCTGGATACATTGTGGTGTGCATATCCACCCCACCCTGACTCAAACTTTAATGCTATAGATGTGTATAGAATACAATATATATGTTGTGGTATGTGCACAATGTATGTAATATACATCCTCAATGCATTCTATAGCCCTAAAGTCATGAGTAGTTTTTGGTGAAACCAAAACAACACAGCTATAAGAGTTTAATACAATTATTATTGTTACTAACACTGAGCTACACAACATCAGCTAGCAAGCTAACCCTTGTGCTAGCTATGACAGCACAGTAGTTACCATTAGTTCTGGTTAGAGGCAATAGCAAAATGGTCTGATGTGGGAGAATAACCACGAAAGAATGAGTTTGATGAATGAATTCAACAGGCAAAGTGTGGACCAAAACTTTTCATCTTGAAGATTAAGTTCTTCATGGGGTGGGTGTTGCTGATTCCAGTGGCTTCTAGGATCATCTTTCATGCCAAATTTATGCTCTTTCAAGACTGTAGAAGTTGTTTGCACTCCTCTCCATGCATTTTTTTGTTTTCTCCTGCTCTCTCTGTCCAGATTATCTTTTTCTCCTTTTATACCGCCATCCACTATAACACAATAGATGGCCTTGAACCTGCAAGGCCCCAAGGCTACTGAACAAAAGCCACCTCCACCTTTACTATCTCCTCCAATTTCTTAAAGTTGCGCAATCACCTGCTGGGGTTATTTCGACCTGAAAGAGTGACTGTACCATGACATTATTTTTATATTGACCGCTAGAACATTTTTACTTTCACACAATATATAAATAATAAACCAAAAAGACGACAAAATCTTTAATACTGCAATAGCTATAACTACACTGATCTCTCACCCCCCCCCCACACACACAATATCTCAAGTGATGCGCATGCAGATTCAAAAGAATACAGATCTTACCAGCTGTAATCAATCTTCTGCTTTGGCCACTGCAGGGTCACCTCCACAACAAGCGGCATCGCTATCTCAAGCCCATTAACGAAATCGGCGTTCATGTGCTGGTCCAACAGAGATGGCACCCCTAACTTCACTACATGCTTAAGAAACCGGGCCCGAAAGGTCTTTGACCGTGCCAACTCGTAGCTAACACACGATGCCAGATCACCGGCCATAGAAACGGCTATTTTTTTTAGAGGAACGAGCGCTACACACGGGGAGCAGTTTTTCCTACCCACCCCCGGACTCTGGACGGATACCCGCCAATCTTCCTCTGCACCAGAGCACCTGGGGTTGTTTGCCCCGTCGGTGGAGCAGCCCAGTGGAGGACAGGCCGGAGTTGGGCCACTCGTCGTTCTTAGAGCCAGGTATTTAGGCCGGGTATCGCAGTCAGAGGCGAGCACTACTTCCTGGGACATCTCATCAAACCGACCAGGGGCCAGCTGTCGACTGTACAACACGTAGTCCAAGACGGTGTCATCCACTCGGAAATAAATTAAAATGGCTGCCATATCTCACCTCCTCCCGTCGTCGCCACCCCCCTTTTTTTAGATATTCCTCTAAAAAGGAAAAAAAAAAAACTCTGCAATTTAAATTAAGCAACCTTTACTGAGACCTCTCTCTCTCTCTCTCCAAATCTGTAAAACGTTTTTTTTTTTTTATCCTAGCACAGAATCAGCCGCCCGCAGGAGGACGGGGTCTTCTGCTGATACCAGCGGAGGGGATTTTGATGGAAATTTGTTATGAAAATGTAATCAGAAACGAATAAAGGTATATATATATATATATATATATTAAACGGGCTTGCAGAAGATCTTGCTTCAAGTAGAGTCCACGGGTTACAAACGGGGATCTAAAACAGTCCCAACCTGTCGTCTGCTAGGCCGAGGGGGAGCCAAGACGTCCGTCCCCCCATCCATTCCATTCCATTCCACAGCGAGGGCCGGCAGGACTAGAACAACATTTCCACCTTTCAGTTCGATGTTAAGGTATCTGTCGTGTCGGAGGAAATAAATAAGTAAATAAGCACACAGCCTCGTCCTTCCACAACAAAACAGCAACACGGCTTTCCCGCCCTGCGGTCTTGTCGACAGCACTACCTAACTAACACTGGGCCCTCACTGCGGCGCCGCCATCTTGCTCTCGGACATCTCGCGAGAGCTGACACGTCACGCAAAATGGCGCCGGGGGTTTTTATTTTGTTTGGAGAGGAACCGATTGATTTGAAAAAGAGAAGTTAAATATCGAGGCATATGCTATTAACGGATGTTGTAAGTTATCACATGCAGGCGCATTAAAGATAGCCAGGTTTCTGTTGCTGTGCAGGTGAACCCGAGTTGTTTTGTAGAGCGGATTTTTCGTTCGGAGGGAAGCAAGTATAAGCACGTTCGCCGTCCCGTCCCGTCCCGGGTTCAGTCTCCTTTACATTAGTCCCCCCCTCCCTCTCTCTACCTGCTGAGACAGTATACCTGGTGGTTAGATCGCGCACACGCGAATCTTAATGCTCACCGAGAAAGTAAAGTACCTGGCCTCAATTGGATATGGTCGGTAGATGGTTTGCTTGCTCCTATTCTATGTTAAACTAAAGGTAATGAATGGGTGTTTGTGGCGGCTGCCGGAGCCATGGTTTCCCTGCTTTGGTTCTGTTAACACCGGGGGCTTTACTGGATGGTACTACACGCAACAGACCCTGGAATAGAATTTCAGATTTCGAATTTTTCGCTTACATTGCCTTTTTGTAGTTTTTGTTAAAGCCTTAATAAATAAACGAACGAGAAACCCGTCTAGGTATTTCATAATTAAATTAATTTGTACATTTGTTGAAATATTTATGAATCTAGCATCAGGGTGATCCGGTGATGGCTAGTGAGTGGATTGGGTAATGGAGCCAGCTGCCTCTCCGGCTGTGCATGTTGGTACTGCTGTAGATAGCAGTCGTAATGCTGTGCCAAGAACGTCAGCGGATCAGCACCAGAATGCTGCAGATGCTTACACACCTGAAATCCCTGGACATCTTTACAGAAATGCAGAGTTATCTGCTCTGGCTGTGGATGAAAGCACACCAAAAGGTACATCATGCTTGTAGTGTTGGAGTTAAGACTGATTTTTAAAAATATATGCAACACATACTGTGTCTGAAAACCTAAAAGAAACAAGCTTCTTTAATGTTTTCTTTCTTTAGAGAAAATGTAAAATTTTATTTCAACTTCAGATTTATTTTATCAAGATATGTAAATGATGAAATTTTGTAAGCATTGACTGCTCAAGTAAGCAAAGTGTTTGTGTATTCAAAATATTTCTTTGTAAAAATTGTTTTTGAGAGAGAAAAGTGGCTGACTAGTTTAGTAGTGAAAATGCTGAAAATCTTTGTAGCTATGCCGTTAATTATGTGTTATTTCAATTGATAAACTTTAAAAAAAAAAAAAATTATGAAAATTCACCAAACCTAATTGATCAAACATTATGAATAAATTTCTCTTCTATAGAAACTGCTCAAGATTTCTGTGAACAGTATCAGGCTCAGGAACAGGTGAGGCTGCTGCAACAGTTCAGAGAGCTGCGGGATTTGCAAAAGCTGCAGCAGCAAACACTGATGCAGCAGCAAGAACAGCAGTGGGCAATTCTGCGACATAAACAGCAACACATCCAGCAGATGAGCACACGACATAGACAGAGGCAATGGGGTGGACCAGGTGTGTAGAGTGTTGTTCAGGATTAGTTTTATAACCAGTTCATTGTAGCTGAAAATGTGCACATATCTGGTGGATCAAAGCCCTTAAAAGGAAACACTGATTCTATGTATATATTATGTATCTTGATTAGTTATTGGGTAGTAAAGTGTACATACATTTCTGTATAGATAATGGTATAGATGAAAAATTATTTCTACCTTAGCCATACTGGTGTTTAAAACAACCACTATATACTTTCTATTTTCATGACATACATTAATTACTCAGGAAGTACCATTTATAGATAATATTTCATATTTTCACACAAACATTAATTTTATTATTTTCTCCTGTTTGTTAATTCTAACTGCTGCTGGTTAGATATTAATATCTAAGTTTCACATTGTTTTGTTTTTTGGGTTATTCACCTGAAAATTTTTTTTACACATACTGAAGAAGTGAAACTAGATGGTGTCATCTTAGACCCACTGATGAGGAGTCCCTCAAAAGATCATACGACTTCTGATAGTGAAAAAATGTCACCATCACGACAAAATTTCAGAATTCTTGAGGTAAGTGTCCATTGCTTTCACAGCTGTAAAATAAATTGCTCTCTGTATGCAATATTTCACTTCTTACAGGTTGGGGGGACTAAATATCTTAGCAAACTTAACTACAGCATTTGTTTACCCTTTTTTGTAAAAATGTCTGAGTGTTTTTGTCATATGTATGTGAAAGACTTGAGATAATGATGCATCAAAAATTATTTTATACATATTTATGTTTTAAACAAATGAAGTATATACTTTCCATTATCAAGTTGAATATTTAATAAATAATATAAGATTAAGACTGAATAAAATGTTCAATTTTATCACTGAATGAATGCAAGAATTAATGAATGCTTAATAATTAATAACTTTAGTTGGCATATATTAGATTAGACAACACAGCTACAATTCAGTAAACATATTGAGCCTGTTTTTTTGTTTTTTTTTTGATTTTGTTTGCATAGCATTAAAAAAAAATACTTATTTTAAAATACTTTTAGCCAAAGGCAGAACTGCCCAAATCAGTTTTCTACAATACAGCAGAGAATACTAAAGAGAGCACGAAGAGTCCAGGCTTAACAAATGGCTTGCTGCCAGAAACAGCATGCATGGTGAACCATGCTGGGCATTCATCACCTATGAAGTTTCAGCAATTTGACATCCCCCTAGCAACAACGTCAACAAAGCTGGATAGTATGTCCAAACCAAGGAGTAGAAAGAATGAGGAGCAAAATGGCAGAACTGAGTTGGATTGCACACAGCAGCAGGTGGAATCAGTTGAGGTAATACACACAACTACAAACACTGTTGTTAGTGTCTAAAAAATTGGTGAATGACTTGAATGTTTAAGTCTGTTTACAAAATATAAGAGAAATACTTTTAATCAGATAGAAGTGTATACAAAGTGGATCATCAGTATGAAGCCTTTGCTAGTTTTTCGTTAAGCAAATTAATGGAATTACCACCTAGTAAAATGATACTCCCTCAAATTAACTATACTTTAACTCCTTATTGATTTCTTGGTAAAGTGACAGTGCAATTTTAATGATTTTGGGTTGGGATCATTCTAACATTTTTATGCTAACAGGCAGTGTAGTGGTAAAGAGAAATTTACTGTTTTAAAATTCTAAATGTACTTCTGATTTAGCCTTTTACTTTATTATCTGCTCCCTAAATTTAACAATCAGTTACTTTTGGTATTTTTTCCCCTCACATCTTTTATACATTTTTTTTCTAGGGAACTAAAATGTTTAAAGATGGAGTATCCAGGAAGTGATTGTTGATGGAAAATAATTATTGGAGTCTGCTTTCTGTTTTTATGTTTTGTCATTTTTATCATTAGTTCTTTTGTTCTAATGTTTAGGACAGCCCTTGTAATGTTTTACCAGCAGACAGACCAATCAAGCCAGGAATTAATGGTGAGTTCTTTCGGATACTCATCTTGGTGACACCTGACCTACGTGCACAAGGCGGTTGAGCTAGGGTTAACTTTACTGATAAAATACGTTTAATATGTCATGATCTATCTTTACATAGCACCAAACACTAAATATTAAATATACTGTTATCTCTTTGATTATAAGAATGTTATTCTTAGACATTTACTCTGAGAGTCAGGGTTAGGGATGTAGAATTCCTCTGAAATTACTGTAATTTTTTTCTTGTAGGTCAGAAAACATTTGAACAGCTTCTTGAAGAGCAGCTAGAAAAGAGTGAAGTATGTGAAAGATGCCTTTACTTTTTTGTTTTGTTTTGTTTTTTTTTTATTTCTCTACAGACTACAAATTAGTCAACACTGCTAGTTAGTTTGGTTTCACTTAATACCTATTGTGTATTATACATAAGCTTTACTTTCAAAATGAAGCTTAATAAACCAAAGAGGTATTAGCCATGAAATGTGTGATTTACTTGTGAATTTTAACTTAAATTTTGCAATAGTTTTATTATCAGAAGAAATGACAAATTCACTATCTTAGCAGCCTCTTACTAACTGTCTAATCTTTTTCTGGTTTTGCCAGAGTTTGGTTTAAAAGTGCTTGAGTAAATGTATGGTAGTATCTGTTTTTTGTAAATATGATTAGCAGAGGCAGTTTTGTGCCTTCAGTATGTCACTAAGATGAAATATAGAACTTTAATGACTTGTAAGTGCAATAGAATGACTTTATTATAGTTTTGTAAATCATAATGATTTTTAGTACAATTTACTTGCATATCCTTATGCTATTTTTGTCTCTGTTCTTAGCATTCATCAAAACCCTTGTAAGCAAATTTCATATGCATATAATTGTTTTAAAACTCCTAGGATGAGTTCATTTGAGGCTTACTGACACTTTGTATACAGAGCTGTTGCAAGGGACCATTCTGTTATTTTTCAGTTGCAGCATGTCATGGTAACCAATCCCACCAACACATGCAAACCTTTTCTTCGTAAGGGACAGGGAATTGCTCGATTTAGAGTGAAATCAGATAAAAAGCTGATCACATCAAAGAAAATTTGCCAGTCCTCTCAGCCATCAAGGAGATCAACTTCCCAAATCAGCAGGCAACCAAATCGAATGTCTTCACACCAGACCTTGCACAAACCCAAGGTACAGTTCGCATCCAAGAGTTTTAGTCTTGATGACCAAAAAGAAATAATATCATTGCTGCATGTGTGTCATATGCTCTGTTTAATTGCTTGTCTGTCACATGGAGGTAATGTGTTGTCTCATTTCACTTAAAATGGGCTGACTTGCTTACATATTTTAAATTATTCTTTACAATTTATTTTTAAAATCACTAAATAAAATTTAATTTTCAAATGTTTTAGGTGCCTACATCATCCTCAGCAACAGCAACAAGCAAGCCTGTCTCATATCCAGCTCCCCAGAAACTCAAACTAAAGCCACTGCCAGCAACCAGACAGGCAACTTCCAATTTGTTCACTTCTTCCAGTAGTCAAGTTGCCAAATCACCAGTAAAATCTTCTAACATAGCAGCATCTGTGCCATGGTCACTGGAATCTAACTTGTTGCATCTGGAGAAACTAAGAGATCAAACTCAAAGTGAAGAGGTATGTACAGTGATGCCTGACTGGTGAACAATTTGTTCTTGAGTGAACTGCACTATATGTCTACAGACTTATGTACCATATTTGAAAACAGTGTGTTCTCAGTATGCCTTGGTTACCTGATACTATGCATTTAGAGATAGTCCTAGCCACTAGACTGGTGAGCTAGGTTGTTGAATCTAAATGAATATATTTGTTAGCAGGAAGTCAGATAAAGCAGATGCTCTCTTGGTATGCCAAACAGGAGGAAAAATAAGTTACAAGGAGGCAGGAAGCCAGTGACTTATGCTGGAGCCCAACATCTCCAAAGAAGAGAAATAGCCAGCAATACGATTTTTAATAACAACAGTATCAATCAATTAAACTACACTTGCCAGTTTATTCCACTCATTAACAATTGTATTATTTAACAAATATTTTTGATATCTAACCATGTTGGAATCTTAGAAAATTTCTAATTATAACCCCCCCCCAAGTATTAATTGTAGGCCTATAAATTGAATCTCTCTTATTTTGCTTTGCTGACCCTGATAAATGAAGTTTGTTTCTATCATGAAAATAAATGTATTAAAATATTTTTAGTAAATTAAAAAAAAAAAAAAAAAACTATACCACCTGTATATTTCTTATCAAAAGGAACAAATGTAATGCAGTTTAGTGTAGATCATACCTGGCTGAGAATATTAATCAAAGCAGAAAATGTCATAAGTTTTAGGTGATTTACCTCTTGCTGTTTATAATTCAGTTTGAGGAGAAAGAACTGCAGGAGTTTGAACTGATGGAGGAGTGTGCCGACAACATTTCCTTTGCCAGCAATTCTTCATTGGTGGTTAATTTTATAAAACGGGTCCCTATACCACCTGAGAAGGTAAAATTATTTAGTTTTTTTTTCTTCCTATCTAATGATTTTTGGGCCAAGTTCAGATACAACCTGCTAAAGCAATAGAATTTGTTTTATTTGTCATGTGAATTATTGTTGTTATTTTTTACATTTTGTTCATTGTAATTGAAAGTGATATGCTAAAGTAAGGGAAATAACCATATACCCTCAGTAATCTACAGCATCTATACTGTTTATGACTCTTGTAAGTATACACTACTTCCAAAAGTAATCGGAAAACCTTTCATTTAAGTACAAGTTGATTTTTCAAAAAATTTAATTTTCTAAATGTCATCATTGTTGTGTCATAAAGAAAATTTATTTAAGGATTTAGAAAGAAAAAAATTTATTTTAGGTTCTTCAGAACACTGGTGGCTTTTGCAGTTTACCATCTGGCAACAAGAAAGGTTTACCTGACAAAGAAGCCAGGTACAGTATTGAAAACTGTCAAGAGTAATGTAAGGAAATGAAGAAACCACCTATTGTTGATGAAGTTTATTTTGGTGACTGTTATTGACTTGGTTTTTGCAGTCAAATTATGTCCATTGCAGTTACTTTTGGAAGCAAAACTAACATTGTTCAAAGGTTATTAATTGTGTAAAATTGCTATGATTCTGAATTTTTGAAGAGAAACAATTTGATATTTAGAAAATAATAGAATCAGGTATCTTTTTGAGAAGCTGGTTGTTAGATTTGAAATATTTCTTACATAATGCAAGAGCTGCTAAGGATACAAATTTAGAATGTTAATTTTTCCTGTCTGACAGTTTTGGAGGTCATTTTACTGTACTGTGTCCAGATCTTGAAGGGGAAGGATTTATTGTTTAAATGTACACACAGTCCCTGATGTGCGTAAGGGTTCAAGTTTTCAGTCCTATACATAAGTCTGGGATGATGTAAAATCATGTAAATAGGTGTTAATATGATGGCTGATTAATCACTGCGTTGCTTCTTGGCCATGATTACAAGGGTAAAACCTGCAAGAATACTACACAAAATGCACTGCAACAGATGCTGTGCACGTAAATAAGAGTAGGAATGCAGGAAGTGACTGGCCGCAGCCACAATCCTCCTACATGCTGGTGAGTAGTTTCTTCATCAAACTGGCATTTTTCGGCATGGATTTTTTTTTAAAATTAATTTTAGATCTTATGTAAATTTGGGGAATATGTAAATCGGGTTCTGCCTGTATAGTTTATGCAAAAGATGTAAGGGGGATAATTTTTTTTGTAGTGTCTAATTGAATAATTATAATTTAATTTTTAAATCTTACAATTTTGTGATTGAATCATTTGATGTGTGTTTCTGTTTCAAATAGAGAAAAATGATAAATTAAGTGTATATATAATATATGTGTACTGAGAAAAGTCTCATTATTTGTGTAAAGGAAAAATTGGAGTTGAACAACACTTGATAATTCCTGACACTTGGTTGGTTCTCATAGTTTTGTTTCTTTTATTTAGTGATCTTGCTCATCAGTCATTACCAATCTGTGCAGATCCTGCTGAAGCAGATTTGGAGAAAGATGATGCCACGTTAGTTGGCTCTAGTAGCTCAGGGGAAAGTTCAGAATTTTCATTTGAAAGTGATGATGATGATGACTCTTTTATTGAGAAAACTGAGCAAACAGACCATCAAATACAGCAGAATGCTGCTGATAAACAACTAATGGCTAAACAAGCTACAAAGTTGACTTTCAAAGCTCAGAATGAACTGTTGCTTGAGAATTCTTTACAACCCATCAGTATTATGGGCAGTCAAGATTTAAGTCCTTCCCTGGTGTCAAGTCATCAAGAGGAAAATAACAACAATCAGCAGAAAGTCACTGCACCAAGAATAATAACTAGAAAAATTGCAATGAAAGAGGATCGCCCCAGGCCAGAGGTCTCCATCAAATCACCAAGGCATTCATTTAAAAAGTCGATAGGGCAGAGTCCCCGGGACCAGACTGCCATGTTGACAAATCAGGCAGTCAACCAACAAGATAGTGATGCTGACAGACCAGAGCCACAGGAGAGTGACAGTGTTTTAGGATCTCAGCTCTATGATAAAAACAGCCAAGAATTTTCTGACAGCTTTTCGGACACCAGCACAGAAAATTTGTCGTGGATATCCAAATCTTCCAAGAGGAAGTTGTATTCTAGTCCTAACATTTCTACAGCGGGGAATAGAGAAGTGCAGTTTGATGATGAAGAAGCATGGAATGAGTCATTACGCAACATTTCAAGAACTGCAGCAGCAGACGAGGAGGATGATGATACAAAAAATGATTTTAATGAAACATTGACTCCTAATGTATTCCAACAGGGTGAGTTCATTGACTACAATAGTGAAACATGCACTTTATGTGGAGTTCTCTTGAGTGGCATACATCTTTCAGTTGTCTCCACAGTCTCTGACTATTTAACCAGTCAGTTGGTGGGAATTTAAACTGATATTTTAGAAATTCACCAGGATGATTAGTAATCTGAATGATCTCATTTTTGAAGAAAGATTAAAATGGCTTTGGTTGCCTACAGTCATTTATGAGGTGATGTGATTGAGTTATTCAAAATTTGTTTACTATGGAACATGTAAATTTAGATAAGTTTTTTTTTATATCAGTAGTGTCATATCAACTGGTGGTCAAGTGTTAGATAGATAAATAAAAAAGCACTCTTAGATAAAGAAAACGTTTTAACATTTCCTGCCCCTTAGTTTCTCAGCCTTCCCTGGCCGTGTATAAATTTGACCCAAGTATATCCCCATGTGCAATGTGTGTTTTTATTTCTTCTCTCTCCGACCTGACCATGACCATCTAAAAGATGTTTATTTCCAGGTACTCCTGCTGCCAGCCCAGCCGCACACCTGTCTCCACCACCACCACCACCTACCACCTCTAGACTAGTCAGTAGATTATTTCCAAAACTCAGACAGCACCCTGTGAAAGAAAAAATCAAGGAGGTAGATGTGATATATTTCTCTATTTATCCAGATATTTTAAAACATAAGATTCTTATTATTCATTAAAATGGGACCACAGTGTCCGCTGATATCTGATTTGTTCAGTAACTGCAATTAAAAATCATTTATTTCAGTGTTTTTTTTTTTGGTGCTGCTGAATAAGAAGAATAGCTGGCCATCCTAGTTTATTTTGTCCTGTGTGTTAGTACCTACTAGAAGGTGTTGGTATTTATGAATTATTTGTACTCAGTGTCGGGCTTCACTGGTCATATTTTCTGAGCTTTCTTGTAAGTTAGGTTTCTAACCATCGCACTGACTTTTTTGTTAAGAGGGTAGACATTGGTGTCATTTTCTGCATTTGCTTTGCGCCATCCTAGTCACGAAGAGTAACTGCATTGATTGTCGATTCTGTCAACTGTCACAAAGTTTTCAGTATTGATGACCCTTCCAGGGTGCTCTATTTTAGTGTGTTCAGGAGCACAGTTGTGCTGGAGAAACCACTGAATACTCCAATAAATACTCAACCTTGCCAGTAAGAGACAGATAATATGCAACATCCTCAATATGAATGAACATTCTAGAACATTTCTTGGCATGCCAATGTAATTTTTATCTTTTTGAGTAGCTGCTGCTTCAGAAAAGCGTAACCAGGGTCTGTTTTTTTTTGTATAAGGGAAGCTGGTGCTTGGACACAAAGTTTGTTTGTTTTACTCTTTAGGAGCAGGAGTCAAAGCTGCAGGCAGCAAGCCAGGCTCCTCTGGGTGATGGAGTTCAGGCAAAGGCTCTGAGAGAGAAGCTATCTCAACTTGAGAACGAAATTGAAAGGTTTCAGAGTGAAAATTCATCTCTTGAAAAACTGAGGAAAGAACGAGAGGAAGTAAGCATATGATTCTCTGCAGTTGTTATAATGATGCTTGTCCGTTGGAATTTTGTTTTGTTTTGTGTTTTTTTAGTGATATTCTGAAGTTCTTAGGTTATGCATCTGTTAATTTTATTATCCTTATTACAGTGGTCTTCACCCTGTTGTCTTGTATGGTATTGCATTTAACCTTTTCCAGGTCAGAAAATGCAGTATTTTATATGCACAAATGATCAGACAATTTCCAAAATTTCTCCACAAAGTGCACCTACTTGATTAAAATTACTAAAAAACATATTAAAAATATATGGAATGGCCCAGATAGCATTAATGACTTAGCACACAGTTTAGTAATCCATATGAAAAAGAAATATGTCCAGAAAATGAAAGGAAAAATTCAATTTATAATGCAGCAAGTAAAAAATGTAGAATAATATCATGCAACTATTGTCACAGAGATGCCAATATTGATTCACTTGAATCTTGTCACTGTCATTACTTCTGACAGTCTGTTATCCTCACTCCAATAATCCTCAGTGGACAGCGTAGAATGGAAACTCATTATTATGTTTACCACTTCAAATACTTTAATCTCTTCTCTGGTGGTGTCCATCCAGGTGATGTCAGCTGTTTTGTGTGGCATAACAGTTTGTCTTCTCAGCCATGTGGTGAAAAAAATATTCTGGTATCATTTCATAGAAGAAATTTGCTGACCTTACATCAGGGGCATCAGTCTTCAGGCCAATGGACTGTGGAAAATGGTGGCATGTTGATCAGATGAAGATGACTCAAACCTCACTTGATAATCTTGCTCTCAACATTTTCATCACTCTCCATCTTGAATGCATTCCTTGATGCCTCTCCATTGCTGTTCAACCAGCTGAATGACGAGAGATCTGAAGTATGTACACTTGAGATTCTCACATCACCGGATGGAAGGGATTCAGGTGTTGGATTCCAACATGTAGCAAGCAAATAAAGCAATTAGGAAACACGTGTAGTTTAAAAGTCACTTTTGCAGAAAAACAAAGGACTAAATATAGGGGGGAGAAGTGATAATGCAGACCAGTATCCTCCTCCATGTACCATCTATTGTATAGATGGAAGTAATCATTAAACAGCTCATCACCAACCATTTTTGGCAGTTTGAATGGGGTGGTGTTGGGTGCCTTGCACGCGAAAAGACTCTAAAACACTTTAAGCCATTTTTAAAATTTGCTCTTTATCGTCTTGCTGTATCACTCAGTTATTTTTTGTGTTTTTACAATTTATTTATTTTACAAAAATCTTATCTCCACTCACCTGCCTAGAAACTCATACTTCAAGACCAGACCTGTTCCATGTTATTAAACATCTTAAGGTCTATGTTATTGAGAATTCTAAGGTCTGTATTACTGAATTTCCTACTGTCTAACTGAGAAATATAAGATCCATGCTCTTAAATATCTTAAGACCAATGTTACTGAGATTCCTAAGTCTGTATTCTGAACACACAAAGTTCTATGTTATTGATCATTCTAATGCTAATGTTACTGAAAATCCTAAGTCTACATTATTGAGCATCTTAAATATGTTATTGAATTCCCATGTTGCTGAGAATTCTAAGGTCTGTGCTATTGAACATTTTAAAGTATGTGTTATTATTGAGCATCATTTTGAGGAAACGACATGTCCTGCATTTACTGTTTTTTTGTGAAACAACAGATTTCACCTGTTTTGCCTTTTCACATTTTGTGATGACATCAGAAAATGTGAAGATTATTTGTACTTTTCAGGGCCTGAAGAATTTGCGGAAGGAAATAGCTAGCTTTGAGAAGGAAAAGGCTGAGGAGTTACAGAAAATAAAGGATTACAAAGAGCAGGAGATAAAGAAACTGAAGTGAGTTGTCATCAGGTTTGGTTAAAAAGGGATATTTAGATTTACCGTAGATTCTGAGGACTTCTCACTCACAGGTTCTATGATTCCAGCTTAAATTTCCATTGTAGTTAACTGAATTTCTGCACTGTGGAGTACAACTACTAGCCCTTATCCTGTACTTCACTTTTGCTTATTTCTTTAAGCTTAACAAATGCCCCAGAAAAGAGATGTGTTTAAATTACAGTTTTGTTAGTTCTGCTCACATGGCATGATGATAAAGCAGTAATAAACAAGCTGCACTGTCTTTAGTGATCAGAATTAATAAAGTTGTTGTTTTTACTGGCACCAGATATTGTGGGGAATCATGGTACCCTGACATTGCATCACAGTTGTCTCCCTTTCCAGCTCTCATGGGAAGTGTGTACTTTCTATGATATGATTATATTTGTATCCTGCACTAAATAATTTATTTTTATTATTTAGACAGGAAAGGAAAATGTTTGAAAAGCATCAGAAAGCAGTTCGTAGTGTTCCCGGTAAAGAGCAGAGGCATGGAATTGAACTGTTAAAAACTCAGGTGAGACAAGCGTTTACTAACTCCAAGAGGCAGGAAGAATATTCTGCAGTTCTGTTTTTGCTAACAAAAATTGGGCTGCACCGAACAAAGTGCCATGCTTGTTTTCTGTATATCGTAGCTGACAGATCTTCAGGAGGAGATGAAGCAGAAAGAGTCTCGCTGGGTGGCCAACACTAACAGGTTACGGCATAGAATTGAGCAACTGGAAGAAGAAAACAAAGAGCTGAGGGAGGACATCAACTTCATGGAGTTGAAACGACTGGACTGGTTGAGGAAAAAACAAGCCGAGTCCAAGGTGAGTTTAGCTGGTTTATCTCTCAGTGATTTATCGAAGGGATGATATTGTATGCCACTCACATCGCTATTTACCTGTAACACCCAGGAAAAGGTAATTTCTCATAACCTTTAATTAGTATGTTAACTCCTTTTTTAATTATAGTCAAAGTTCTCTCGAAACAGTTGAAGTCTGCTCTTTACTTTTTATGCTACAACTTACCTTCATTTAAATTGTGTTTCTGCAGCAGCAGCTGAGAAATGAGATTTTTTTTTTTTTTTTAGGGAATTTAAAAGTTATTTTTGCTTTCTTGCTTGATGTCAGAAGTAAAAAAAAAATTAAGGTAAATACATGTAAAGAAGCTTGTATTTATTTTTAATTTATTCACACCTGGCAGGCAGTGCCTTGTTTCCAAATGTTGCTAAGTAACGAGTGTTTCTGGAGTCACTTTTGCTTGTCAAATTATTGTTGTAAATATCTTGCCCAGTTGTCTAATTCCACAGGTAAGTAATAATCTCTCTATATTTTTGTTCTGGAGAATATTGTAGTCTGTCATTTTCTTCTGTGTCCAGACTCCCAGGAACAACTCTCAGAGAAAAGTCATAGCTGATACAATCTCAATGACAGACTCTGATGAAGAAAGAAATCCAACTAAAGGTAAAAATATAAGGAAAAGATATCAGTTTATTGCATTATGTTTAGAAATTTACTTTATATTAACCTATTTTTCCTCAGTTTTCTATAATGAAATGAATTTCTAAATAAGCCTATTCCACATTCTTCTATCTCTACCCAATTGGCAGTATTAGCTACTTGTACACTTATACACAGGTGTGTTTGATTTGCATATGGTAGTTAGAACTTTTTTTAATTAAACACTGTTTGTTAATTGGACTTGATGTTCTTCACATAATTCTACATCATGGAGAAATTCGTTTTTAGTTTTTAACATTTTCTGCTGTGACTAAACCTTAGTAGTCATGGCTGGTGGTCACTGAATCTCTCAAGTTTTCTTAAAATTGAATGAGGTATGCGACTAATTACAGGCAGACTTCTAATTCCTTTGGAAAGTTCTGAATACCAACAAAATGATTTGGATATTTAACCTCTTAGAACCATGACTAATGGTGTAGTGCATCGAACTCTCTCTCCTGTCTCTCTGCTAACTGTATTTAGAATCAATAGTTGATAATTAATTTTATTGTTGTTGTAATCCTCTAGACAATGCCAGAAATAGGAATGGTGTGCTGCTTTCCAATTCAAAGGGGATTACTAATGGGCCGAAGCTTCAAGGAAGTGGCCAGCTAGAGGGGTCAAAGCAAGTCAGGTCATCTATTCCGGAAGACATGCCCAGACTGTCATCTGCTCTGGCCATTCCGCAGGAGTATGTTTTGGACTTTTACACTTGTTTAAAGTGAAGACTCTATTTTTGTCTAGACACCGGAGAAGTGATAGATTAGTGTTTTCCTCATTAATTATCTTCATCTGGTTAAAATGTTTGTTAACCTGTCCCCCCCTCTCTCTCTCTCCATCTCTCTCTCTCTCCATATCTCTCTCTCTCTCTCTCTCGCTCTCTCTCTCTCTCTCATCTCTCTCTCTCTCATCTCTCTCTTCTCTCTTCTCTCTCCATATCTCTCTCTCTCTCCATATCTCTCTCTCTCTCTCCATATCTCTCTCTCTCTCATCTCTCTCTCTCTCCATATCTCTCTCTCTTCTCTCTTCTCTCTCTCCATCTCTCTCCATCTCTCTCTCTCTATCTCTCTCTCTCTATCTCTCTCTCTCTCTCTCTCTCTCTCTCCATATCTCTCTCTCTCTCCATATCTCTCTCTCTTCTCTCTCTCTCTCTCTCTCTCCATCTCTCTCCATCTCTCTCTTCTCTTCTCTCTCTCTTCTCTCTCCATCTCTCTCTCTCTTCTCTCTCTCTCTCCTCTTCTCTCTCTCCATCTCTCTCTCTCTCTCCTCTCTCTCTCTCTCTCTCCATATCTCTCTCTCTATCCATCTCTCTCTCTCTCTCCTCTCCTCTCTCCATCTCTCTCTCTCTCATTAACAAATTGTACTGAAGAATGAATCCAAAATCTTCTAAAGGAAGTGACCTTCTAAAGCAGAACTTTACTGAATAATTCAGATATTACACACTAAGGTTATTTATACTTTTCTAAAAACAAAGTCATTATATTTTGTGTTTATAAGCAGTACCAGTGTACTTTCTTTAGTCTGTATTACCTGTCTAGTGCCTCGACAGAGGTCCTGTAGATAGTGTGATCTTTGGTGTTTAATTATTTTCAGTGCAAGTATCTGTAGTGATGTAGGTCCAGAAACAGAAGACTCAACTCAGACTTCTAGAAAAATGGTTAGGTTTCAGCTGGACAGATCAGCTTTTGATAAAGATGATGTTTATGAGGAAACACAGCTTTCAGATGGAAAAGTACGTAACCAGCTCCACCTTTATGCCAATTTTCAGTTACCTTGCCTCAATCAATGCCAGATTATTTGCTGAAATAACACTTCATCTGTTAGTCATTTATGTTTTTTGTTAATGAGTATAAAAGTTAGTGTTTCTTTCTTTGTAGGTTGAGAGGGTATTCAAAAATGGAGCTCGTGAAATATTGTTTTTAAATGGCACACGAAAAGAAATTTCATCTGACGGGAAATCAATAGTTGTGTCTTTCTTCAATGGTGATATCAAACAGATGATGGCAGATCAAAAGGTGGTAGGTACCTACCTAGTGTGACGTTAATTCACTACATGTACAGAAGTTAAAAATAAAACTATTCATGAGGAGAATGCTTCTGAAGGTAATCCCTCACCACAGACCTCAAATTTACATGAAGCTGCTAACATTTCTTACCTTAGTTATCCTGTGTAATGACCTGGTAGCTCCAGAAAACTGTCAGTTGTTTGCTCGTCAGGTATTCTATACAAGCTGCTCATCTGAAGTTCGATACTTTGCCAACACCTATCTAAGATATCCCAAACCATTCTATAACTCCACCTCGTAACTGTCAAAACACCTATCTTTACTTTCTCTGTGTTATATAGCTTGAGTATTTCATAGTTGTGAAAAAACACAGAGTAATTTTATATACTATTTAAATTAGTAGTACTATTAGAGACAAAACCCTGAAAAGCAAAAAGAAATACAAAGATGATGACAATAATATCTATAACATTTTCGTGCTACAATAGCTGTCAAATAAGGATAGTGTTTAGATGGTGTGTGATGATCTGTTCAAGGTTAAGTAATTAAACCAAAGGAATCTATTTAATATTTCATACCTGAAGTAGAATGTAAATTAGGTTGGGCATAGTAACTGAATCTGTGCTCAGACAACAACTATATTTTAAAAAAGTCTTTATATAATGGATTATTATCAATCAAAAAAGCATTGCATTATTATCTATACTAGCCTTATGTAAGGACATTTGCATACCTGGTTACTCAGGCTAGGCCGTATTGTTCTTTCAGATATACTATTATGCAGAAACTCAAACCACTCACGCAACATATCCTGATGGTCTGGAGATCCTTCAGTTTGTGAAGTAAATACTGTAGAATTTATTTGTTGGGTTTGATAAGTAGGTGTTGTCTAGCTTGCTAGTCCTTACTATAATAAGCTGCTCACATTTGTTAATAGTATCAGCTATGCATCACAAAAACAAAAAAAAAGAAGCAAACTATGTGTCACTCACATTTGTGTCAAAGCATTCCATCTGCGGTTGTTTTGCTTGCTGGAGAAATGTATAAGGGGAGGCTACTGTGCTGACTGTCCACCAGCCTCTACATTATGCACATGCACAGACAAGAATTATAGAAAAATGTGGAAGAAGTTGGTGATTTTTGTACACAAATTTACAAACAGCACAAGTTAAAAGATGATATTTGGTGTTTCAGTGGGTAAAAATAAAACTGTTTCCCAGAGGATTTTCTGTTTTAATGTCAGTTGTTATTAACAATTAAGAACATTAGGTGATTTGGATTTGTTGCAATTGGGGGAGAAGAATTGGCTTATGAATGTTATCCACATATCTAAACTGAGTAATGTACTGAAGATTCTTGCTTTGTGATTGTTGATTAAAAATATGTAACTAAATGTGGAATGTTATTTCATAAATTTTACTCAGGTTGTAAAATATTGAGTTTCAACTAAGTGTTTAATTTATTTACTGTCATGCTATTCACATTATTGTATAGAGTATTTGTAATGTTGTATACACACGGCTACTGTCAAACTGATGGTGCATTTCTAAGGTCTTGAAATTTAGGAAGCAAGCCATGGCAAACGAGAAAAAGAGGTTTAGAAGTAGAATAGAAATTTAAGTAGCACTCTGTATAACATCATTATAATCCATTTGGCTTTGCTGACAACAGTACTATTTTCCTAACATTTCTAGTGGTAACCCTAAACTACAGTAGAATCCTGATTTGCTGAACACACACTTGTACTGTTTGTTTCATGGCATGGCACAATTCAGCGTGATCATGGCGTGGCCACCCATCCACACACTTATCTTACCATAGCTCACTTCACTGCCCGATAACAGTTGTGATCTAGGTGATGGCTATCCATTGATCTCAACTTCCTCCTGCTCACTACATGTAGTAACAAGTTACTGCTTTCTTAACTTGGGATGCTTATATCCCCTCGGCCCCTACACATTCCCACTTTTACATTGCAGCCAGTTGGATGGCCACTGGTCTGTTTACATGACAGCTGACACAAATAGCCATCAGACCCACAAACAGGACTTTTGACACTCATCATCTGTACACCTGTTCAGCTTTGCACAAGTCTCACTGACTGGAACCACATCTGTATTTTGTGGGCTTCAGCTTTGTCATCTTTAAAGCTTGAAAATCTTTGGGGGGGTGGGCATTGGTGCTGTTGCTTGAATTAAAGTCAAGATTACAGCTATTTTTGCAAAGTATAAACTGATCGCCAACCAAGTGTGTAGCAAAACTCCACTGGAAATCTAACGTAATGCCAGTGGCTCTTTAATGGAAAACCAAAAAGTTCTCAAATCCTGAAAAAAAACGAATTTCAATGCTCTTTCTGCGATCTCCAAAATTCACGGACTGTGTTTAAGAATTTGTTTGATAAGTAATACTTGCTGGAAGATTTGGATGCATCTTTTGCCCAGATGATGTAAGGTTGATTGATATCAAAGGATAAGAACATCTATGCCGCTTTGTTTTGCTTGTTTTTTTCCCAGTCCACGAATAAGAGTCCTGGAGAGCCTGAAGCATCGAGAGCACTGCCAGAGATAGTGCTTCGGAGAAGGGATTTTTTTTTTGACTTCTGAAAGCATCTAACAATGGAAGATGCATTGTAAGGGGGCCAGCAAAGCATGGGAAGGGATTGAGAAGGGCAAAGTAGAGCACAGCTGGTGAAGGTCCTGGCTAGAGGGATTAGATGAAAAGGAACAGTCTAGTGATGCAGTTAACGATGCAGTGGATATGCTCATTCAGATGTTTGAAAGATATTCCTGGATACAGTGACAGCAAAGAAGCATTTCATGTGGATGAATGGCTTGAAGGAAATGTTGATGATCTACATTGATAAATTCACACAGAAGAAGAAATTGTGGTCACTGTGATGAATGGAGACACACGGATAGATGAGAATGATGGTGATGATCCATTTGGCAATGAAACAAGTGACATACCTTGTGAGGAGATGTTTGGAGTAACAGGAGGGAGCCAAAGCAGTGCATTTGTTGTGCAAACACATCTGTAACCTTGCAGCTCTTAGACAAGAATGACAGCACAAGCAATAAAACATTACAAAAATTTCCTAAATACTCTTTGGCATTGCTTAATTAAACAATAAAATGTCTATAAATGGTAACAAATTTTTTTTCCTGTTTCTAAAACTTCAGAAGTTTAATATAACTTCCTATGTACAATATGGTGTGATATTCGTTAATTCTTTCACTTTATATTTTAAATACAGAATCTTAATTTTCTGAACATCCTCTTAGTTTGGATAATCAAGGAACTTCTTAATAACAAAAATCTAAGTGAAGTACAGGGATTACTTCTCCATATCATTCTCTTGTTTACAACTAAAGCAGCTGTTACACAATGTGTTGTGAGAAAAATTGTCATAATTTTGAATAATTATTTTTAAAAAAATGATTACAATTAAAGCAAATGTTTATATTGCTAGACGGGGGCAGGAGTAATTTATTTCTCTTTATTACTTTTCTGATCTAGACAAAAGACACTTAATTGGAGCGTTCTCCTTTTGGCCAAGAATCCTCAGCATGAACTGTGTTGGGAATTTTACTGTTTGATAACTTACTACAGGTTCTTTTTCGGTTAAAAAAAAGTGTTTTGTAAAAGTGTTTATTGCATAAACTTTTATTTATTTGAAAAAGATTTACCTAATTTTTAATAGATTTAGGTGGTTTAAAATTCTTAGGCCAGTTATTTAAATTGCTGCATGTGGCCTATACTTGTTTTAGATTGATAAGAGAAATAAGCTTTAATCCATACGCTGCCTTGTGAACCTCCCTCTCTAGGGCTTGAACATTGTACTATGTTGGTTCCTGTTGCTGTACAGTTTTTCTCTCTCTCTCTGCCAGTGGCCAGATCGAGAAGCACTATCCAAATGGAACGAAGGAAATCACCTTCCCTGACCAGACAATCAAATATTTGTTTCCCAGTGGGGCTGAGGAGAGTATCTTTACTGATGGCACAGTGATCAAAGTGGATGCAAATGGAAACAAAACTTTGGATTTTCCAAATGGTCAACGGGAAATCCACACTGCCGACTTCAAGGTGACTTGTATTACCTCATAGTAGTCATTACCTTACATCTTTGTATATTACCAGCTTTTTTGGTGAACACTCTACAATTGTAGGCTAAATTTCTAAAAATGTAGAATTGGTTTCTTTCAGTGCTGCTGTTTTTTTTTTTCTGAAAATCTGTGCTGGCCTACATCGGTTGAGCTTGGTCCGTGTGGTTTACTGTTTGATTCTGTTCTGTTTTTAAAAATGCCATCTTCACTGTTTCTATCTCGCTGTGTGTTATTTGAATAGAAAATGTATTTTCTAACTAGAAATTCATTGCAAATCTTGTGTTTTCATGCAGCCTGCACTTTCTATATTTTAGAGGCGAGAATACCCTGATGGTACTCAGAAGACAATTTACCCTGATGGTAAACAAGAGACAAGATACTCCAATGGACGCATTCGCATTAAGAACAAGGAGGGAAATGTTATTTTAGACAAACAGAGTTAGCTGTTCACACCACATCCAGTAAGTGGTCTAGCATGCTATGATCCTGCCCAGCAGGAATGAAGATCATTAAATTATGGTCGTAGAAGCCAGACGAGATGTATGAAGATGACTATTAATGGATTGTTTTCATTTAATTATCTTACAGAAGAATCTCAACACATGGTACAGAGGCAGTGATGCGATGGGCTTTTATTTTATCAGAACCAGATAGAAACTCCTGTGTTATGTAAAATGTGACAGCCGTCAAATAAATATTACTTTTTGTTGGATAATTAGGGCTAATCTGTGTAGGGTGCATAATTAGCTATATTGAATCGATGGCATCTGGACACCCTCATTTTATCAGTTGACAGAGACATTGAGTTGTAACCAAGCAGTGTGCTATATTTCCGTGTGTGCCAAATGTAGTTTGCGTAATCAGGTCAGAGAGAGGGAGAGGTCACAAAAATATTAATTATCTGCTTGAAATCTGTAACTAATACCTGTACAACCATGCCCTTTCCACAAATAGCTAACCAAATGTTTCCTACATATATTTGTCTGTATATCATTCTGCCCTAAATGGATTGTCAGACATGATATCTGGTACATTTTGACAGACCTGTCACTGGTATCAACTCATAGGTACATACTGTGAGAATATATTGGAATAACCTTGGACTTCTCTCACATAAGATTTTATTAATTCTTGAGATGAAAAATATACAAATACCGATTCTTTTATTTTATTGAATCTTCAAAAGGCATTAATAAAAAGAATAAATATTCTTATATGATACAATGCTATTTTGGTGAGGTACTAGCTAAATCTTGAACAGGTGAAAGATCTTTTGTCACCTGGAAGTGAAGGTGCTTACTACAAAGTCTGCTTCGTCTCCGGTGCAGTTTCTGAATTTCTTGTTCACTTCATTTGCCAAGTAAAACCAAACAGTGGACAGCCAAAGAAACGGCTGCAATTCTTTGATCCACTGCAGTGATCCAGCTAGAGAATGTTTACCAGTTTAATTCTGAAACTACTACTTTTTCTAAATAATTACATTATTTATTTATTGTGCATGCCATCTGCTGAACTAAATTCACTGGACAGTTAGATATTGTTGCGGTCCTCATTCGGCGAGTAGTAATTGATCGATGCCTACATAGAAGATACACATGAATACAGGAAGCAATTTTAACAGAAATGTTGATGCTACGTCATTTAAGTTTTCAGCTTTTAGAGCTGTTGAATAGCTGGAACATCACATTTAACTACGAATCGAGGGTGAGTGATAAGGAATATTTGTTAGTCCTCCAGGAATTGTTTAGTGTTAGCCATGTCCAGCTCTATTCTAATGGCAATGGCTGTTTGAGCAGTTAAATTCCAACTTCACCATGAGCTGCTGTCTTATGTTATTTGACTAATTAGTCCCATGTTGCTGAAGATTCTTGTTTATTGGAAGAAAGTGATTACCCAAGATGCATTCTTACATAAAAATCTACAGGTTCTATGTGAATGACGTTGTACAGGCTTGTGTGTTAGACTTATGATTCCAGTATTAAATTTTTTAGAAAGTTTTTCTAAAATAAGATTTCAGATAAGTAATCAAGCAGTATGAATATTCTAAATTAAATTAAATTTTTTTAAAAATTGATTGATAAAAAATGTCTCTGTGCATACACCTGGTGAAAGTAGCAATGCAAAACTTGGGATTTTATGTTCATTTTGCTTTAAAGAAAATGAAATGTCAGTTGTGTAAGATGATTATGTTATTTAATATGAACGGCTTGTTTTCCATTTAGTTTCACCTACAAGAATACATGCTGTTATGTGCTTGTTACTGAATGTTTGTTCCTGCTGCTGTTTATAGTACTGTTCTCGAAGACAGCAGTTGTTTTCTATTAAATTTAAAACGTGTTCTGAATGGCTACCATTTGTGACGATGTTTATAGTTATGTACATAATTGTGATTTTTGTTCTCATCCACCAAGCTGCTCGAGACTGGTTTGGTCCCTCTCTACCCTTTTGTGTATAACAAACTGAGATTAATTAGCCTCGTGGAACTCTACCACTACATCAGGCCAGAAGAACAAGTATTTAAAAAATTCAGAATGGATGTTCAGCATATTTGCATGCACACACAAGGTAATTAGTAATTGCATACAGTACATGATGATTGTGTTGTTGTTCTCATTTCCATAAACTGTCTCTCCTGTGATATCCAAGCTGTGAACAAACTGAGTGCCTGAATTCGTTGAGAACAATTTGTGTGCAGGTCCACACCTTGTACAGTATACAAGACATGGAAATAATATGCCTTTGTAACAAAATTTTATGAAATATTTTGAAAATAAACTATCTTCTGCCATGAGTTAGTTGATTGCATCTGTTTCTTTTACCTAACAGGCAGGTTAAAAGCTTTTGATTATAAGTTACCTGTAAATGGATCAACAACAACAACAGACAGCGTGGATGCATGTGTGTGTGATCCTAATACTCTATATCATGAGGAATTTCACAATCTGTCAAGGAAGATAAGGCCAGCTATGAGTTTGAAATACAGGGTGGCACTGCTGGCTTCAGTGGTATGCATATCCTCAGTTGTGTTGCCAGAGCGCGGAAGACATCAAACATGGCACCTGTCAAAAGGAAGAGAATTTTGAAATGGTACTGAAAACTGAAAGTATTGCTGTGCAGCACCATGATCAGAAGAGTTGGGCAGGCCACACGTGCTGTCCATGATGGAGACCAGCTAATTACAGGTATTTGAGAAAGTGTTAGTAGATGTTTGCCCTCGACTTTGTAGTTAACATTGTTCAGTGCTGCCATCTATGATAAAATATCAGTGGTAGATGTTTTGAGTACGAACTTTGCAAACAAAACCAAGGTTTTGCATTGATAAGATTTTTTCAAATATAAAGATTACATTATATCATTTATTTTGCTTTCATCCTGTAAGTGACGAGGGAAAATTATAATTTATTTTAAGCCTTGAAAGATTTCGTCGTTAGGTAGAAAACTTGGTTAAGTAGAACAAATGAGCAAAATACTTGTAGTATTAGTAATGACTTGATACCAACTGTGGTTTTTAGAAAACTACATTGCTGAATGGAATGTCATTGTCAAGTTACTGCTGTACATTTGAAGCACTAAATGTTACATAATTTCATAGAAAACTTAAGCATTCTTGCAATTTTATATGTATTTGAGCTCTTCAAGACTGAAATAGTCTTTTGGATAAACTTAATAAACTCCAGAGTAACGTTGGCTTTTCTCAGTGCTCTTACCAGAGCATTGCAAAGTCTGTGATTTTCTGGGAATACAAGTGACATCTCCCCTTATTTAACCACTTGGGATACTACAGCTAAAATAACTAGAAAAAAATTGTGCAGTTTTGGGGATTTGTCAAAATTTCTTTAGATATCCACTGCCATCAGTGAGCCTGAGTCTATCAGCGAAGTGAAGTTCTCATTACATGATATTTTCATCACCAACAGATGATCACAGACTTCTTTCAATCTATTAACATACTAAGTGACGTAGTACACTCATTTCACCAGTTATCAGCTTTAGAAAACAAAACAATTGGCACCTTCTAGTGGTTTGTTTAAAAGTGACTAACATTCTTGGGTGACATTTGGATGTGTTGCCATTTACTGGCATCTTTGTAGTCTAGAGAGTTAGGGATCTCTTGTAGCATTACAACAACTTGTCTCTGAATACTGTTTAGTCTGCGCAGTTCAGTACAACATCGCAAAACCATGTGACCATGACCAGCCAATCAACGGAGGCCAATGATGTTTGATCATCTGTATATTTCAGGTTGGTGTTTGTGATACTGCATATTTATTCTGCCTTAAAAAAAATCAAAACAATGCATGCTAGGGACTGGACCCTAAAAAAATCACTGTAACAGCAGCACTAACATCTGCAATAGGACTTTTTGAAATCACTGGGCTGACACGGCTGGGGCTCTAGGTAAATTTGTCAGGCTTCTGTCAAGCAGATCAGGTGAAAATAAATAATGAAAACTGTCTGTTCATAATCTGACAGTTTTGCTGTTTCATCCAATAACTAATTGTTGAAAAATTAAAAATAACTTTTGTTGTCTCTTCCCTTTGATATTTTTGAGCCAGGTGAAGCAGTTCCAGAATTTTTTAGTTTTGGATTCTTTAAGTAAAGGAGCAGTCTAATCTCTCCTTACACTGAACTGATCAAATTTCTGGATGACAGTATCACTGTTGTTTTTGTTAGTTTAATTTCCATATGAATTCATCAAGCATCAGGTCCTAAGAAACGTTATATACCATAGAGATCTTAAAATTATCCCCAAAATTTCTTCTGATCACAAGAAAAATTCCTTACTAATTCTAGTAGTAGGATATTTGATGGCACAAAAGAACAAGGTTTTGGAGCTATCTGTTACAGGGGTAAGTTGTCACAGCACCAATAACTTTCTAATTAAACATAGGTGAGCAAAGCATATCTCTGTGATTATGCCTGTTTGATTAGGAATTACTAGTGCCGTAATAACTAGCTCCAGTGGTCTCTCCTGCTCTCCTTTGTCTATGCCCATGTGGCAGCGTTACAAAGACTGTTATATCCTGCAGATTGCTCGTTCTCAAAAATAAAAAAAAAGCATATATAATACTCAACAGTTTGTAACTAGCATGACACCAGAGGTGATATCTTATAGCACTTGGTTTCCTCGGGAGGAAAATAACAAGGTACTTGGAGATAACTGTCTTTATGACTAGGCCTCTCTCATTATGCACATAGGGATCTTTCATCATCACCATCTCAAACAGATTATTGTAGAGCAGTGCTATAACTATTCCTAAAGGTCATTCCATACTGATGGAACAAATTTTAGAAAACTTTCAAGATAAATGTCTTTTTATTAGATTAATTTCAACACAAAGTTGTGTCTATATAAAGTTTCGAAATCAGTAAAAAGGTAAGTGCACCATAGAGATTCGACTTAACCGCTAACCCTGTGATACCTAGAGCATCTTCCAGGTTCTGGCCTACATTGTCAGAAAACTAGCAAACAAACTTATTTTATATGAACAAGACAAGAACCCCCAATCTTCTGCAACTTTATTCAAACAGTAGTAGACATGATTAATTAATGTACAGATAGACAAGGTTATGTAATTGGAGGTCAAGTGAAACATAACAGCTTTCCTAGCTCTGTGGTTTTGTGTCGTCATCAGCATTCATATCAGTGGTTACAAGCAGACTGGTTTTGTTAATGGTTGTTGTTGTAAGTCATTCTGTTATGTCCTGTGCACCCTTCCTACCAATGACTGATAAACATTTTAAACTATTTAATTTTGTTTTCAGTTTTTCTTCATTGTGTTGATGCAGGAACATCCTTTCCAAAACGATGCTGCTGTGATCTTTTCAGCTTCATCAGCTGTCTTTTTCGCAGATGCTAAAAAAACAAACAAATTATGCCAGGATTTAGATGAAATAATAATAATAATAATAATCAATCTTTATTCGTGAAGTTTGCAAGGAAAGAAATGGTGCAACTAGAACTCTTCGTTTTCAGACACAAGGGTTAACCGGTAAGCCATGTGATCAGCTGGTGAAGAAAAGCAAGACTAAATCATGCCAGGTCTCCCACTGAGAACAAAACTTGGGCCCTCAGCCTCAGCAGTCGTAACCACCAGGCCGTCGGGTGTTTTCTTGTTACTCACTCTCGAGTATATGCATAACTCCACAAGTTTTCCATTACAGTCAGTCATGGAAGTTCCATTTTCAAGTGTCTGCAGCAACGAAATTCCAGACAAAATATTAAGCTCAGGAAACTCTTGCGATAGAGAGAAAAAAATAGTACTAAACTTATTAGTAATCTTGTATGATAGACATGATAACTGAAGGCACTCCCCCAACTCATCATCAGGTTCTCTGTTTCATCACAGACATTAATATTCAGTGCTTCTATATTCTTATTTCACTGCTCGCTGTTGATCTTTGGATTTGAGGTGTTTTGCTTTCATGAGTGCTGAGCATTTGTAATGTACATGCATTATTTAACTATACTAGTGATCAACATCCCTGATACAGAAGAGTGATGCAATCTAGTCGACAATCAAGCTCTGCCTGAAGCATTCCTTGGGGAGGACTTTTAGCATTTGTTAGATCAATGCGGACTTGTTGTAGAATAAATTGTCAAAATCTTTACCTGAATCTTCGCATTTCTTCATGTTTCTGACCAATACAGGTTCTGGGTACAAACTTAAAAAAAATGTAGTGTGGAAAGGGATAAATTTTGTTCAGTAAGAAAGATTAGAGATACTTGTTTGTGTAAAGTTAGATGCTCAAGAAAAAAATGAGTATAACTGTTTTTTTCAAAATGTTTTATCAATAATAAATGGCTACTGCACACGAGTATAATTCTCTAGAAATATTTATTTAAAACAATTAATATTCAGCAATGTCAGTCAGCTCTTATGGGGGTTCAGAGTGAAATAAACTGAATGTCCAGTCATCTTTAATAACTGAAAAGTCTACCATTGCATGATGTTCTAATGACGTTAAATGCGAACAATGGAGAATAAATTATATGCAAACGTTATGTAAATATGGGTTTTCAGTTTTATACATCAAGTATTAGAGATGGTTTATGGGCGAATTTTTGTATGGTGTAAACAAACTACTGAATAATTATAGGCTGGGATTTTTTTTAAAGGGAAAATGCAAAAATTTTCTTTGTGCATACATATTTTGGAATTTATCCCAGCTATTTGTTCCCTATGGCCACTTGTGTCTTTAATAAGTTCCAATAATAATGTAGCCGGGCTCAGTAGAATATGCGCTACCAATGACATTTGACAAATTCTTTAGGCATAATCAATTCAGCATTTTTTTGGCAAGGGAAAGGAACACACATGACAGATGGCAGTTCCAAAAGAATAGGTTGGAAGACAAGACAGAGGGGACACTTTCCAACTCTGTACTCAAGGTCTGAGACTGACGGTGCCAGGCTTGCTGGTTACCAGTCGTGGTACCTCATGCCATGGATGCTTTAAAATCCTCTGGTAGCACATGCACATACAGAAGGCAAGTCAGGTGATAGGGCATCTTCTCACTACAGCTATCAGGTTTTGTGGCTTGCGTCAGTGAAGTAACTAAGGCCGTGGAGAGCACAGCAGGGGAAAGCCACTGGTAATGTAGCTAGAGGAAAAGTAATTGTCTTGTGAATCAAAGCTGATACAGAGGAGTTGGCTTAAAGAAAAGGCAAGTAAACTGGGCAGCATTATGCATGTGGCTTTGTTTTTCTGCGAGATAAGCGAGGATGGTAGTCTGGCTCTTACTCTTTAGCAATTTCTTTTATAGTCTCAGACAGGACAGACGTGAAGGGCATCTCTTTAAAGGCCGAGGTTGACTGAAAGAAAATGAAACAAACTCCAGTGCGATGAGATTCTGATTACATTCATTCAAATGGAAACTCCAAGAACATTAATAAAGCATCACCAGTAATTCCTAATTAAACGTATAGATGAGGTTATAACTGACATCACATGCTTACACCTGTAACAACTAGACCAATCTGTTGTTCACATTATCATTTCTTTGGTGTTTTTTTCTTTCTTGTATTAAGTATATTATAGTACACAAAAGAAATATTAATGTAGACAAAATTCAACCAAAATAGATAATTTCTTTTAAAATAATAATTACATTTTCTTTAAAAATACATTTCTTTAATTTAACTTTAGACTGGGGTTGGCTGGTAGTCTAACACTGCCCCAAATGAGGGCCCATATTTGTTCAGTGATCTGCTTGGGTCTGCAATGATTTCTATAGCAACTGATCATGTGGGATTTTTTGGGTACTTCAACGTTTTCTAGTGTCTAACTACAGCAGTGCCTCGTTTACAAGGGTTATCTCCCTTGTAAAAAATTGGCATAACTCAACAAAAACACTTGACAGTTAATTGTTTTATTTATTATTCATACTTTTCAAAAATAGGTGTCACAAACCTGAAAAATATCAAATATTTGTCAACAAAATTATGCATGTATACTGCAAATGCTTTTGATTTGATTTTTAATAGAAATTCTTTCAAAAAATGTGCCTTAATTGAGTGAGTGGCATCCTGCAATTTTGTGGAAATTCTGTTCTGAACAACTACAATAAGAAAATGATATTCACTGTACATCATGAATGCGGTACATAAACTGTACCATCTTCAAATTTGGAAGTGTTTAATTTCAGTTTAGTGATCACCAAACAACTGTGCACCCTTTCTTCACTTCAAAGATAGTACACTATGACCATACACTAGTGTACCTGTTGTTCAGGTTGGTGACTGAACACTATGACCATACACTAGTGTACCTGTTGTTCAGGTTGGTGACTGAACACTATGACCATACACTAGTGTACCTGTTGTTCAGGTTGGTGACCATACACTATGACTATACACTAGTGTTCTCATCTCCTGTTATTCAAGTTGGTGACTGTACACTATTACCATACAATAGTGTGCACCTCCTGTTGTTCAGGTCAGCGACTGTATATTACCGTGTACCCTTTGCTGTTGAAGTCAGTGACCATGCTGCTGCTATCCTGATGCCCCATTTTGGAAATCTTTCTGGACAATGATTATATGCAAACCTGTGTTTTTAGCAGATTTGAATCTTCATCTGTTATTCCCATTTCTTGAAAATAGGCTGTAACTTTTGCATAAATCTGAAACAAAAGCATTATCGTCAACAATGTCTCTTTTATTTAGCCGGTTCTACTGTCAGCTGCCAGGTGTTAGAAAATGAACAGATATTTTTTTAAAGAATCTTTAACAAAGACTTTAAAACAAATGGTTGTTTTCTTGACTGGTTCCATTAGAACATCACATCAGTTTTGTGTTAAGTATTGCAGTGTGATCCCGGATGTCTAACCTCACCTGTAAGCCAACATTGCTTACCTAAGTTTCTTCATGTTACACAAAAGAGCAGTTCACAGTAACTTACTATACTATACATCACACTTTAATAACAATTAGTTATTTTAAACCCAACATCGATGTTCAGATTAATTCTCGATGATCTTTCTGGCTGAACTGTGTAATTAATTAAAAGGTGTCACAAAGAACTCACGTGCTGATGTAAGGCGGCATCAGACAAAAGGTACTTCTTCATATCATCATCATCCCTCATATTAGACTGAAAAATACAGTTATGATGAGAGCGGGTTACGAAATTTTGAAATTATTTCGTTTTAAGTTCAGTAAAGTTAAAGCAGATTACTGCTGCCAGACAAAGCGGAAAGTTATTTCTCTGAACCACTGTCAGTCATCTCGTCTTTGCTTTGTATACCGATCGGCAATAGTCAGGTCAAATTCCATATTTACGTGGGGCTATTTACTTACGCGACAGTGAACGTTAATGAAAATAGTAAATATCGCTGAAAGAGGATGGATGGGAGCCTGTGGCAGGTACTCCACCACATGCCTCCCCAGGCCACGAGAGAGGATGGATGGGAGCCTGCCGCAGGTACTCCACCACATGCCTCCACAGGCCACGAGAGAGGATGGATGGGAGCCTGCCGCAGGTACTCCACCACATGCCTCCACAGGCCACGAGAGAGGATGGATGGGAGCCTGCCGCAGGTACTCCACCACATGCCTCCCCAGGTCACGAGAGAGGATGGATGGGAGCCTGCCGCAGGTACTCCACCACATGCCTCCCCAGGCCACGAGAGAGGATGGATGGGAGCCTGCCGCAGGTACTCCACCACATGCCTCCCCAGGTCACGAGAGAGGATGGATGGGAGCCTGCCGCAGGTACTCCACCACATGCCTCCCCAGGCCACGAGAGAGGATGGATGGGAGCCTGCCGCAGGTACTCCTCCACATGCCTCCACAGGCCAGGGATACAGGGGCCAGCGAAGGCCAAAACCACGACACAGGAGGGTATTGCTGTTATTCAAAACAAATGCAGTTACTTCAGCGCCTTAACTAATTGAGGAGAAACACACACACAAATGTAGAGGCTTTTAAAAAAAAAGGCATTTTATAGCATTGATGTATCCAAGTTACAGGAAGGACACTAAAAGCGAAACAACGCAGGAAGCGTAGATGTTGTTGTTTTTCCTCCACCTGTGACTGGTAACTAACCATTCCTCTACTTACGACGCTGTTTTCTCTGTCGGTTCTTTGCCTTTCCGATTTTTCCAGCTGCCTTTTCAACGACTCTACCTGGGAAAAGTTCAAAAAGGGAGAATTTACTGTTTTTGTCTTTTACAAATCTTCCAAAGCAAATATCGTTTCCTTCTTTCTTGTAGCTGAAACAGCTTCCGGTCTTTTTCGTCCACCTGAAGTGAATCGGTAGCACTGGAGGATGCGGGTGAGACTCCTGGGACTACATGAACTTGCCAGGGAATTCTATGGTGCAGCAGTAGCTTACACCGACAGAACCGGGCCAGGCCCACAGATGTCGGTAAGGAAAACCGAAAGGCTGTTCCTCTGCTTTGGTTGACTGACGTATGTACAACAACTTATAGCTCACTACGGATACAGGTGCGAATATTCCAGGTGAACAAGTAGCCAACAGATACCTGGAGCTGTTCAGAACCTGGATAATGCGTTCCTCTGTGGTAAAGCTTTGACTATCTACCTCATCATCTATTGCATCTGTAACCATTTAAATCAACAAAACCATCTTTGTAGAGGAATAATCATCTGCGCCTTTTTCTTAGATGTTTATGATAAAATTAAGTTAAGCTGATACACTTTTCTACTATGAAGGTGAATGTATAAAAGCCATTAATTAGAAAACTTAAATTATCAGACTGCACACTGGGTCCTGATAAACATTATCGTACTTTATTAAGATTAACTTCCCATCAAATATGCTGTCTTTTAAGTAAGACCTTTCAAAAGTCAGTAAGTAGAGAGCAACCAGCGAAGCCCTGGAATATCTAAAAAGGAGCCCGGTTAATAATTAGAGGCGACCATTGATTGTGGACAGACAACTAAAACGTTTCCGCCCAGATCGCCCTTTTTGGACAAAAGTCGGATTTATATAAATTTTCTAATGTTCCTGTTCCATTATTTATTTCATATCCTTCCGACTTTGCACACCAGTCTGATATCCATCTCAGAACCACGCGATGGTCAGGGCTACTGTTCGGGGGGTGAGGGATTCTTCGGTCTCTTTAAACTCCTAGTGAACAGTAGCAACTTCGCTCACTTCCTGGGAGTCGGTTTCCTGCTGGAATACAGATCCTGGGCCGCTTATAACGAACCCATTCAGCGTGGAATGACGGATAAGAGTTACGACCACTTCCCAGCGCGGTCGAAAGTCCCTACTAGAATTCTTCATTTTCGGATGTGGATGGAAACTGGCCCGAAGGGGACTCAGGCGGCCAACCCGTGGAGACTAACGAGAGAAGGGCTGAGCCCGTCCCGACCGGGGTCCCGAAGGGAACTCAGGCGGCCGACCCGTGGAGACTAACGAGAGAAGGGCTGAGCCCGTCCCGACCGGGGTTCCGAAGGGAACTCAGGCGGCCGACCCGTGGAGACTAACGAGAAAAGGGCTGAGCCCGTCCCGACCGGGATTCGAACTCGGGCCCTCGACCTTAGCTACCGGAACCCCACCCCCGTTCTTAGTGACTGGATTCGAAAATTTTAAAAATTATCTTTGAGAATTTCGAGTTAGGCGAGCTTCAGGAAAAGGGAAGGGTCCCACCCCACCCCTGTGTTCCCTTCTCAAGCAGCAGTTAACTGTGGGAACTACGCTCCTCACACATCGCCATAATGATATCGTTACTTACTTCCCTCTCGAGATTCCCTATTATCCTGTCTTTCTCTTTCATCTCCTCGAGTATCTTCTCATACTGCGAAACAGCATCAAGAGAAACCAAAAAGAGAAAACAGAAAGTTCGTGTAAAACACGTCTTCCACCGAGATGAGGTCACCCTGAAATATATACATAACACAGAAATTATAAATGAAAACAAACTTCACTCTTCCCTTTTCTTGGCGTGGGAACCCTACACAGATTTTATTTAGTAACTAAAATAGAAAAATAATATACAATGACTAAATTAAGAAGATTAAATTGCAAAAATTACAATAACCTTTTCTCGTAAATGGTCTGGAGATTATCCTAAATAAATTCCAAAATTATAAAAGAACATCGTTTTTCTATGTGACATTTATCATATAAATTATTTTAAATTTACTGATCTGTGAAAAACGATGTCTGTGTACTTTCTATATATAAACATGCAAACAATTTATTTTGTTTGGAAAAAAAGTCAGTAGTTTTCCAAATGATTCGTGACTCGGGTTATTTCACATCGTTGTCCGATTTTTAGCACGAAAAATCAGCAAGTACCGAAAGAGAGAATTTAATCCGATTTCCGCTAAATTAGATTTAATGTTTGCAAATTTTCGGATCAGAAAGTGTTAATGATGCGCAACAAAGACGCGTTTTTTAAAAACCTTAATCCACTCGTACGTGAACGAGAGGAAGGGGCCTGCCGATAGCACAGGTAAGATAGTTTGTGTTAGCGGAGATGCTACAGAGAGATAATCAAAATCTTTGTTTGTTACGACAACGCCAGTGGTTCGGTTCCTAAGTTAGATGAACTGAGATTACCGAACAACGAAAGTAGTCTGAACGTAGCAGGTAAATCAGAAACCTGGCCTATAGATAATGTATCTGATAGACCTCAGAATAACGGATGTAAGTTAAACAGGGGAGGGGGAGAGAGAGAGAGAGAGCTGATGGAGGTGCTTCATTACCATTGACTGGAAATCTGTGTCTGTCATCTTTTACTCTCAAAAGAGAACTTGATAAAAGCGTTAATCCTGGCGAAAAGAAACGAATTATCCAAAGTTTCCGTACATGGTGGCCCTGAATGTAGTAAAAAGGTAAATTTTGAGAAAAGGGTGGATTTCTTTATTCATATGTTAGCAAAAGAAAGAAAATAATTAATAAAACTGGGATAATTATAACTCTGGAGGTGTATTGAACACGGGGGGAAAACTGAAATTCAAATAATTAATCGGTCAAACAGCAGAGAAAGGGTTATTATTAACATTGACATGAGAAGAATTTGTTTCAGGTTCTGATTATTTGAAATATCTCAAGGGTATTTAGGAAAGAAGTTTCAAAGTAATTAGGGGTTTCTAGCGTAGGGTTGGGGAAATGTTAGCCCCGCCCACTAGATTTAGTTGCTACTATTGGCGATCGCAGCTACTCACCGAGGAAGATTCTTACCACTGAGTATGATGGCTAAAGAATCGCCGGCAGACGTAGTTAGTAATAATAATAAGTTAAACTAAATACACCGACCCTACCTGTGTTTTAGCATTCCACAAAAACACCCCTACAAAGTCCCCGCGAATTAGGGTTTCCTTCCTCTAACAACTTTTCATGCCGAGAAATGCAAAACATTATTGCAAAGTAAACCAATCTTTTACGAGAGATGCCTTTTGACGAAGCTCCATTTCTTCAGATTGTGCTTCAGACATCCCGGCAAAAGGTAGGATGTATGAACCTGGCGACAAGACTTAAAAAACAACAACAAACGAGAGAGAGAGATGGAGAGAGAGAGAGAGACAGAGATGGAGAGAGAGAGAGAGACCCAGGAAAGTTTCAGTTGTTATTTTAGAAAGTAACGAGATCGAATCGAAAGAACTCGAATACGTTTCTTTTTTGTAATGAACTAGAGACCATCTGGACGACTCCCAGGAATATAAGAAAAAGATAATAATTACTCGTATAACGACGGTATCTTGTGTGTATAATTACTTGTAAATCTTTGTGCAGATTTGTCTAAGTGTCATGTTCGGTAAGAGCTTTCCTCTGACAAACAACGTTACCACGACTATAGGGAATCACAAAGACAGGGGCACAATGGGGCCACGTCATCGACACTGCAGTAGTCTTAGCAACCGCGTGTGCCAATTAGACTGGCATCAAAGCGCAAGTCTCGCATGGTGGTGAGCTTCAAGAAATGTCACGTGGCTCCTCAACCATCCGAGTAGGTTGGCTAGCAGCGCTGAGCACTGTTTACCTTAGGTGTGGTCTCAGGATTTAAAAAAAACCATACGGTACATATACGCAATACTGCTTAAGATAGCAGCTTTTTTTCAGAGTTCTCAAAAATCTTGAAGAAACCAATGAACAGGATCTATCCTACACGCAGACAAACAAAATGCTAGCCTTCTGCCTGCCCATCTTGTGTATTTCCTGTCTTATATCTCCATCTGCCCGTCCTCTCTGTTTATCCGTCTTGTGCCAATGTTACGGATATTTACGTAAGAACATAAACGAACACTTCATAACCAAACCATCTTTATTAGTCATAGATAAAAGATTATTTTGTTTTCTTTTCTGTTTTTTTGAAAATTTAAAAAATTGTGATAAACTTTTCCCGTTTTTTATTAACAGGGTCAACGTTCTAAGTTTTTGTCAAACAACTTTAAAAATGTTTTAAAAACAAAGTCAATTTATAGCATAAAACCCAATAATCTCTAGGATGAAGATGATTTATCAATCATAGTACTAGCCATGTACTTTCTGATGTGATTATCACAACAGTTTAAAAGACAAGATAACACGTCACCTTTAATATGTTCGTGAATACCATATGTTGAGTGTGCAAAGTAACATTACTAACGTATTCTTGTAATTCTCCAAAAAAACTCGTTATTATATAAATTAGTAGTAGTAGTTATAGTAGTTTGTGGTCAGCATGAAGTTTTACAATCTTGTGGTTTGGTTGTGATGTTTTTATTTTAAAAAAACAAACAAAAGAAGATACTGCTACAAGATAATTCGCAGTTACACTTCAGTTATCTGAGAATTGCTGTTAGAATTTATTTTATTGAAAAAAATTATCTGAATAAAACGGTGAAGCGCTCAGCGCCTAACTACGGTGTTTTGTTCAGTAACCAGGATAATAAATAATAATAAAGACTTTTATATTTCTGAGCATTAAATTTAAAAAAAAAAAACGGTAATTTTAATTCATTAACTTAAAGATATTAGAGAGCAACAGCATTATTAGTTAATTATCTCCATGTTCGAAAATATTGAGATATATGGTGCAGTTTACCGATCGATTTGAATGAGTTGCTAACATATTGTTTAGAATGTGTGAAGGTGGTGTATCGCCCCGGACTGATGAACAACTGTATCCGTTCCAACGTGATACTTCCCCCCAGATGCTGCTGAAGAGACACTTCTAAGTTCACTAAAATCTAGGTGAGACGGTCTAAGGGAGATAACCACACCATTATTTTTATTTCCGACCCCTCAGCCAATTTTTCGGTTGATCAGCATCCGCTTTGTGCGTGTAAATTTTTTTTCTTTTCTTTTTGCGTTCACACGCGCTTTCCAGAGCTGAACGCATTTCAGGTCTTCATACAGGCAACTGAATATCGATTCCGGTCGGTTCTGAAGCCAAGAACCATCATTCGGGATTAGCTGGCCTAGTTTCTAATCTTTCTATTGGCTGACACTAATGTCACGTGATTCTGTAATTTTCCTCGCTGGTGCAGTGCTCGAGTACCCCGTGGACACTGCTCCATATTATTTTGCACAGATTAATATCATTAGATGCATAAATCCATTGATTCCTATTATAATTATACCATGTTACGCTGAATAAAATTTAAAATATCTTAATAATAATAATTACTTAAAAGGGAGATTAAAATTACTAAATCCTTTACATAATTTATTTTAGATCTCATATAAAAATAGAATTTAGGTTAATTTATATTATTATTGTCAAATTTTATGCATAAATTTAAGAAATTTCTTAATGGCTGAGAATAATTTCCGCTGTTTAATATTTTCGGAAATCTATTACACTTTAGAAACGTTTTTTTTTTGTGCTGTCGGCGTTGATTGGGAACAATAACGATCACTGACAGGCAGGGCAGCAGGTAAGCTATGTAATGACTCGAGGCTTATAGAGTTGTCTCCCCCTGTCTAGCCGTCATGCCGAAACGTTCTGAGACTCCGAAGAGTGGACAAGGTGGCAGAATGGCCGAGGAATGCCTGGTCACCAACGAAGAAAAGAACCTGAGTCTGGCGGAAAAACTGGACCTGCTGGAGAAGGAGTTCTGCTTGCTGCACGAGTTCTGTGTGAAGGCTGGGCGCAGCGGGGGTGAGATCGAGCAGGCGGTCAGCCCCTTCCTGCTGCTGACCAAGACCCGGACGACTAGGCGCTGCAAATGGCTTCGCAGAATCCTCCAGCTCGCCCTCTTCATCGCCGTCGCCTACGCCCTGTTCAACTACGACCCCGTGTACAAAATACTGAAGGTGTACGGCAGAAAGACCTCCATACAGGTACCTAGCCACTGACCGACCCGGTTATCTCCCTTCTTTCACAGCTATGTCCTCCCCTCCTATTTTTCGGCGTCTAAGATCTTGCTCCGGTCGTCTGCTGAGTCCCCCCCCCCCCAAGTAAGATCATCATGATGCGAACGGCAGCCTGACAGTTCCCGAGTACATGACGGACCACCGCTTTTACTTCCAGATGGAGACGGATGAAGAATGCAGAATTCGAGGGCACTTTTTTCACTCCGTCCCTTCTTTCCCCAATCATCCAGGAGTTTATCAATTACATCCATTACAGGAATATTTTTTTTGTAAACTTCTTTCAAAAGAATGACACCGTTCACCATTCCTAGATCACTGTAACTACTACACATGTCGTTCACCATTCCTAGATCACTGTAACTACTACACGTGTCGTTCACCATTCCTAGATCACTGTAACTACTACACGTGTCGTTCACCATTCCTAGATCACTGTAACTACTACACGTGTCGTTCACCATTCCTAGATCACTGTAACTACTACACGTGTCGTTCACCATTCCTAGATCACTGTAACTACTACACGTGTCGTTCACCATTCCTAGATCACTGTAACTACTACACGTGTCGTTCACCATTCCTAGATCACTGTAACTACTACACGTGTCGTTCACCATTCCTAGATCACTGTAACTACTACACGTGTCGTTCACCGTTCCTAGATCACTGTAACTACTACACGTGTCGTTCACCATTCCTAGATCACTGTAACTACTACACGTGTCGTTCACCATTCCTAGATCACTGTAACTACTACACGTGTCGTTCACCATTCCTAGATCACTGTAACTACTACACGTGTCGTTCACCATTCCTAGATCACTGTAACTACTACACGTGTCGTTCACCATTCCTAGATCACTGTAACTACTACACGTGTCGTTCACCATTACTAGATCACTGTAACTACTACACGTGTCGTTCACCATTCCTAGATCACTGTAACTACTACACGTGTCGTTCACCATTCCTAGATCACTGTAACTACTACACGTGTCGTTCACCATTCCTAGATCACTGTAACTACTACACGTGTCGTTCACCATTCCTAGATCACTGTAACTACTACACGTGTCGTTCACCATTCCTAGATCACTGTAACTACTACACGTGTCGTTCACCATTCCTAGATCACTGTAACTACTACACGTGTCGTTCACCATTCCTAGATCACTGTAACTACTACACGTGTCGTTCACCATTCCTAGATCACTGTAACTACTACACGTGTCGTTCACCATTCCTAGATCACTGTAACTACTACACGTGTCGTTCACCATTCCTAGATCACTGTAACTACTACACGTGTCGTTCACCATTCCTAGATCACTAACTACTACACGTGTCATTCACCATTCCTAGATCACTGTAACTACTACACGTGTCGTTCACCATTCCTAGATCACTGTAACTACTACACGTGTCGTTCACCATTCCTAGATCACTGTAACTACTACACGTGTCGTTCACCATTCCTAGATCACTGTAACTACTACACGTGTCGTTCACCATTCCTAGATCACGGTAACTACTACACGTGTCGTTCACCATTCCTAGATCACTGTAACTACAACACACGTCGTTCACCATTCCTAGATCACTGTAACTACTACACGTGTCGTTCACCATTCCTAGATCACTGTAACTACTACACGTGTCGTTCACCATTCCTAGATCACTGTAACTACTACACGTGTCGTTCACCATTCCTAGATCACTGTAACTACTACACGTGTCGTTCACCATTCCTAGATCACGGTAACTACTACACGTGTCGTTCACCATTCCTAGATCACGGTAACTACTACACGTGTCGTTCACCATTCCTAGATCACGGTAACTACTACACGTGTCGTTCACCATTCCTAGATCACTGTAACTACTACACGTGTCGTTCACCATTCCTAGATCACTGTAACTACTACACGTGTCGTTCACCATTCCTAGATCACTGTAACTACTACACGTGTCGTTCACCATTCCTAGATCACTGTAACTACTACACGTGTCGTTCACCATTCCTAGATCACTGTAACTACTACACATGTCGTTCACCATTCCTAGATCACTGTAACTACAACACATGTCGTTCACCATTCCTAGATCACGGTAACTACACATGTCGTTCACCATTCCTAGATCACTGTAACTACTACACGTGTCATTCACCATTCCTAGATCACGGTAACTACACGTGTCGTTCACCATTCCTAGATCACGGTAACTACACGTGTCGTTCACCATTCCTAGATCACGGTAACTACTACACGTGTCGTTCACCATTCCTAGATCACGGTAACTACACGTGTCGTTCACCATTCCTAGATCACGGTAACTACACACCGTTCACCATTCAGGTGAAATACCGTCAAACCGTCTCGAGACCATTCACTCCTTTGATGGACTGAATCTGGCCTGGTCAACGATTTACAAATATGCGTACAGCAGGGACCCCCCGGGCATACATACATACATGTGCTATTATTAATACTGAAAAAGAGAATTTAATACAAAAAAATTAGTTATTCAAACATGTAACAGAGATGAATATAATACTTATTATATGGGTGAAACTAAGATGGAAAATGTAATTTCAGAAAAGAATTGGGGTAAAATGTCAAATACGAATAACCATCCATTTCTACTGGAGTCAAAGCAGATAAAATGTTAGTAATAATTAACTGGGTTCTCAGATGTAAGAAAGTTTTAGTTTCGTTATATAAATATCAGTTTTGGTCACTGATTTATTAGCGTTTACATGATGTACTTATTAAATTAATTTTAGATTTTACGATGAAACCTAAAGGGGTTTTTAACATATGAACAATGACAAATTTTTCGTTTATCTTCAGTTACTTAGGAGTCATCATAATTGAAAATTAGCCAAGATTCTGGCATTATTAAATATTTGCAATATATGTAAAATTGTTCTTGAGTAGAATAAATTACCACCAAGTGTAGTGTCAATATTTGTTTTTAACCCAGTCTCTCTTGTAGCCAACTATACTAACTAGCATGTCTCTCATATTCTTCTAACTTTCTAATATATTATTTTCCAGTTACATTGAATTTTATTTGCCATTTACAATACCCAGAACAAAACCAATTTAAATCAGGCTGTAAATTTGCTACTGCTATCAGTTTTACCTTTTCTTATAATTTAGTGTCATTTACAATCTTCATAAAATGCTTAACATGGAGCTTGTGGTATGTTTCATCTAATTATTAATTTTTTTTCATAATAATCTGAAAATCAAATAGATTAACTCCTTTAAAAAAAAATCTGGTTATCTACCTGTAGCAGCTGTTCCCCTCTTTCTTGAATTTTATCTTCTTCTGACCATTGTACTTCAGCTACTCCCTTACTGGGATTGGACCTATCTGTACCATGAAGACTGCCTGATTGAAAACCCTTACTATGATGCTGGACACTTGAAGGAAGAGGACTGTGAGGTAGGTTGTCACATGTGACCAGTCTACTTACACTTTGTTCTGGATGAACTAGTAGTAGTAACAGCTGCTGAGACAAGGGCCCCAATTTTAAGAATAATTTATGTACTTGGTTGCTTAAGTCTAGGGATTTTGTTTTACAAGCTAAAGTATATTTATAATTATGTTAGAGAAAGACTTTTTTAATTATAAATTTGAGGAAAAGATACATTTATTAAATAAATAATAAATAACTGTCACTTTAGCTTATCTGAATTAGCTAACCCTTTTTATTTGGACTCCATTATGCACTGTAAATATTTGAACTTGTGCAGAAAAAATCTGTGCTTGCATAAAAATGTAACTGGTGAAAGAGAAGAGAATTTAATTTATTTCCAGATTTGGCTAAATAACCTTCTGTAATTACAAGTATTGGAATAAAGATGGAATTTATAATTTTAATTAAAAATATAGTTAGCATAAAATGTATTGCATACTTTCATAAAAGTTCAACATTTTAATTTTCCAGAGTTCTGGCAAATTCTTACTATTAAAAAAAACAAACAAGCAATCTTAATTTTATTTAAATGATGTGCAACAAGCATGAAGTGGTGTGTGATGCAGAAATAAAATAAAGAACAGCTAATAAAACAATTACATGCACAGGCTGACCATCTTATTAAGACCTATGTACCCTTTCAGACTTTGATTTGACCTGAGCTGCAGATGCAAATTAGGTTGACCACATGATGTGACAGGTGATTCCTACAGCACTATAAATGACTTGGTCAAGCACGTTTGCAGTCAGTCTAGCAGATATGGGGAAAGGTAAAGAAATTGTAGCATCTGAAAGAGGCATGTTAATGGGTGTGTGCCTAGCAAGTGCCACAGTGGCCAAGAGTTTTTCGTTGATAGGCTGCTTCAAGACATTGGTCATTTGAGGTTATTAGCAAATGGCAAAAGGCACAGGAAATTTCTGTTGCAAAGAGAAATGTGGCTACAAACATGTAGTGACAGAGAGGATAAAGGTTGTTAGACAGGATAATAAAGTTCAGCAATACCAATTTAAGGATGTTGCGATGAATACCGACATGAAGACAGTTTTTGTATGGTGTGAGCACCACAGACAAACTAAGGTGGTCTGATACTCTTTTTTGCAAGATATGAGAAAGCCACATTAATCACATGACCCTTTTGTGGGGTCCAAACTGTCCAGGCCTCTGGAGTTTCCATGATTTGGGACATGCTTTCCTGGCAGAATAAATGTGAAAGTTTGCCTCAGCATAATTCCAATCAAGTATATCCAGAAAGGCTTCGTGTGTACCTGATGGGCATGGGAACTTCCAAGATGACAGTGTGCCTATCCACCATTCCTACTTTGTACATTCATGGTTTGAACGACACAATGGAGAATCTAAGGGATCTCCCATGGCCAGTAAAACCCATAATCTCAATCCAATTGAGCATTTGTGGGATAAACTTAAGCCACATTCACCATAATGATATTCTGCCTACCTCACTCCTTTTGTTGTGTAAAATATTGATGACTAAACTGGGGGCATATTCCTCAGGACACCTTCCAGCATCATCTGGATTCTGTACTGTCATGTCAAGGTTGTTATTTGGGAAAAATGTGTCCCAACTCATTAGGTATAGGTCATTATAGGTCATAATAAAGTGACTAGCCAATGTACACAAACCTACCACTTGTTTTAAAATCACCTGCACAGTATGTGAAAATAGTGATAATTATTTTGTTTTCAAATTATGAAGTCAGTGCTTCTTGAATTCAGAAATTAGCTGAAGCCCTGGAATTTCAAGTGAAAAGAAAATACATTAAACACTGATTTAGACTGAATGAGCAAAATGAAGATGAATAAGAGAATGGTGTTAGACTAGACTCAAAACTCTCTTTAATGTTTACAGGTATGTGAGAGTATTGATATCATTGAACGTGTGGAAAACAGCAATGCAACTGAGATTGGTGAAAAATACCTCAACTATGACCGCCCATTGATTGTTAGTGGAGCAATGACTGACTGGCCAGCAGTTCACCACCTTACCATACTCCAGCTTGACCAGGTGTGTTGAGAGTACTAGTCTAACCTGTAAGAATTATGGAACTTTGTAAGTTATCTGTCATAACCTGATTACATAGAAGACACAGAGGAACACTAGTTACTACATGAGGGCAGTGGATGGGTGGGCTTGGTCTGGTGATTGTGCCTCTTTTAAAAGAATTACTTTCTCACCAAAATTTAAAAAGTCAATTATGGAGAAGCCTCAAGAACTAATATCCAATTAGGAATTAAAAAGAGTAGGACAAGTAGGCTATGTGTATGTAAGCCAATTTACTTTTGACAAGAAATACAGGTCCTTGCAATAAAAATTTGAACATCCCCCCAAAAGTGAGAGTTTGTCAGTGATATATTTAATCACAGGCTACTCTAATTAGTAGGCTCATTTTTCTAGGTATGATGCTGAAACAGTTTATCATTTAACCAGGGAGAGTAATTTTTCATTCAGCCCATACATCATATGCTGCCAATCTTTTGATGCCATTACAAAAAAGTGTCTTTTTAGGGTTGACACACTATGCAATAACTCTAGTATAGACTTGAATATACTAACTGATTGCTTGATGGATGCCAATGCCTTTCATGGTCCAACATGCATACTATCTGTCATGGTAAGGCTTTTGACCAAGTGTATTTACAACCAGTTATCAAATACAGCAGTTCTGGATTAATGATGGGGGCAGGCATTTTCATTTGGTATAGGGGTAAAATAGATCTTGCATTCATTGATGGATGTCTTATTAGGGCCAAAGGAACAATTGAAAACTTTGAGAGAAAATCTGGACCAGATTACTATTGATATATTCCATGCCTGGATGTCTACACAATGAAAGAAGTGCTCCTACAAAACACTCAAAATGACTTATTGTACATACTTTACAGAATAAATGTACACGTGTAAAGCATACATTGTTTTAAGTACTATGGTAAGGTTTTCTATAGTCACATGCAAAATATTGTATTTAAAGAAATATGGTACACCTATTGGTGGTGTAAAGCAAAAAATTTCATTAATTATTCTAACAATAATTAAATTTCCATAAACTATATTTTTTTTTGTCTCAAAATGGTCTCTGTATTCCTGTTTTCTTTTCCAGTTGTACAGAAACAATCCTGTTCTTAGAAACTTTATGGTGTGCTATTTTCATAGCAACATCCATAAATATGACAACCAAAAGGTCTTCCTCAGGAGAGCAGCTTCAGGGGACTTAACTGGTTACTATGCCTACTGGTGAGTCAGAAAGCTGCTGTAACTAAAACAAATGGCAGTGAAAACGGGTCTCTTTCTGAAATAATGCAGTCTGCAGTTTTTGGCTTGAGTAGAAATTAGTTTGTGGTTTATCTGATGGCCATCTACTTGACTTTCTTTCTAACCAATACTATCCTACTTAGACAGAAATTCTGAGCATCTAGAAGTTTTAAAGACAGCTCATTTTTCTAAAAAGCATATGGTCTTCTTTTTTCTTTAATGCACCACAAATCAAGTTTATTAGTTTAAAATAATATAAGTTCTAAATAAGTTCAAACAAGGAAACACTATGTACACTTTTACCAAAGGTTAAGGCAAGAAAAATATTTCTAAAATACTTAGTTTTATCCAACAAAAAAGAGAAACTCCTCTCCCCATAACACAAGCAGGACCAAATCAGGAAACACAAAGGAATTCTAACAAAGAGTGTAAACAAGAATGAATTGGAGATAGTCAGTAGTGATGTAGTTTGCCACTGATGGCAGCACACAATTCACATCTTTACTGCTGCTTGTAACCATTAGTGTAGTGGGCAATAAAATAATATGCAATTCTTGGAGGGAGGCAGAACATCTTCCTAGAACACCCAAAATATTTGCAATATCACAGGAGAACATGCTGACTATATCATACTGGTGATTTTTTGGTCTTGAGACTATAGATTGATTGCACTTGTCCTAGGTTGACAAGGGTATCTTCCAATTGCACCTGTGTGTGGTCTAACATAGGGATCCAGAATCTTGTTTCTTTACCTCATTGCAGTCAGAGTACCTCCCTGAAATACTTGTAGGTCTGTGCACTCACTCAATGGAATTCTCGCTGACCATAACACCTCCACCACCATAATTTACTTTCCATAGTTTGTTGGCTGGTTCTGCACTTTGTGTCGCTCTCTCCAGATAGGTGACGTGTGTCACATTTAAAACTAAATCTGCACTCATCTGATGAGAGAAACGGTGACACGTTTGCAGCACCAGTTCAACTGTTTGTTGTAGTGGGTCAAGTGAATACACCATGAATCGTCTCACATAGATCCCTTTCATGCAGCTCCTGTGTATGGGTGAGGCTGATACCAAACCGTGGCTGCAGAGAGATCTGAAATTTGTTCAGTGTTGAAATTCTGCTTTGCTGAGCCAGATGAGACACAACAGTCATTTGCTGGGGCTGTGAGCCATGGTCAACCTTGAACTGGTTTTTGGACAATATTTCCATGTACTTTAAATTGTCTCCAAAGCTGAGAAACCACACTTCCGCTCATATTTAGCCATTCTATCACTATCATCTGTGATTGTTCACTTTCTATCCTACCAGTAGCTCTCCACTTTAGAGAATCTGCCAACAAGTACAGCTACCCATTTGTAACATTGTCCTTCAAAACAAGTATTTTATTTTATCTAAGCAAAATTGATAATAACACAAGCCAGTTTATTTTCATGTCTTCGTTGGAACTCAGTCTCATATTTCTTTGATAAAAACTGTTGCATGAAGAGGAGTTTTGATGTAACTATCTGTTTTTTGAAATGATTTTGTCTGTCTTCTGAAACCAGTGTATTTAAAAAATGGCTTTCATCACAATAGCCATCTTTAATCTCAAAACAATAAGGAGTACAAACTAGTCTGATGATTTAACACAGCTGGCATTCTTTATCTGATTGGATAAAGAACTAACCAGTTAGATACTGCTATGTCTACACCAATGTAAAAGCAGCAGCAGCCTGTCATGAACTTCAGAGAAATCAGTTTTTAAAAAAAAAGGTGTGCTTACTACAAGCCTCCAGGGTCATGAAGGAAAAAAGAAAGCAGATCAACCTGGAAACATACTTCTGTGTACTTTGAAAAGTGAAGGCTTAACTAAGAGAGAAATCACAAAGAAACTTGGTCTAGCCAACATAGATGTTCCTTACACACTAAAGAAAATGTACTACTGGTTCAACCATGGACAGAAAATGAGCAAGATTAAATATTATTTAAAGCTGACAACCCAAGTTATTGAACAAGCTGAATATACTTACAGCCCCTGACATTACAGAATAAGTGATTATCACCAAAACAAAGTCAGGTACCTTTCAACAATGAGAAAGTGCCTCTCATATGCTGGTATATATGAGTTTGTGGCTTGAAGAAACCCCTACTTGGGGATGCAAATAAAGCGAAAAGGTTCCAGTGGGCCAAATTACATAAACACTACGGCCTGGAAATAAAAGTTTGATCTTTTTAATTCAAGGTGTACTGTTATATGCCCACAAGTTGAAGAATGCTTAACATTAACAGATTAGCATTACTGCTACAGTAAAACAAGTGGGTGGTAATGTAATAGTTTGGGGGATGTTCTAGAGCAAATAAGTTGGTGATCTGTGAAGAATTAAGGGAACAGTGTACATTTGGATTATTACAGTATTTTGTAAAGACATTCAATACCTTCTGATACCATACTTATTGGTGAGGAGTTTTCTAAACATGGATTGGCCAGTCCAATCCAGATTTTTCACCCAGAAAAGTGGGATGAACCTGAAAAAGTGAGGAAAATGCTGATGCAGAATATAATAGGTTTGTTAATAACTCAAACTTTTTGGAATAAACTAGTGTGACAAATTAATTGGCAGAATGCCTAGAATATGCAAAGTTGATATAAAGGCTGTTATGATGAAACCAATGTTTAAATTTAAAAATGCATCTCTTTTTGTTCTAATTTATTAATTCATTCAAATAAAACCCAGCCCTGAAATAAAATTGCTGTAATCCTATCTGGCTGATTTATTTCAACATCCCTAGTATTTAAAATATTAAATAATAAGTCAATTTTTGTTTTTCTCAACTTTGCATTTTCTCCCAAACTCTTGTAGTGTATTTGTTTACCGATTCCACTACCTGGCTTAGTAAAGTATTCCATGCAGACAATAAATCTTATATTTTTAAATCCTATTGATGTATGTGGCCTACTAGAAAAAAAAAAAAAACTTTTCCTTACCAGAAAGGGAAAATTTTTAAAAGCTTCCAGTCATATCACCATGAGAACATCTTTAGGCTACATGAGGCATCCAAAGCTTCTGTTTCCTCATAGCTGAGATTACATTATTAATCATTCTATTGAATATTTTCTGAACTTTTTTTCCCCAACATTTATTACCTTTGCATAATGGCAGCTTTGTTTGAAGTGCATACTGCAAGAGGTTGGTCAGCTTCACTCCTGCATATAGCTGAGAATCACCAGTAATGTACAAATAGTTTCCCTGGTTGCCTGAAGACATTACTCATGCATGTTAGCAGCAAAGTTTGTGAAAACACACAGCAAGTGTTAAGATGAGTAAAGAACAGCACAGTCAAACCATCCACTGAACTCAAACACAAACTTTACTAGGGTTTGTTCTTGACTTTTAACAAAATAAATATGTTGGCAGGGGGTGTTACTGATGTAATTATTTCTGAACAGTTTGTCTTCAGAAGTTACTGATAAATAGTTGTGATGGGAGCCGCAATATGAGCTGCTGATCTTGTTCTTTCAGGGAAAACTGCATGAAGCCTGCAGCTAAAGTGTTCCGAGAATTCTACAAAAGGCCATCTTTTCTTCCACTGACTGCAGAGCTAACCTTCACCAACTGGATTTTCGTCTCCTCTGGCTTTAAGGGAAAGAAGTACAAACCAGTATGTTAGCTATTTAATGACCTGCTGCAACCACTACCTCAGTGGGTGCATCTATGTTACTTAGTATACAAGTCTCTCATCATTAATTTGCTTTTGTTTTTGCACATTCATATTTTCAAAAAAATCTGTTGCAGGTTGAAATTGATGGTTCATTGATCATTATAGCCCAGGTCAAAGGTGACATGCGAGTAACTGTTCACCCACGTGACCCTTGTAAGACGTTGTGCAGCCAGCTTTCTGATACACTCCATGAGGGTGACATTTGTGAGTTCCTTTTCACTTAATCCTGCACTGGTGGATGGATGGATGGTTATGAAGACTAAATGATGAAAGATTCATTGTTCTGACAATTAATTTCTAGTCTAGTCTTCCACTTATAGTTCCTATGTAGTTTTGGATTTGTGCTATACTGAAATGACAATATAATTCAGACCTTTTAGCCTTTAGTCTCTTTACATTAACTGCTTCGTTAAACCACTTCATCACTGTCTCCAGCAGGACCTCTATGGTCCAGTACAATGGCAACCAAAATTTTGTATATAGTCAAACCCACTTTTAAAATTATTTTTAAAGTTCGTGCAAATCCTCAAATCCTAACAAAAACCCTGTTGGACCCTCCTATTATATGGGATCTATCTGACCTAACACTGGTTCCTACCAGGCTTTTTCTTTATAAAGTTAAAATTAGTTATTTTTCACACTAATTTTTAAATATTTTCTAATGGGGCTAGTATGCTACTAATCTTTGCATGAACAGTAGATAGTGTTGACATGCTAGTAGTTAACACCTGTTTTCATGTGTTGTTCCTTTATCAATGCAATAAACCTTGTTTTTTCTTAGACTAACTGATCTACAAACCTTAGCACCGTGAGCTGTCTATACCTGTGATGTAACAGTTTATAACAGACCTTGATCAGAATGTCTGCCAACCACAAGAAAGCGGGGTTATTGAACAAGTGGCAAATGTAAAACATTTCATGTTGCCAGTTCACCAACACACCGTGAAACTTGGACTGACAGTACAATATTAACACTTTGTTCAGACTGACTGACTGAGGATTTATGCTAAAACAGCAGCCATTATTCCTTTACAAACCTCCAAGTCATACTACTAGCATTAAACAAAAATGCTTCACAGGGAAAACTTTAAAAATATTTTTAAATATGACATTTTGTTTTATTTTAAACCAATGTATTTAAATTTTGTTTCCACCTACCTGTCCTATTTGGTTTTTATGACTGGGGAGATGGTCACACACAAATACGATTGGCTACATTGCAAAATAAGTGTTGAAATATTTTTTAGTATCTAAAAATTAATGAAAACCAGGTCTATATATTTTAGATAAGAGAGCTCATTAATTAATAATGCTTCCATAGTAGATATATCACATTATTTTTGTAGCTTTCCACCCTGCTGGATATTTTTATATTACTAGTTTTGAGATTTCTCAAGAACTGACATATACTGTAAACACAGACAGCAATGGCAAGACCAGCACTTGGTTAGTGAAGATAGCAGTAAGAGTAAATGGTCCTTTGGACTGTAGAAAGTTTGACCTTTAAAAATTGTCCTTTATTATATTTAATTCCCATTTTCTTTTTGACCTAAAATGGTAGAAATTTGACAAAGCTATAACTAGAAGAAAAAAGAAAAAGCTACATGATACATTGAAGTTTCTGTTGTAAAAATTAATTGATAAATTAATTGCAACCAAAGTTTCAAAATGTCTAGTTGTTAAATTTTTAAATATTACCACAATACTATCTGAAACTACAATTTCGGATTTATTAGTATAAATAAAACCACAGCATTTTGTGTGTGTGTGTGAAAAAGACTCACTGAATTTGTTGTTTGTAATTAATAATTTATCTTTTCAAAGATAAACTCTCTTTGCTAAATTTGAAGATGAACTTAAGTCAATAAAAATATTTGATCTTAGTTGTGTCTGTTGCCATAGGATTATGATCAGCAACTGCCTGGGGAATGGTGGTTTTTATGAAGTCACAAATTTACTGTGCTGACTTGGCAGCCTTTTCCGAACACTTACATCCAACGTTTTATTAAAGCAAATATTTTTGCACAGTGAATTAACTAAATGTGGTCCTTCTGATATGTCACTGTTTAACTGTATCCTTATTTCAAAATGATTGTCATTGCCATGGATGAATGGTTTTGGTTCAGGGCTGAAATCAGCTCTCTCAATTTCACTTAATTAGAAACAATGAGAAGCAGAAAGCAGTCAGTAATTTTCTATACATCTGGTCAGCTCACTTCCTTCCTTCCTTCCTTTCAGTATTGCAGACCACCCACTTCTGGGACCTGACCTACCTACCTGGAGAGGGCAAAGAAAACATAGCAATCGGAATGGCTGGGTCCTATGACTTTTTCTAGAAACGCCAACTTATTCTTAAGCTAATTATCATCATTGTCAATACTCAGACCAAATGGTGAAAAATTATGGTAGCTGAAGATTATTTTTTTTTTAGAAGTTTTCTTATCCATCTAGAAAATGCACCAGCTACTGGCAATCATGGTACAGTGGATGTTGTGTAGTATTAATTTATTGTAGTATATGGTTGCATTAAAAATGTGAAACATACATTTTTCTTTTTAATTAAAAATCTCAAAACCCCACCAACTGTATTCCACTCGCAAACCAAAATACAGGGTTAGGTGTATGCTTTAGCACTACAACCAGCCTGATGAAGTTGGTTATTTGACTGCTCAATATTAATTGGCAAGCTACTATCTTACTATATGTTTGAAATGAATATTGGCCCTGTACAGTATGAATATTTATCGATGCCCAATCCAGTTAATTTTAGAAGATAACAACAAAAAAATACCTCACCTTACAGGATGCATGAGCCCCTTAGTGTAGAACTAACTACTTCTAAGTGGTGATGAAAGCTGATGGTTTTCACAACTTGTGCAATTCATTTTAAATAAAACCAAAAGGCTCTTATCTTTGAAGAAGAGTTTGCCATATTTAAACCAAATTTCTTTATGGAAGTGTTCTTAGGCTGCACAACAGCTCATCTTCTGAGAATGCAGTCAATCCAAATCTGAATTAATAAAGTTCAGGTAGTAAGATTGCTGATGTTTCTGATGATAATACTGAAACATTGGCAGGTATCTTGCCTTAGATCTCACAACATCTGAAAAAAATTAATTTTAAATCACTGTTATTTTGAACTGTATTGTATTAAAATAAACTAAGAACTTACAATTTTGACAAACAGGAAAATTAGTTCACAGTTAATATTTTGTTTAGATGGCCAAACCCAGTAGTGGTGTGTATCAAAACAATTTTCTGGGCACGTGTTACCATCCTTTATAGAGTGCATTCTGGTAACAGGTTTGAAAGGAACGAATTGTGTCTGTTTACAATCAAAAATTTTAAAACAAACTTTAAAACATTACCATCAACCGTTGAAAAAATTAACTTGTACTTTCAAGCTCTATATCCAATCATTCTTTGAGAAAGCATAAGTGTTTAAAATGGCTTGAGGGAGGACAATGGTAAAAATTTATAACAGATAAGCAAGTTAAAATACTGCAATTTATGGTTTTTACTACTGCAGCCAGTTATGCATAACAAAAGTGACAATATACTGAGCACAAGCTGTATAAGTATAGCCAGGTGAGTAAAGCTTACCTAGAACAGCTACAGTTTGAGTAGTATTGAAATCACATGGAAAATATCTCTTTGGTCGGCGAAGATAAAGCCTTGTGTATAAAACTGCCCATATCACCAGCACCAGTAGAACCATCACACAGACAGCAGACCATAGTGCATCTTTGGAACTAAGGGGGAAATTACAAATTAGAGGTACAGCATGTAGTTTAAAAAATATTAAAATGTGTTCACATGATTAGAGATTGGGAGTAGTGTTCAAGAACTCACCGCTGTCTCTCCAAACTGAGTCTGTCCAGCAACTTTAGATAACCAATTTCACTTACAGTGTCAGACGTTGTTATCGTCATGTTTGTAGTAACAGGGAGTTTAATTACAGCCAATTTGTCCCTATCTATGGCACGAGCTTCAATGCCACCCATTGTTGTTCAAGTGTATCTTCTGAACTTGATTGTTCATAGCAAGAATAGTCCTTGACAGCCAGGAGGGTTGCAACATATGCATACAGCATTTGTTACTTTACCATCTTTCTCTTCAACTGCAGCTGTAACTGAATAAGAATGTTTCAAATTTAAACAAAGTTTTATTTGGTTTCATCTTCAAGAATTTACTTATAAATAGAACAATTTATGTATCTAATACAGTTTAACTTTACAGATGTAAAATCTGTACTAAAATTACTATATTTTTAAAAAGTTCGAAAAAAGGGTTACATATGTATGTGTGTAAAATCTGTCATTAAAGAATATTCAACTAGATTTCTTAGTGACCAATGTCTCCTCCATGATAATCAACATGGGTTTTTAAACATTTCAAAATTAAAACAAACAAAAACTCAAATGACTGATAACAGTGACAACAAATAATGCTATTGCTTGGATTTAAGCAAAATGTTTCATATGGTACTACAAAATATTTTCAAAGATGAGGACATGGGGATGCAGGAAAATTGTTGAATTGATCCACAAAACAAATACTGGAACAGAACTGTGAGAGGAAGGACATTATCAAGCTTAATAACAGAACTGTGAGAGGGTAGGACATTATCAAGCTCAATAACAGAACTGTGAGAGGTAGGACATTATCGAGCTCAATAACAGAACTGTGAGAGGGTAGGACATTATCGAGCTCAATAACAGAACTGTGAGAGGTAGGACATTATCGAGCTCAATAACAGAACTGTGAGAGGTAGGACATTATCAAGCTCAATAACAGAACTGTGAGAGGTAGGACATTATCAAGCTCAATAACAGAACTGTGAGGGTAGGACATTATCAAGCTCAATAACAGAACTGTGAGAGGGTAGGACATTATCAAGCTTAATAACAGAACTGTGAGAGGTAGGACATTATCGAGCTCAATAACAGAACTGTGAGAGGTAGGACATTATCGAGCTCAATAACAGAACTGTGAGAGGTAGGACATTATCGAGCTCAATAACAGAACTGTGAGAGGTAGGACATTATCAAGCTCAATAACAGAACTGTGAGAGAGAGGTAGGACATTATTGAGCTCAATAACAGAACTGTGAGAGGTAGGACATTATCAAGCTCAATAACAGAACTGTGAGAGGTAGGACATTATCGAGCTCAATAAGAGAACTGTGAGAGGTAGGACATTATCGAGCTCAATAAGAGAACTGTGAGAGGTAGGACATTATCGAGCTCAATAACAGAACTCAGAGAGAGGGTAGGACATTATCAAGCTCAATAACAGAACTGTGAGAGGTAGGACATTATCGAGCTCAATAACAGAACTGTGAGAGGTAGGACATTATCGAGCTCAATAACAGAACTGTGAGAGGTAGGACATTATCAAGCTCAATAACAGAACTGTGAGAGAGAGGTAGGACATTATTGAGCTCAATAACAGAACTGTGAGAGGTAGGACATTATCAAGCTCAATAACAGAACTGTGAGAGGTAGGACATTATCAAGCTCAATAACAGAACTGTGAGAGGTAGGACATTATCGAGCTCAATAACAGAACTGTGAGAGGTAGGACATTATCGAGCTCAATAACAGAACTGTGAGAGGTAGGACATTATCAAGCTCAATAACAGAACTGTGAGAGAGAGGTAGGACATTATCAAGCTCAATAACAGAACTGTGAGAGAGAGGTAGGACATTATCGAGCTCAATAACAGAACTGTGAGAGAGAGGTAGGACATTATCAAGCTCAATAACAGAACTGTGAGAGGTAGGACATTATCGAGCTCAATAACAGAACTGTGAGAGGTAGGACATTATCGAGCTCAATAACAGAACTGTGAGAGGTAGGACATTATCAAGCTCAATAACAGAACTGTGAGAGAGAGGTAGGACATTATCGAGCTCAATAACAGAACTGTGAGAGGTAGGACATTATCAAGCTCAATAACAGAACTGTGAGAGGTAGGACATTATTGAGCTCAATAAGAGAACTGTGAGAGGTAGGACATTATCGAGCTCAATAAGAGAACTGTGAGAGGTAGGACATTATCGAGCTCAATAACAGAACTCAGAGAGAGGTAGGACATTATCAAGCTCAATAACAGAACTGTGAGAGGTAGGACATTATCGAGCTCAATAACAGAACTGTGAGAGGTAGGACATTATCGAGCTCAATAACAGAACTGTGAGAGGTAGGACATTATCAAGCTCAATAACAGAACTGTGAGAGAGAGGTAGGACATTATTGAGCTCAATAACAGAACTGTGAGAGGTAGGACATTATCAAGCTCAATAACAGAACTGTGAGAGGTAGGACATTATCAAGCTCAATAACAGAACTGTGAGAGGTAGGACATTATCGAGCTCAATAACAGAACTGTGAGAGGTAGGACATTATCGAGCTCAATAAGAGAACTGTGAGAGGTAGGACATTATCAAGCTCAATAACAGAACTGTGAGAGAGAGGTAGGACATTATCAAGCTCAATAACAGAACTGTGAGAGAGAGGTAGGACATTATCGAGCTCAATAACAGAACTGTGAGAGAGAGGTAGGACATTATCGAGCTCAATAACAGAACTGTGAGAGGTAGGACATTATCGAGCTCAATAACAGAACTGTGAGAGAGAGGTAGGACATTATCGAGCTCAATAACAGAACTGTGAGAGGTAGGACATTATCGAGCTCATTAACAGAACTGTGAGAGAGAGGTAGGACATTATCGAGCTCAATAACAGAACTGTGAGAGGTAGGACATTATCGAGCTCAATAACAGAACTGTGAGAGAGAGGTAGGACATTATCAAGCTCAATAACAGAACTGTGAGAGAGAGGTAGGACATTATCGAGCTCAATAACAGAACTGTGAGAGAGAGGTAGGACATTATCGAGCTCAATAACAGAACTGTGAGAGAGAGGTAGGACATTATCGAGCTCAATAACAGAACTGTGAGAGAGAGGTAGGACATTATCGAGCTCAATAACAGAACTGTGAGAGAGAGGTAGGACATTATCGAGCTCAATAACAGAACTGTGAGAGAGAGGTAGGACATTATCAAGCCCAATAACAGAACTGTGAGAGAGAGGTAGGACATCAAGCTCAATAACAGAACTGTGAGAGGTAGGACATTATCGAGCTCAATAACAGAACTGTGAGAGAGAGGTAGGACATTATTGAGCTCAATAAGAGAGCTGAGAGAGGTAGGACATTATCGAGCTCAATAACAGAACTGTGAGAGAGAGGTAGGACATTATCGAGCTCAATAACAGAACTGTGAGAGAGAGGTAGGACATTATCGAGCTCAATAACAGAACTGTGAGCTGATAAACGAAGTTGTCTACGTTATACCCTAGTAGCGCACAGCGTCAGTCACCAAGTCAGCAAAATTATATTTCGTATCTCCTGAATTTTAAACCTTACCCCTATTTACGAGTGTCTCCAGTAACTATATATTTAATAGTGAAGCCAAAATCATATAGCAGCTCAGTAAAACAGAACAGACGCGTGACCCGTTCCTCCACATTACTGGGGCAGGACACCAAATAGAGTTTTCATTCTAAAAACCTCCCAGTAAAAGGGGGACAACTGGCTTTTTAAGATTTTGGCGACGTTGATGCTGACATTAATAATATTAATTAATTTTAAATCTTTTATGTCCGAGTGCGCATTTGGTTGGCAAGAAAAAATGAATCTGAAACCTAACTTTGGTCTGGTATATATTTGAAAAGTTAGGTTTCGGAATATGGAAATTTCCCCACTACGTAATTCTTAGGCTACAGTTGGCAGTTCATGCGACATCACCAACATCATGGTCGCCGAATACGGGCTGTGTAAGGAAGACCGGGCTTATTTATGTATGTCGTGCCCGGCCCAAGCCCAGCAATCGTCCATCGATCGAGCTGTGCTCGTCGCAGGCTATCGCTTAACTTGGGTGGGGCCGTAGTTTGCGGTTTACGAGTGTCATGTCATTACTTGGATAGTCCAATGGTGGGATTTATATTAGACTATATAGTTAATTAACTAAGTAATACGAAGATATATCTATCTAATACATGTTTGATTGTTTGTGCTTTTTGAATTATTATTAATACTATTATTAATTATGCATATTACTGTTTATAAATTTATGATTTTATGTATTCTTCAGTTTTCTGAGCTAGGTAAAAATAAAAATACTGTAGTGTTTGCTGCATTTCCATTGAATGTTACCATTTGGGCAAATAAAATAATAACAAAAATTCTTTACCCGAGTCTTTTATTAATTTAACATTTGTAATCTTTCACTTTAAAAATTTCCAAATAGCCACTTGATTGTCATCAATGTCTTTAGCTTTCTTTTGTTTGACCCTGTTGTCATCAGCAGAGTGGTTTTTCCTAAGCCATATTTTGGCCGAAGGAGTGGCATCCAATGAGTCCAATCAGGTTAATTGTCTTCAGGTTTGCTACATTCTCAACTGTAAGGCGGCTTCTTTTATCTGAATATATAATGTTCATTCTTGAAAAACCTCTTTCTGCCTCTGCAGAACTGACAGCAATAGTACTGACAATATTTTTAGCCTTTTGTACACTTTGAGGAATCGCAGGGTTGTGGGAATTTTGTAGGACATTTTCCACATAGTCACGGAAATCATTAATGCTGATTTCATGATGGAAAACTTCACTGAATTCACTCAGTTTTTTTTCTGCAGCTTTACAGGGTACAACAACTTCCTCAATGTTCCACGAATTTTGGCTCAAGCAAGTTTATCAGTTCGTGAATTTTGTTGTCATTTTCTTGTTCATTGTTCTTTGATGTTAAATGATCACAGTTCATCAACCTATTTTTCATATTTTATATCACTGCCTCCAGTAGCTTTTGACGAGGAAGGCTAACAACTTTATTGTTTTCAACGATCTGAATATCCTTAAAGGCATCTGAAGCAACTCTGACATCAATTTCCTTTTCAAAGGTTCCCTTACTTTCTTCGAGCATTTCAAATGCCTTAATGGACCTTTTTATTAGTTTTTCAGCTCTTGGCAAAGTTAAACTTCTAGCTTGAAGGACATTAGAAAGTAAGGAAATTTCTTGCAGTATGTCTATCATCAGTGCCAAATCATCCAAGAAATGCTTGTTGCAAAGACGGGCACCTATCCCTGAATGTTTTGTCTCACTAGAGAAATATTTGTACAATAAGCACGCCACACAGCAAGTGCAGATCTTAGACTGCAAGCAGCCCATCTTGGTCCCAGAACTCTACCTATCTTCAGAATTTGTTGCCCAAGTTCTTCTGAAATTTTGAAGAGTTGCATTTGGTTTTTGTTTGATTGGTGAAAGATTGTGTAGATTTTATCCATGAATATTTTGAAGTGATTCACTTGTTTTATATCATTGACAGAACCGTCCAAAACAAGTTGCAAACGATGATTTAAACAATGTTAGGAAAATCATTTTTAAGTCTAATGCCTATCCCAGAATTGCGGCCAAGCATTACACTTGCCCCATCTGAACAGAAAGCAATCAAATTATTTCTCAAATATTCATTATCAAATCCACCATCGTGCAAACTCTTTAACAAAGATGCGTATGTTGTTTCTGCTCCCTGCCCTTCCAATTCGACCAAATCAAAGAAAATTGTTGGCGATAGATCACAATCTTCAATCTTCAAAAAAATTATAACCACAGGCTTACTAGATATGGTTGAAGCTTCATCCACGATGACACAGATTTTTAAATTTTATTCAATAGTTTTGGAAAATATTTCATTTTTTAAATCTCCTTTGCTATGTGATCAACTATTTTCACAGTAGTTTTGCGAGAATGAAGTCCAACACCCATGTCAACTCCATTTTTTATTTGAAGCTCAATCTCATCTTCAACATCAGAAAATGGCCTGCTTCTTTTTGCTAAACTGTAGACTGTATTGAAAACTCTGAATGTAGAGGAAAAATGTTTCTGGTTCGTTTTATCAATGCATTTTGTAATTGCGTCATCTGCACGATCCTGTAGTTGCGTTACACAAACACTATGTGCCTTTGATGAAAAATGCTCTTTCATTTTTTTCCTGAGAGATGTTTGCTGGATGGTTTTATCCTTCCCTGAGGCTTCAACACTGCAGCTTCCCCATTCAATTGACACGTGAATTCCCTTCATGTTTAAGGAATCAAATATGGCACAGTGATCACAACCAAGTTTCTTGCTACGAACAATCAATCCATCATATTTGTTTTGGAACTCCTCATATTGCTTCATACTCCAGCAGTCTGGAAGAGATGATGCGGCATCTGCCTCATCTGTAGGTGGCACAGTATCAGAAGCAGAAGTTTCATCAGTATCATTCATCAAAGATGAACGTCCTCACTGGCCTCTTCCTTTGAACTTTCAGTTCTTGGGATCTTTCGCATGAACTCTAGTATATTTTGTTGCTGCTTCATTTTAAGGGCTGAAGTCTGAAATGTAAAAAATTGCTTCAATAGGACTGCTACGATATTTTCACTGCGCAATGTAAAATACAGTGTATTTCTTCAATGGTAATTACGAGAATAATTTTCATAATCAGAAGGTAGTAGCATAAAAACATCTACAACCATATCTAGCAAATATTATTTTAGATACCTCTTGTAATAGGAGTAGGAATTACAAATTAAATGTGCAAAAATGAATATCTAAAAAATTATTATTAATGGCCAAGGCTAGAAGCGGCCTAATGGCCTGGTACTATAATGCGGGTAATGAAATCATTTGTCCATAATTATATAACACAACACTTTTTAGCATTTAAAGTCTTGAAATTATAAGAATTAATAATTTCTTACAGTTTATCACGCAAGAACTGCTCAGTCAGCAGATACAATGGCAAATTACAAGCTCAAAACTAATTTTCTCCATTGTCCGGCATAAAAATTACTGTAACTTTAAAAATAATAAAACTTCGTATTTTTGAAAATTAAAAAAAAATACTGTATGTTTTAAAATACTAAGTCAGCTGTTTCAGCTCCAAGGGCTTTAAAGGTCCAATGAGCTCAAAAGTATCGGATATACTAGCAGATTTTCTGCAGCAAACCAATGCTGAATATAATTGGCAGATGATAAACATGGACCGTAGAAAGTTACCGTAGATATTCCTAAAACCAAGATGGATGATGCGATGTGTAGCAGGAATAATTGGATCGATGCCTTATATTTTGATGATAAAATAAGTTAAGGGCTGACAACCGGCTCGCGGAACTCATGAAATTCCAAGAACAGGTTCCCCCGAACCGGTGCGAACCGGCTGAATCCCACCACTGCCGCTGTCCAATACTGATATTTATTGTTCCGGAATGTTTTACAGTGAAATCCACTAATCTGCGACATTATAATTTATAATTAATTGGCTGCATGGTGTAATACAAATCCCTGCGAAATGCTTCCGAGGTTGTTCCTCATTCTGCGGGATCACGGAGTCACGTGAGCCCGGATTAGTGTTTGTAATCCATTTTGAGATTTAAATGATTGTTTTGAGGTTTAATACGCATAGAAAAAAAATTATTTGGTGCACAACTGTCTCAGCGAGAAAGATGGCTGTTCGCTTTGACTAGATTCTGCACTTATCTTTGTTGCATGGCCTTGTTTTTGAGTTGTGGTAATGGTTAATTAATTTAATAATATAACCCTGATTTAACTGGGAGAAAATGTAAATGATGGTTTACTGAAGTTTGCGTTCTATGGCCGGGCCAAAGTAATCTCATCGCTTTGTTTTTACATCATTTACGTAAGAAGTTGCACACCGCCATTTACTAGTACCTACAAACATGCCAGTATCTTAAGAAAAAACCTGGAAGCGGAAAATATAGTGTTTCCCAGGAACCTTTGGCACAAAAAGGGGCCTTAGTCATCTAGGGGTCTGCAGAAGATACACCTTGACTAGAGGTCACGCTCAGCAAAGCCTGGACAACCGACTGCTCTGAAGCAAGAAGAAGAAACTGTAGTCGTCTAACATTGCCAAGTTATAACTGACCACTGAAATAAGGATAACTATGAAAAGATGCTTTGACAAGTAGGGAGCCATGCCGATCTATCGGAACAACATTTCTGGGACAGAGTGGTTTGACGGTTTTGTAAAAGCGACACACAAAAATAGACTTAGGCTTCAGGGCTGCCAGGATATCTATAAAAGAAAAGGCAGGAAGTTCTTCGAAAATCCAGCATCAGGTTTGGAAGACGTTCCACTGGAAAGTATTAATTATAATGCGAAAAGTCTGTGATGATCTTGGGAGAAAGAAACTTGTTTTTAGAAAGGGAGTTAGATATCCAGGAAGCAGTAGCACACCACTACAATCCGGGTCCTTCAGAGCATAACAAAGGGGACCCCGTATATTTGTGTCTGACTTTTGAAATGCACGCTTTATAGGCGAATTTTCATCAATGAAGTTACAAAAGTTTTTTAAAAAGGATTCTGTATCAATTTCTGTTTGTTTATGTAAATGCATAAGTACAACAAGCATACTAATATATCAAACATGAGAGATGCACCTATGACGCAAATTTCGATATTCTTACTTTTCAAATTTGTCTATTATGCTGCCCCTGTCCAACTGCTTTATTTGCGGTTCCTGATTGCCAGTACAGCCAAGCCACCCAGACAATCTTATGATGTGGGTTAGCGAAAGTAAATTTTAACTATCTTCAGCTACCACTCAGCCGTTGCAACTGTCGCGGGCAGTGTCACAAAAATTACAGAGCAGAGAGGGTTAGGGATCTTAGTTATGTCAGCGTCCGACCAGCAGGTGTGGCTGGCCATACGCTTCCTGGAGCCCGTGAGAATAGTACGGCCCATCTCGTCTCGCCTCTAGTTTTCCGCTTGGTGGATACGCGCGACGATATCAGCCGTCTGTTACGATGTCTCCCGACACGACAGTAGTGTACAGCGGTGTGGAGCCAGGGGCATAAGCGTCCATTCACAACGTTCCTCTCAGCGAACCACAGTCGGCAATGTCCACGCTAGAACCTAGCTTTCCAGAAACCCTTAATTCCGACAGGGAGTCAGAAGTCAAAAGATGAACCGTATCATGATCAAGAGTCTTGCTACTTCGACAGAGTGGAGGCAGACGATGCGCCCTTCTCTGATGAGGACAGTGGAGGCAGACGATGCGCCCTTCTCTGATGAGGACATTGGAGGTAGACGACGCGCCCTTCTCTGATGAGGACAGTGGAGGCAGACGATGCGCCCTTCTCTGATGAGGACATTGGAGGCAGACGATGCGCCCTTCTCTGATGAGGACAGTGGAGGCAGACGATGCGCCCTTCTCTGATGAGGACAGTGGAGGCAGACGATGCGCCCTTCTCTGATGAGGACAGTGGAGGCAGACGATGCGCCCTTCTCTGATGAGGACAGTGGAGGCAGACGATGCGCCCTTCTCTGATGAGGACAGTGGAGGCAGACGACAAACCCGGCATTGCGAATGTAGGAACGTCTTTGACATCAGGCATATATAATTCACGGTCATCTGGTTAAAATCTGTTCCGAATGTTTCTCTTAAGAGTTCCAATTAAAAAGCCATCACGGACACAATAAACGGTCGAAGAAACCCTTTAAAATCGCCTGACTGAGGAGACTGACCATCGTCTCGCAGTGGATTTACTTTGGCCAAACTCAAAACTAAACTGAAACGAGCCTCCCGCGTCCATGGTATTTCTGAAGGATACATGACACAGAGCGGGTCAAACTAAGCGAACCTCAAAGGTCAAGGTACTCCACCTTGGTACAACATCCAGTGGAATGTTTGGACTTGCCTGTTGAGATTGAGACGAGAAAGAGCTTCTGCTCTTCCAATTTTCTATACAAAGCGGAAAGCAGATGTTAATATCTGCACGGTCATCAAAACATTTCGTGAATACAACGGTTTCTGAGGATTTATTTTGGCTTACGGTGGTTGATAATGGAAAACAAAGTTGAAAATCTCATACAAATCTGACTGAATTTCTTTATCATTTCGAACAGGAGGGAAACCGCTTCGTCTCTCCGTCTGAAGGACCCCCCCCCCACACACACACACACACACACACGATCGCAGGTTCGCTATGAAGGCACGTCAAGGAGTTTCAAACCCTGAGCCCAGACGGTCGGGACCGCCCTCTCTCCGCACCACGGACACCAACTCTGCTGCCCGTCGATGAATAGAAAAAAAAAACTAGAAGATCGCGAATTCCTGCTCTAATCTCAACAGACAATTCCAAACTTTCCATCTGATGTTACACCCACAAGACAATATCATAACCAATAAAATTCTCCAGACTGTTTTTTTGTTGTTTTTTTTTGTATGTATAAGGACAAGGCTTCCTCCCGCCTGATGGGGATCCCATCGACTGCGAGCTGTTGCCTAAAGCTGCCACGCGCCATGAACTCGGCCCAGGGCGGTATGGACTCGTCACTCTCACCTCGACAAATGTCTGTCTACACTATAATTTTTCTTAATTTACCCTTTTTACTATAAACAAAAGAATAACTTATATGAGGAAAAAGGTTTTAAAAACATCTCTCAAATTAGACCAAAAAAAAACAAACAGACTTGTAAATGGCCCTTTCGCTTTTTCTAATAAAGGAAAAGTTTTTGCTTTTTAAATTGGCCAGTTAGGGGAGATAAATCTGCCAATCATATTAACATCCGGATAAAGTCGAAAAGGTGCTTCCTGGTGATTTGTTATCTCTATCAAAGTTTTGATTTTTATAACCGAGCACTAACATCACGCATCGGTCTGTGCACCTGCCCGTGTGTGTGTGTGATCGTATGACTGTCAGTTCTGCGTGAGTCTGTGAACTGAGGTAAGTCACTGGCATTCTTCTTTCCTAATCAGTTGGTAGAAAGTAAAGGCTTTGATGAGTGCTGATCAACACCACCATTGACACGTACAGCTCCCACTCTTGGAGGAAGAAGGGGTGATATGCCCCATCCCACTGAGATAGGCCGGGTGATGGCTGTCGGCGAATCTGACCTGAGTTACTTCTGTGAAGATAAGGATGAGAAACTTATGAGATGTAGCTCAATAGCTCAGGGAAAAGAAGTCGATTATTTGCATAAAGCCCACGTAAACTCGAAATGTTTGTCAAGTGATAGTGACTCTTTGGGTCCTGTTACCAGTATCTTCTCAAATGTAGACAGCTCCTATTTTGTCCCCTAAATGTACGAGGTTTTTGACATAAGGTCCAGCTTAAGGGAAGTATTGTTGTTGGATTAGCAGGTTTTGTCCTAACAATCCCTGACCCGGAGGTAACCATAGTCAGGGCTCCATAATTAGCATGTAAAAATTATCTAGTCAAATATATTGAACAAATCCGTTTTGTTTTATATTATACAATAATATCGCCGTTGGTCTCAATATAGAGTATATTCATTGGCATCCAAGTCATCAGAAATATTTTAATATTAAATATGAAAACCTTATAGAGGTGTTTTATTTTCCCAACAGAGAGATTCCATCGAAATGTAGAAGATTCACAGTAATTAGTAAATAAAACTATGCATTACTGAACAGTCGCCGTTCTGTTTATCTTTTAACACAGAGGCAAAGTTTACATACAGAAGCTTCTTCAGAAAATTGCTCATTAGTAATGACATTATAGGTGAGTGGATTAAATTACCAGCATTATTTCGGCCTTTTGAAGTCTGCTTCAAATCAGCTCCCTGTTTCATTGTAATAACTTGTAATACAGTATAAACTAAAAGATAATGCGTTCTTGCGCTTCCTGCAGTCGTTACTCCGTTAAGTCTCACCCCAAAATTGAATTCTTTTCAAAACTGGTTCTGTACACTGAATGAAATGTTACACTCTGATGAGAATTGAGAATAGTCAGGGTTGGTTTCCAGGTGAATCTTTTAGTTTAAATTGTCTTGCAGATGGGCAGTAAACTGTCAATTTGTGCGGACAATGATTCTGAGATCACTGGTCAGAAAACTGTCAAGTTTACCCGCTCTACCAAGCTAGTTATTGCTTCTCCTGCTGAGTTAGATGATGCTCACAAAGAAAAGGCCGCAGCTGATCTGCATGGGAAACATTCGAAGACAAAGATAGAGTTTCACGTTCCTGAAAGTCCTGCTCAGGTGGAGTCACCAGTGGGGAAAGACTTGATGATCAGTTACAGCCATGAAGACAAGGAGTTCATGATGAAGCTTAAAGGTGAGACAAACCACAAGTGTGATAACTGCCAGCCATTAGGGTATAACTGAGGCAATCTGTATAAGTGGAGAAACTGAAAATTAAAAACAGAACAGTCGTGAAGTGAGCAGGGACGTGTCGCATTCCTACAGCCTCGCTTCCATTCCGAATACTCCCGCAAGGAGGCGCCTTGGTCCTCCATGTGTAACTTTCTGCAAGGCTAATTATCTTCATTCGCTTGCGATCACGTGATAGTTTTTTTTCTTCCCTTCTTTCTATGCCAATGAAGCCTATCGGAACAAGCACAGCTGCTTGTTATCCGTCCGCTACTGTACTCGACCTTTCCTTTGATCAGGACGCGGACGGAATGCCGACCGGACCGGAAGATGGGTGCGTGAGACCGGAAACGTTTTGGCAGCTCCGACCTTGACCGATCTAACCAACCCATGGAACTCCGACCAGGACTTCTCGCTCGTTTCAGTTCACGGCAGGAAAAACGGACGCGGTGGAGCGGTCCTATGAAGCCGGGTTTTCAAAATTCCGGCTAAATGCACCAATCGAAAGTGATGGCTGATCCGGGAAGCCTGGGCTCTACTGGTCGGAGAGTAGCTAGCCGTTCGTTTATTAACCAGACTCAGTGACCTGCAGCTATTATACTTGTAATGAAGACTGAAAATGCTTTTGATTATTAAATATCCCGATGATGCAGTGTACGAATCGAGGAAGGACACGCTGGGCCTGGCTGAAACAAATTTAACAATCGCATATTAAAAGAAATCTCTGCTAATTTGTTATCTGTGTACCGGAAGGAACTGGGCTTTAGCACAAAATATGATGCATAAGTAAATTTGGATAACCTAATATCAAAAACCTATCTAATCTTTTAATTACAGTGTAGAGATCCAAGAGCTAGCTTACGTTTTTTTTTTTGAATTAATGTATTGAGATATGTCTCCTAGTTTCGTGGTTCTTGAAAATTAACGTTTGTCTTTGAACAGTCCTTGCATTTTGGTTGGCTGACTATATGAACCTTGCGGAACTCAGTGTTCATGATGGTAATTTGTCAGCTGCATCACAATCAGCCAGTAGACCTATACTGCATGAAGGAAGTCTCCAGTGCAAAATTACAGAGATATGGGTCAGGGTTCTTTCACGGTGCTCCAGTCTAGCTGGGAAGTGGGAGTATTACTCCTAGCAAGGAAAGCCTTACATTTAATTTTTTTTTTTATTTTTAGATGTGTGAGGAAATCCACAGCAAAATGGGGGAAAAAGAGTGAAAAGAACCCGAGAGGTAAAACAGAGCCAGTCCCAACTAGGATTCAAACTTAGGTCATCAACCTACTACTGAGTTACTATACTCCCCTTTGCCTACTTATGCAACAAAAACTTTTTGTAAGACTTTAAAGGGGTCCTTCTGGATCTTCCATCTTTCTCCAGTCTTGGAATGCCTTAGAATCAAGACTTCTGAGCCTACTCTAACTTGTAGACAAGAGTTTTGTTATATAAAGGGGAAAGGAATAATTAGTGCTATAATTAGGATTAGCTGATGTTATGGTGACTGTTATTTGATTTTATTGCAAAGGTTACTTGGTGGTAAAGTCATTGTTATGGGAAATTCATTGACAACTTTAGCAACAGGAAGAGGGAGAGAAAGAAAAATTGTTTATCACTGAAAGGTAGGACATCTTTGAAATCTGCACTAGATATTGTTGCATTTGTAACATTTCTGCTACCTACCCAGTTTTTGTTTGTGTCCCATCTTCTGCTCATTGACTCTGGTTCATAATGTTTGACATTGACTAGCTTTCCAGGCAGCTTACAGCCTACATACACCTTTGCAACAGAAAGCTATCAACTAACATCAAAAATAGACTTTAAAGTTACATGGAGCTGCATTATAATGAACAGAACTTGTGAGTCTGTTGTGGCATCTGTTCATCTGATTGTTCTCTCAGATTAAAAGAATCAGTGCCGGTGATGATATGATTTAGCTTCAACCCAAGTTGTAGCTGAAACATTCTGATCTTTACTGGTTCCTTTCGATGAAAGATCTAGCTTCCACATCAGAATGCTGGAAACATGTGCCAAGTTGATGTTGTTTATTATATTATTTTACTTTATGCATAGTTAAAGGAACTACTTTGTTAGTGAAACATGTTAATGAATACCACTATGTAATCATTGTAGTGTATGGAAAAGTTTTGGTAAATTTCACTGAAGCATTTAAAATATAATTTACTGCATTATCAGATGAGGCACTGGTAGTCCAATAGATAGCTACTGAACCACCATGTTTGAGGGCCTGAGTTAAAATTCCTGTTGAGACTGGCTTAGTTTGGTATACCTCTCCTGGCTCCTTTTCACTATTTCTTACCAGCCATTTATACTGGTTTTCTACCCTATTTAAATGTAGAGTTATAGTAGGAAACTCCGTGCCGAAATTTGAAGTGCTAGACTCAAGTGATGTAGGATAGACAACAAACTTTACCAAATAACTGCAGCAATGCACCATATTAACAGGGTTGTCTCCCTTGTAAAGAGGTTATCTTCATTGTTGATACTAGTATAATACGATATCTCTTTTGTCAGGATGCTATCTAATTAGCTTATCTAAGTCTCGGGTGTCTACACCTGGAGTTTTGGATACAGTGTTGTTTGATTTTCCTGAAACAAGAACGATTACAGGAGAAAGATTCTCAGCTTGATCATCACTACACTGGCTTTACCTTTGCTGCTGGAGAGGTTGGAAAATCCTCAGTTTTCACCTAGACATTGCAGACTGTAGTTCGACACAGATAAGGAGAATACACTTGATGCAGATGTCATATGCATCATTTCCATGCGCAGAAACTCCAGTATATTTAAGATTTGAATTCTCGATACAACCCTTCAACTTGACATAAGTTGGCTCAGCCTAGAAAAAACTTTCCATTTATTGACAATTCAAATGTTGATCTGAAATACTAAGGATGTTCAAATGGTATCAAGCCAGATACCATTATGGTGATGCTATTCCAGCCTGGTTTCATTTGAACATTCCTAGTATTTTACAGAAGCCTACATTAATTATTCTCAGAAAGACAAAAGAGGAATGCCAGCAGCAATAACTGTGAAAGGCATTTATGAGTGACTAAGTACATTACCAACCAATTATTGCTGTTCATGCTTTTAATAGTAGGTTTGGACATGTTCTATGGCTCGCATGCTACAGTATACCTAGTCTTTTCTAGTCCCATTTTCCTGCTTTATAGAACCATGCAGGTTGAATCTAGTTTGCTACCTGGAGATAGGAGTGAAAAAGGTTAGTTTGTTGTAAGTCTCTCTTTATTTTTACTGGAATCAATTTGACTGGTTTCCTTTTTTAAACCAAATCTATTCCATAGGTGTGAGTTGCTTGTCAGTGGGCCCAGAGTGCACATGATTTAGCTACATTGAATAGTTTTCTACCTGTAGCTGCTGTAGGAGAAGAGAGAGAAAAGCTTCATTTTTTTACTTTACTTTTCTTTTGAACTGGCAAATTTAAAATTTTATCACAATTCTGACTGAGAGCGTAAAAGTACAAAACGTCACAACTGCTGTACTAAACCAGAAGATTGCTAATGGTCTCTCACACTGTCATTGAAACTAAACCATGAATTAAAATGTGTCATTAGTTTCAAATGATCCTTTAAAAAATATGAATTTCTGTTTGTGGTTAACTTGATAAATTTGTTATTTTCTGTTTTTCATTTGCTAGAAAACTTGGAGAAGAATGGTTTTAGTGTGTGGGTGGACGTGTCCAGTTTGGCTGCTGGTGTCGATTTTCTGCAGAAAATTGGGCAGGCCATTATTGAGAGCCAGGTTTGATATTTCATAATACACCATTAGCCTGTGATTGAATATTCACAGCAGTGCAATGAAGGTCTCATTTTAAATAGCAAATCTAGTAGGTAAAAGAAAAAACAATATCTCTTTATTTACTTAACAGGATATGCGTTTATATCGATTTGTGTGTGAGAAGTCCTTTCATCACAGTACTAGGAAGGTTGAAATCAAATTTGCACCAAACATGAAATAATAACTTTCTATAAATTGTCATTGTTAGTTTACATACGTATATATTTAATCCATTTCTGTACAGTTGTCAGGTCATAGGTGTGGAAACAAGTTTGGCTTATCTTCATAATCAGCCAGCATGTTTCATAAGGCCAGGTGGCTAATCTAACACTAAACTCTTTGAACAAAAACCATGTAAGCGACTGCCAACTACACAAAGGTGCAGAGGTAAGCAGGAAGTCACTATTAGAATTCTGCAGTTTAGCTGTAGGAATAAACTGGAATGCCTAGAAGAAACTCATGCAAACAAACTGGTAAAGAGCAGCAAGAAGAATCCATGCTATGGGATGTAATCAAACTGATACAGATCCCAAAAGATCAAACCCAGACTCTCATCTTTGCCAGGTTGATGCTGCCCTATGCACAGCCATTCACCAGTGAGCAGTTTTCATAGTGGAACCATATTTATAAAATGTCAACATTTTCTAATAAACAAAAGAATTGAATATAAGCAAGAAATAAGTAAATATCTGTCATTTAGTAATGGAAAATCCCTTGTGATAACTGAAAATTGCTTATACAGTCAACTCTCATAATGTGACGCCAATTCCCCTAAAATATTGATGTATAACTTCTTACCTTTTCTCTTTAACATCCACAAAGTCTCTATATTTGTTTTTTTTTTTTTTGGAAAGACAAAGAAACAAAATGAACTATTTAAATGAGTAAAAATAAGCTAAGAACTATATGTGCATGTTTGATCTTGGTATCTATACAAACTTCAACCCTGATTGTATGAACCTCATCTTTTGTCTTATTCTTCCAGTTTTTTAGTTGATGGCATAATTTTCTTTCTTTAATGTGTAATAATATGAGATGGATGTTGATTATGCTAGGGTCCTATGAAAGCATCTTGTCTATACAACAGATGTATAAATGGCAAGCTTGCAATTTTTTTTGCTTGAATTAAATTTTTTCTGACAGATGGATACCTTTTAAAATGGTGGGTTATGTAGCTAAGATAGTTTACTTCCAGCTTGGTACACTGGCATTTTAAGTGAAACTGCAATGTCACTGATTGCCTAATGGCAATAAATGGAACTAAGGTGAGATAAGTGATTTATTGGTTGTGTTGCCATGGTAGATGATGTTAGTCAGCTTAGTTTGTATGAACACCCTCCTTCCCCAGCAATGTGATGAATGGACTAAGTGGCATAGTAGATACTTAAATAATTTTTATATACAAATAAATGTCAGCTTGACAACTTTATTATTGTAAAATAATTGTTTCACCTATTTTATAATGCAGAAGATATACATATGCTTTCTCTACTTTAAAATCTGCTGCTTTTTGGCAAATAAGGTAGCATGTGAATGCCATATGTACATGATTGTGTTTAAGGAGACAAGTCACCCATCATTTATCTTTTTCCAGTTGTTCATATTGCTTGTCACCAAGATGTCTCTGAAGTCGAAATACTGCCAGGATGAACTGGCACTTGCCTACATCTCGGACAAGAGCATATTTCCAGTCAGCCTTTCCTCGAGGGATAAGTTGATTCCATTTATGGCTACTGGCACGTAAGTGATGTTTGGTCTATCTTTTACAGCAGCAACCTCTTCCAGGTTGATAAAGTTGGACACACTTAATACAGATGAAAATCCAATCCTGCTTGTTTACTCTGCCACCGTTCTGCCATATACCGTCTCTAGGATTTCTTCCATGCCACTAATCTACTTCAGCAAGATATATGTTTTAATGTTTTCAAGTGGATGGATGCTTGTTTAATTTTCTATTTACTTTCAGATGGTTGTTTTGGGCAGTGTAAAGAAATTTTACATGCATTACACTGCATAATTAGAAAACCGCTCTTTCATTAATATCAGTTATCTCTGAGCATTATGGTGTACATACAGATTGGTATCAGTGTACATTTAGTACATCAAACCAACCGTTTACTTACATATTGCTGACACCAATGAGAGTTAGAGTTTACACACTAAATTATTTAAAATTGTGTGCTGAATGAGTTGTTCTAATATCACCCTACTGAACAGTGATAGACATGGCTGCTACAATGAAACCAAGTCTCTCGTATCTCTAGCAATTCTTGCATTGCCATGTTTTCTTTAGCTCAGCCTTTTTCTTGTCAAACTTTATTTTATATTTTTCCACCAGCTAATTATATTGTTTTTCCAGGCGTTTGTCACTTGCTCGCTTCCAGTGGATTTACTTTCTTGATCCTAACAATTTTGATAAGGACTTTCTCAATTTGCTGAATGAGCTGAAAGCTGAAATGGGTCAACTAAGGAAGGAAAAGGAAGAGGAGGTTCCTAAGCATCGTGAAGGTCAGTGTCATGGCTGTTGTAGTACTACCTCCCTGAAGAGGTCCAGATTAATCCTTGAAACTAGAACCTAGTACTGTCTTTCCTTTGAAATAAACTAGCATCCAGCACCACTTCCTTGCTTTTGTTTTTCTGTCATTATTACTCAAGTGACCTGGTTATATATCATTGGGAGGTAGGCTAACACCTTCTTGTAGATGGCACAACAATTCTTTTCATCAATATGTTTCTATTTCTTATTCAGGTTCCAGGAAGCATGACATAAATCGTGGGAGAAGATCAACTGTTAGGATGGAGAAGGTGATTCATGAAAATTGTCTGGAGTATTGGGATAGACATTATAAAGAGGACAGAGTTAAATGGTCGAGGTATGGAGCAAATTAATTACCAGGTACAAACATCAGATCATAGAAGTGTAGCACATAGTAAAAATAGTCACAAAATTTCACCATGTTTTTTTTCAGGTGGGTTATACTTATGTTCTGATTGATGGCAGTCTCTGCATATTTGGGATGAGTTAGGGTATTGTTTTAATCAGGTTGCTACATCATTGAAATAAACAAAATAGCTGCTGCCAGGATACAAACAAATGCAGGTCCATGACTCAAACTTTCTTACTTGTTTGACATACCAAGTATTGTTTGGCTGTATCCTTGATTTAATTTTCATTTACACTGATGCGAGTTGGTGAACATTGTTGTCATGGATATTCAGTAATGCTTTTATATTCTGCCTATCTATAGACACATTATTAGGGTCTCTCTTCTCTAACGTTATTTTGGGGTCTGTTGCTTCGTTTGTGTAATGAAACTGTCAGCAATGTTGATGAATTAATAGAGTTCACATTACTTAAAAATGTTATGTATTAACAGCAATAATAATTATATACTTGAAGTCCCTGCTAATTAAGGCAAAAACTGATAGCAGTATTTGCATCTGCTTTGGAGGTTTCTGGAAGACCTTTGTCAGGAGTACAAAACCTGGTTGAATAAAAACTACGCAACAGAAGACCAGGAATGGCTGATGGAAATATTGCACCATGAGATGAATATTGGCCAGGAAGAAATGTTGGAAAAAGAGAATTACCTTGGTGAGTAAGTTACTGGATTTATGCAGGATAGACAGGGCTTAAGAAATCTGATCTTTTCCTCCAGCAGCCTCATGCTCATCTGTGACTGAACGTTTACATGTAGCTACATCAGTACTATGTTTACTTGCAGAATTCTGTACGTGTGACGGAGTTCTCTGCCCTTTGTGGCAGTGTGTGGAAGACCAGGCAAGAGAAAGCTATGCCATGCGGGAAGTTTTTAAAATGGACTCCTCTGTCAGAGTGGAGGCCATTGAGAATTTAGGTAAGATTTTAGACAAGATAGCAGCAGTAACCAAAAATAGAGATTACTATTTTGGGCACTGATTGTTTACTGATTTTGTTTTTCATAGTCTTCAACTATTGCTTCATTTAACAATTTTTAAGAAAATAACTATTTTCTGACAGTGGCCTGGAGATTCCAGTTTATTGATGAAAGTAAATTCTAACACATGAGATATGGGACTAAAGCTGGCTTCTTGGTCTAGGGAAGAATGGATGACTACAGTAGTATTTGCCTAAACAGTTGGTGCAATCAAATTTTTAAATACGTACAACCAGCACTGAATAGGCTGCTAGAGTTATTTATACACAAATAATAGTTAGGTTTGGTTTACTTATTGTGGCTTGACTGTATTATGCTTGTTTTACGAGTTGGTCAGGTAGTAAATTTGTGGACGTGCAATTGAGATTTGATATCTGTAATTATAATCATTGTGTTGTCTGATTTGAATTTAGAGAGTATGGTGGTGGTGGTATGTTAACTGTTCAACTACTTCCTGAGTGAGAGACTTTAGCAGCCAGGTTTGGCTGTTGTTTTTTTCTTTCTAAAGGGAAGTTCAAGAGCATAGCCGTTGTAGATGCACTGCAGAACCTGCTGGCCGACAAGGAGCCAAACGTGAAAGCAGTGGCTGCCATAACGCTGGCGAGAACAGGCACGACTGACATGGTGATTATCAAGCAGTTGATGAAGAGTCTTAATGATAAGGACCGCCTTGTTCGGGAGGCAGGCTGTCTGGCTCTTGGTCGGCTTCATGCACAAGCAGCCATCCCAAAACTGATCCAAATTTGGTAAGAACTTCACAAATCTTGGTGTGTTGTCATAGTATTTCTTCACTGTTAGCCTCTGACTCATAATATCAATATTCAGCGTGAATTCTTAACCAGCCTAGTTCCTGTGATTTTGAGATTTTCTGCCATTATCCATCTTAGTATTTATTTAGAGGCGAAAGAAACGAGCAGCCATTTGAATCTCTCAGTACTTAGTATGTGCTCTGCACGGAAAGAAAGTAGTGATGACATTATGCCTTTGAAGTAATCTTAAATTTGAACTTTCTATATACAATGCATATTTGGGCACATCATGGTATGTAGGAGTCAAACTGAGTTTCATTAATAATGCACAATATTTCTATTAGTTTTTTGATTTATCTTTAGTTTAAAATTATTGAAGAATTAATTAAATTTGTGATATTTTAAGAGAATTTTGGCCATTCAGTCAGGACATTTGATCCATTAAAATGCTATTATTCGATTTTCATCAGAAAGAAGCACCTTTAGAAGTCTGAAATAAGTGATTCTTATTGATTACTGATTGAAAGGTTGTTGATTTATTTAGAATAATTTGTACCATACAAAGATAGTTTATCAGTGTAAGAAAAAAGGTGAAACTGGTATAAAAAACAAACTCATTATTGAGATTTGCATAAAATCTTAGCAGAAACAATAGAAGACAGTATAATCTGGTTAAAAGCAAATATTATAGAAAGTGGTAATACTTGAATGTAATGAAAACTGATAACTAGCAATTGTGGTGAGGTGAGGAAAATGGCAGAATGAGAAGAACTATGCTGAGCAGACAAAATATCTTGGTGTTATAGTATTGAAGTTTGATGAAAAGTTGTTCCATCATATGCATGTATATTTATGATGCAAAGATCACATTTTATATCGGTGCATATATTTAGAATTTGAAGAAACAACCTTATTATTTGATATGCTGGGAGTTTATTTTGCTGACTGGCCTATATGTGATGAGGGTAAGAGTTACAGTTTTGAGGTCCTCCCCTGATGTACAAACGTTTTTGTTATTGCAGATATAGTTTAATTTTCAAAATTTTTAGGAGAAATGATGTCATAGCTGATGTGAGGTCAGCTGCCAGTCTGGCTTTGAAGCAGATCGGAGGAGAGGAATTTGAGCAGGCAGTGCATATTACAGACGTTCTTGCAAACGAAATCCGAATGCTGACAGAATGCTGAAGATGGAAAACATCATCATCAGCTGAATAATTCTTATAAGACTAAGATTGTGTAAGAGGCTTTGTATCCTTTTATTTAACTCTGATGATCTGACTTCCAATATTCCTTACTGCCCACCTACTCTTATGGATAAGACTATTTTACTGTGAACCTGTTTTCAATGTTGGGACCATGATTGACTGCAAAACTGTTCTCTAGTACGGGATTATGAATTACTGTTGACCTACCCTTTAGGACGTTTGGAAATATTATTCACTTTACCAGCATTTTCACCAATTTATTGCAATGAAACTTTGCTAGTAACAATCTATAATTAAACATGCCATGCTCTCAGATCTCTCTATCTTGTTTAGCACAACAACTAAGATCCCTTAGTCTTTGTATTAACAGTACTTTTATTACCAGATTTGTACTGTAGTTCTAGAATGAATAAAACTATGGTCAGACATGGCTTTGCTAGGTGTTGATCTGTCGTTAGTGAACGGAGCTCAGGTAGATCAAAATCTTTACCCAGCATAGCATGTTTTAGCTGCTAAGCTCACCTGTTTGACAAGCCAGGACCGAACTGGAGAAGTGGCAGGTAAAAATGCTACCTTACTTTTCTATAGACAAAGGATGCTACTGAATTTTATACTACATTGTCACCAGAAATGGGTTGGATGTGCTGATCATCCTGCGTTCTATGAATAAAACACCAGCCCTGTGTTACATTCTGGGACTTTTGTTTTGGCCTAATCACATGATACATTTCACTCTTTCGGGGAATCAATCACCCTGATACCTACAGTATTTACTGTTTATGTAGGGACACTTGCACACTGTATTCTATTTTTATTGTTTTCTGAACTGTAATACGAAGGTTAACATTCTAAAAGTTTCAAAGGGAAATAACTCTTGAAAGATAAGTCAGTCAGTCTGTTGTTGATGCGAAATACTCCGCCAGTTTTCGAAAAATAGTTCCACACTGTATTATGTAAAAATCTAACTTCATCTGCAATAGATCACCTGGATGAAACCTTTAGCATAAAAGAAACGAATGTAGAATTTTCATAAAAAATACTGTACCTTGTTGAGAATGGTTTACCACAGTATATCATATTAGGACCCAGCTACCACCTCCATTCTGCCATTGCAGGCTATGTACATCCATAGCCCCTTTTCCTGTTTTTGTCTAGTCTGTTTATTCTCAGGTGAGTAGTACACCACCTGCAGTCATTGTTTGTTAAATGTGCTTTACCTGGAGTCGGGAAAACTTAACTATTTATCTTGGTGAAATGTCAAAGGTCATGCTTAATAACATTTATTCTAGCCATTTTTATTATTTAATCGAAATTTTTGTTTTATTGATCTAACCCTTCCTTTCTAGATACATGTGCATTCTCTCACTGAGTTAAAACACTGGTGTTGACAGGGTCTTCACCTAAGGCAGAAAGAAATTCTAAGTTAATAGAAAAGAAGGGACCATTCTAAAAGTCATGTATTTAATTTGAATTCAGAATCTCTACAAAGGAAAGGTTTGCATGCAAGCCTTGATTTATTGTTGACCAAAGAAATATTTTAGATATTCTTGTCACTGCTAATGTTATTTTCAGTCAACTTATGACTAAAGTATTCAAGGTGATTTTTATTAAATGTCTCTTGGAATTCATTTGACTATAATTAGAATTTCAGTTAAATCTATGGATTTAAATTGAAATTTTTTCAAAATTAAGGATATTATAAGAACCTAAGCAAGTCAAGTCTGACTTCCTCATTAGAACTCAGCTGGGGAGTGTAGCCCCATGATAATGTCAGACTTGGGCTGCATTAATATCTGTGATTTGGTGAATAGTGTAAAAAAAAAAAGTTAGTTTAGTAAAGAGAGTTCACACGGCCAAACCCTGCACTTAACAAATGCATAATAGGATGGGGACTGCTAGTCCAATATCTTGTTCCGAAAAGTTAATTACAGTGTTTCACTACTGTCATCATCACACGTCATCTCCAGCAGTGCTGGACCACATCCATGATGCATGGGCTATGACAATAATATGTCGTGATAAATCCTTCAGGATTTTATATTGTAATTTCAGCCTCAGTCCCGCACCTGAGATAACCACACGCAGTCACCTCCTCAAATTTTTTCTAACATTATAATATTTTTTGTTTAAATTTGAAGTAAAACAGGTGAAGAAAAAACAGTACTCGACAACAAAATCTCTCTCGTTTTTCCTTAAAAATAGGGCAGCTAAAGCCACACAAAATAAACAAGAAAACATTGACAGCTTTCTCGGCAAACCAACGATGGCTGGTTGAACTCCCCTCCCACTCTGGGTTCATAAAGCTGCTAAATATTTCACGGACTTAGTTAACACATGCATTAATCTGAAAGCAAATCTGGCAGACAATACAATCAATCACTTTACAAAACATCATTCATCACTGATTAATACATTTATTGAATAACTAGATGGGTTTGTAAGTCACAAAAGTGAATTATTTCTTTTTGTTGTTCGTTGCCATTGACGAGTAATGTTGTATCAGCTGTCTCCATATTGGTCAAGCCCAATAGCAATAAAACATTGGCTGAAGTTTAAAAGAAAAAAATCGTTTATGCTTATTTAGCTTTTACTAGATCTGTTCTGTTTTTATAGAAGTACATTCCTCTGCTAGGCATGTCATGCATTTGACATAAGGAGCATCTTTAAACCTCTGCTGTATGTACAATCATTAACTTCATGTGATTATGTACTTTTTAAGCATTTACAGACCTCTTTCGGTTAAATTCATGAAAGGTTTTTTTAATAATCAAATTCTTTTTTATGCTCAATTTTGTACAATTTCTTAGTTTCATATATTTGGAACACGTTTTTTCTTCAAATGTCAGGCAATTTTTTATTGTATTTTTGTTTCTGACTAGCATTTCCATTGAGAAAGTAACATTAAAATTTATTTTATGTATGACTTTATCATAGTCTTTCTTCTTTGTTGAACCCTCTTTATGACCTCTACAGATTGCTATGCTTTTCTCTCTCATTAACTGATCTTTATCAGTGGTCTTTCTTCTGCAAACTATGCATTGGCACAATCTTTGGTGATCGAATGAATGTTAACGATAACAAATTACTCTACTTCACTAAATTGATACAAAAGCAGGAGTTTGGGAGAACTATGACCTGTATTCTTGGTGAAATGGAACTGACTGATCAACAAGACAAGATTCCATCTATTTTCTACTTAGTTAACAGTTTTCATCCCCACCCTCTTTCATTTTGCCTTGGAAGACCTGAGAAATTTAAAGAGCTTGCATACCTGCACACATACAACCAATCTGAGTAGATTTATTCGTGAGTAATTGGTGTACGTATCATTTAAGAGCAAGAAATCAATAAATGTGATAAAAACACAAGTAGCATATTTGTTTTTAACACCATTTTAGACGAACAGCAATGGACAGTTGTTAAGTTCTGGACATACAATTTTCAATCTAATTAATTTAGTTTGCAGTCACTCACTCTTAGCATTTAAAGTAGTTATGCTAAGTCATTAACTATTTAAGATTTCCTTACACATCGGTGTTAGCTGTTGTTTTGCACATGCAATAGCTTTTTAATTTTAATTTCCAAGAAATACACTGCTACTACATCCCTTTGAGTTTATACCAAAATGCAGAAAATTCTGCCTTGCACCTACTCTTGCTAAACTCAAGGGATATTTGAAGCAAGAATCTGACAGATACTTAGCAGTTTAAAAAAATCTTAGATTCAAATCTACAAGAATGGTCACTGATCACATAATTGACAAAATCTGGAATTAAATCATTCATAAACACACAGGGTGCATTCAGACTCCTCAATCAACTGACCTTTTGAGTACTTAGTCTATGAATGCCTTATTTCATTTAAAACCAATACTGCATGATAGCCAGGAAAAGAAACAAATATGATCATTTCTCAGTTCCAATAATTAATCCGCTCAGCCCTACAATATGAATTATAAGTTTAGTAGATAAAAACAAGAGAGAGAATCTAGCAGTAGAGTCAGAGTCCCTATTGTACTCAGTGAACTTTTCTGGAACTAAGAATCCTTCAAATATTTTCTTTTTTGTAATTCTCTGCCTTGGAAACCACTTTATAATCTATCCCTCAACCATGAAATACCTAGAGTAAACAATAGTTATCATTCAAAAACAAGTTTATGTCAACAGATTTGATTCTATGATACAAGAAATCTAGAGGTAGACATCAACCTACTCCAGATCTCAACTCTTTTTGAGACTTCCTCTACTAACATTCCTGAAACCGCAGCAGACCATTACAATAAGGCAAGATTTTATCTACTTCAAACAAACCAATTTTATTGCATGATACAGCTGAAATACACAAATTTCAAGACTTCAAGTAAACAACAAAGAAAGCCTCAAACTATGAAATTGCTAAAAGCCTGGTTAGTTATCTTGCTCTTCCTATTGAAAAGTGCTCCATCAAAGAATACCTTACATTTTTCTAACTGTCCAGATAATTATACTTTAGAAAATTATAAAATACCTGTATCACATGTAAACCCTCTTTTCACAAAGTATGCATACATCACTGACGAAATTTATGACAAAAAGAAACTCTCAAATTGTTCAGAAACTGGTATTTAAATACTTGCTTCATAATGTCAAAAGAAAATGTTTTTTAGTTTTAATGGCAAGCTTCACAAACTGACACAGTATGGGTAACACACTGTGAATGTGTGTGTGTAAACTTTGTTACCCCAGCAAATCTACCATTCTAGGGCTGATACGTTGACAATGGTCCACTAAATGTAAAAAAATAAAAAGATAACACTTCCCTGAATGACTACCACTCCAATATCAATTTCAAGCATTTCTTAGATACACCTTTTCAATTCTAGGAAAACAAATTCTCTAGACCTAATGGAAATATGAGATCATAATTTTTAAAAAATGCAGCTCCTTACTGAATGCCCTACACAATGTTAAATGCATAACCAGTAACTGGAATTCAGAAATAAATTCTGTTAAAGGCATTTTCCTCAAGTCTGGTTACCTTTGCAGGTTAATCCAGAATGACCAGAAACAATTCCAAGAAAATGACTTAATGACTGTGCAAAGATTAAATATCAACCTTCCATTTTGTAAAGAAAATGAAAAACAAAGCCAAAAATCCCCAAAGAAACTAGACAATTTCACACAGTTGAATTATTATTTGGAATGCAAAGATGATAAAGTGTTCCATCTAAAGAACAAAAATACTCAAGCTTCATGTTCTCTATGAAAGCACGTGTATATATATTATCAATCCTACACTTGGGCAACATCAAGCAATTTCCAGTTTTGCACACAAGAATATGAAGATCTCATAAAATAATCAAAATCTTCTCATCACCTTTCCTCACATCCTGGATGTCTACTTAAAAAATTATAATGATCACCTGTCCTCATCAACCTCAGCAGCAAGCTTCAAACAGTAAACAGGAAGTAATCATTAATTTATATTATGGAGCAATTATTCTTAACCCAATACCACATTTCTCCTTACTCATAAGCTGCTTCAAAGAAAGTCTTCTACTGACAGAATGGAAACTAATGCCACTATAAGTCCAATACCTGAAACAATAATTTTTATGACTCTTCAAAGTCCTTAAATTTATTTAGCAGCATTTCTTTTGCATCTCTACGTTTCACAGACTCAGATGATTCTGGTTTGTTTACAATTCCTCATGCTGTGTGGTCTGAAATCTCAAATTCTTTATTTATTATCAAAGTTTATTTCATTTGGAAAACTGCCTGTATTTTGAATCCCTGCTTTATTCACAACATTACAAATTGTTAAGGCTGCATCTAATGCCTGTCAATAAATTTATTAATGAGAGATAAGTTTTGTTCGAGAGTGACAATGGCACTATTTTCTGCCTTTTCCACAATGCAATAGGGTTCGGATTGAAAAGTAGATGTAAGCTTGCTACTGTTTAAGGAACACTATCTCTTTTCAGTTATGTTCTCTTTCCTTTTGTCATATGCATACTCTTTCTCTTTGAGTTCATTATCAAGATTGTGAATTTCCAAATCATCAACACTATATTTTTCCATTTCTGGGAATTCTGTATATTTTCCAACAGAATGGTAGTTCAGCTGGATTTACACCTGTTGTAGTATGTTGGGTAGTACAGTACATAAGCTACAAAACAAATTACTCTTTTTACTCTACTTGAGCAATTCTTATCCTCTTCTACAATTAAGTTCTCTTTCAACCTCCCATTTCAGTGAAACAAAAAAATTTCAACTCTTGTGATGAATATTTTGATCCTTAGATAAACTTTAAACCGTTTACTGATATATCGGGGTCCATTATCAGTAGCATATGCAGTATAGTAATCCACATATCAGAAACATTCTTTCTAGACTTGCAATTAGTTTGTTAGCCATAGCAGTTTTAAAAATGTCTACTTCCATAATAAGTGATCTCCAGAGGGTAATGATAAAGTTCATAAGATTTGTTGTTATTGTTGCCAATGTCCTGTTGTTAATTCATTAATCCTTATAGTTGCTGATGGTTGTTGCATTCCAATTATTTGACATGATATTTTGTATAACCAGCTTCCTTATCTATTCCTGGCCACCATACTTTTGTATGGAATCTGTTCATTGTCTAGGTCTGATTACTCACTCTAATTCACAAGTTGATAACATGCTCAAAGTTGAATTTCCTGTAACAAATCCTGCATAATACTAAGTATCTAATTAAAATTTTGCTTTTTTTGGTACATATCATACTTTAATCTGTATGGTTGTAAATGGAGAACCTAACACTCAATCCAAGCAGTTGGTTTTGATTTTGAAAACTAAATAAACTCCAACAGTTTAGGAATCAGTAGATCAATTCTATCATACAAATGAAATCGTTCATGTACCCTCCACTCAGGACTTCTTTTTCTATATCCATGAGAAAGCTAACAGGTGTTGTCTGATCAACTGGACTGTGTGTTTCCATATTCATTAGTCCATGTAAACCTGCTAAATAATTGTTCTTGTTATGGATTTCACCTGAAGTTGATTTTTCTTTGTTAAACCCTTGCAATGGTTCCAAGACTGTTGCAAAATCAGGTGACCAGAGCACTATAATTTATAAGTCCAACAAAATGCTTCACTTCAGATGCTGATTCCAGCTTACGAGTCTCTATAACTGCTTCAATCTTGAATTGACCCATAAACTCAAGAGCTGACATGTTAAGTTTACACTCATCCTTGATTAATGTCAATAATTAAAAAAAAAAAAATTCTACAAAGAACTTTCTGAAGTAATTCATAGTGTTCTCCAACACTAGTTTATGTACTATGCCACAAACAAGTTTTGCATACCCCCACAACCCTGTAAACTTTCTGAATGACTCTTTGATACATTTCTGGTGCACAGCTTATTCTAAACACCAACCATTTATACCTATAATCATTTGTGGGTCACAAATGTTATTATAGACCTTGATTTCTCACTTAACGATATCAAAATGACTAAATATAGTACTCCAATTAAGATCATGAAGCACTGCATCCAGTAAGCATAGACATCTTTCTCATGTCATAGCAAATTTTTGTTTCCCATGCCATATCTACAAAATATCTGTCTTTGCCTTTGGCATAAAAACAGGCAAAATCCAAGGTGTGAGACCCTTGATCCTTCCAGTTTATCTAATTTTCTTTCAAGATGGTCCCTAGATGAAAAGAATGTGGCTTGTTGCACATAGATTTTACACAAGGATCAATAGTATTCAGCTGAAAATTTCCAACCCTTCAAAACATTTTGCATATTTTGTGAATACATCACCTTTGCTGACTATTCTTATGTAGAAATTTGCCTCACTATTTAGTTTAAAAATAAGTGCATGGTTGCATCTCGACTGAGTAATGCTTTACCTGTGCTAAGTAACTAAATTCCGCTTCAGCCAAGGCACCTCCCACTGCAATTGTAACGCATGTAATAAAACAACTTGTCACTACCATGTGGATATAACTTTTTGATAGATTTCATGGAGATGTATTTAGTTTTCCTGTTTCAACACTTCCCAATATTGTTAATTCACAACTTTACAACTCACCTGAGTTATTATCTCCTCAATATCTGGGATACCATCTAGGTTTACTAAACGTTTTGTTGCTTTTCAACAAGTATAGAAAAAGCATACCCATCACCACTATCATATTCCTTGTCGGTAACTGTATTTATCAAAAGAACTCTAAACCAATCTTTTGTGTCACTAACCTTCATAGGTTATTGAAATAAAACACATCCTTTAGTTAAATTGCATTTATCTTCTTCATTTTGAAAATGTCCACTCTGATCACATCTAAATCATCTCTTATTTGCCTGCTGTAACCCCCCCCCTCCTAATCTGACCACATCCTGACCTTTGGCCTGCCTGCTTAAGCTAAACTCAGTTAACTTCAGTTTTCACATGAGCTCCCTCAATAATCACGGCCTGTTTCTCACTTGCAACTAAGGTTCTTGCTATATTTGTAGCTGTGTTAATGCTAACTTTTCAAAAATCTGCACAAGTAAGACAATAAGTATTTTTCAATAATTTGATCTTTCATCTGTTCAGTCTCCAAAGACACAATATTCAGCTTCTTGATGAATCCAAATGATAAACCGGTCACTAGTTTCATGCTCCAGAACAAGTCTCTCTCACATGAAATGTTAATTTTTGGAGGTAAGGTAAAATATCAGTTTAACTGCTCTACTGTTACTGAATAAAAAATCTTTCCTTCATCTGATCCTCAAACAGTAAAAAAATTAAATAAATATCTTGCATTTGAATCTCCCTGTAGTGTAATAATAAAATTTTCTTGCACCTGTTACTCCTTTTCCTTCCACAAAAACTTTGAAAACCCATTTCAATTTCTTCCATTTTCCCACAGTGGTCATGGCTTTGTGGCAATCAAAGGAAGGAATTCCTCCATTATTTTAAATGTTTCAATATCCTTTTCTTGTCATTATTTGTTTTACGAGAACATGCTGCTACACTCCTACTTTATTTTTGCACGTGCTAAAGGAAGTTAGAGAGTAACTATTGATTTATACTGGGGGAGTGATTATTTTTAATCAGATAAGACAAGATATAAAATTATTTATTCATTGTTAAAAAAGAACCACAATTACTCAATTGTTGAATAAGAATTACATAATAAAAATTGTTATAAAGACATTGTTGTTAATAATTTGCATACTGTACATTTAGGTACAGTAAAGTTGCATTATGAAAAGATGTTGCAAATAGTTACTGCAGTTATATAAAGATTTATTACATTTATGTAAATTAGTTATAGTATGACAAATTATATAATTTATAGTTATTGCATCTATTATAATACGAGAAAATAATTGTTTATATATATAAATGTATATAAAGTTATTACAATTAAACTATATATTCCAAATGTATGTATAACAGTACAGGTAGTGATTATTTTATTTCCATTATATAAATACAGGAATTATATTAAAGTTGTTATGTGGAATGTAGATTTAAATACAAACAGTGAAACAGTTTTCCATGTGGATATTTTCCCTTTCGTGGTTTTTGAGATGTTTCCAAGTTGACAAATAAAGAGACTGGGTATAAGAGTTATCATTATTAAGATGTTAAAGTTAATTCAGTTATTTTCCAGTTTTAGTCATTGGTGTCCCACAGATGCAGAAAGTGCCATTTACAGTGAGAACACAGGGGAGTCATGCTTTGCCAAGAATTTGTGAAGGATTTGGAGAGAAAAATGTTGGAAGTCTATGGCACCATGGGAACAAAGGGGATTTTTGAATTTGTAAAATAAAATGGGACCAGTGAATTTAGTTTCTACCAGTATAGAGAAGTTTAGTTGAGTGCCAGCAGATCAAGAAAGTGTAAAAAAATTGTCATGAATAAGTAGACCAGGTTGGCTTAAGTTTTTAGTAGCACCAGTGACAGTGGGTTATACAAATGAGCTTGCAATAAGTGTGTCTCAGCGTTAGTTTTTTGGGAGTGGTACATTTTTGTTCTACTAGTAATACAGCATGGCAAATTTTCTGTGCTAAAAGTGACAGATGGGGAGAGATAAAGGAGCCATGTAGAAGGGAGAGCATGGCAGTATGTGGGATGTGTAGATTCTTATGATTTTGGCAGGTATGAGGTCAGTAAAACGTAATCTTTGTATGTTTTATTGGTTAAGGTGGCATAGTGGGCTGATAATGGATATGGCTCATTTGTGATCTATACTACATTCTTTTTTTTTTTTGGATTCATGAGGCTAGATCTAATCTGAAGCAGAGTAATCATGTGCGCTAAGTAACACGCGAAAAATTATTTAAAAAAAAACGTGTTAAAAATATTTAATCTGATCCCGAGTATTTTGTTTACTGTGAGGTATGTGATCATTTTAATTTGTGTGGGTGTCCAGAAGAACTTGCAGATGAAGCCATGCAATAATTTGATGAGGTGGTCAATAATGGAAAAGATGCTGAGGCAAAATCAAGGCAGTGAAAGTGGTGTATTGATGAGATTGATTTAATTTTGATTGAGCAATGTTTGCATTTGCGTTTGTCTTGGGCAAGGGATAGTTTATTGTAAATTTACTTACAAAAAACTGTCTAAGTTTAGAGAGGGTCGTCCTACTGGTAGCCCTACCATTTTTTTTTTTGTTTTGTTTAATCCAATTTGTGTTTGGGCGTATATACACATATATGGCTTTAGATTTACAAAAGGGTTGTAGCATTTGCCTGCCTAATAGATGCACTTGGCTGGTGCGATGTTGTAGTTTAAGGAAATTCATCAATTTTGGTTTATGAGTTATGAAACTGGGGGGGGGGGGCGCTAAAGTTGTAGGCAGAAAAGATGCATTGATGGCCTGACAGAAAAAGGGGGGCATCTTTTTCTTTTTTTTTTAAATGCAATAAGGTGTACTCTTGCTTTAATTAGAGTGATAGCATTCGTTGTTCAGACAGTGAATAGGTAGGTAGGGGTTAGAGTGATAGCATTCGTTGTTCAGACAGTGAATAGGTAGGTAGGGGTTAGAGTGATAGCATTCGTTGTTCAGACAGTGAATAGGTAGGTAGGGGTTAGAGTGATAGCATTCGTTGTTCAGACAGTGAATAGGTAGGTAGGGGTTAGAGTGATAGCATTCGTTGTTCAGACAGTGAATAGGTAGGTAGGGGTTAGAGTGATAGCATTCGTTGTTCAGACAGTGAATAGGTAGGTAGGGGTTAGAGTAATAGCATTCGTTGTTCAGACAGTGAATAGGTAGGTAGGGGTTAGAGTAATAGCATTCGTTGTTCAGACAGTGAATAGGTAGGTAGGGGTTAGAGTAATAGCATTCGTTGTTCAGACAGTGAATAGGTAGGTCGGGGTTAGAGTAATAGCATTCGTTGTTCAGACAGTGAATAGGTAGGTAGGGGTTAGAGTAATAGCATTCGTTGTTCAGACAGTGAATAGGTAGGTCGGGGTTAGTGAGTGGAAATCTTGCGGCATAAGCGTACAGCAGTTTGGTCCGTGCGGGTTGATGGACCTGTGTGTGTGTGTGTGGGGGGGGTTAGTGCTTGCGTTCTACGGTCGTGGCTGATATCGAGTGAGGAGATCGGTGAGGGGAGAGTGAAGGTCAGCCGATACATCTCATGGGAAGCTGCGTGGAGTCCCCCCGCCCCCCGCCTTACCTGGTAGACTCGGGTTTCTCGAGATCGCTATGCTGCTCCTCGTAGTCTTTCGGACAGAGGGACACCCACCACCCCCCTCTTTCTTTTTCCGACTGACACCGATACCCGGAAAATTATGCCCGGGGGTGGGGGCTGTCCTCGGGTGCGGGGACGCTGCTGGCATGGCGGCCGTAAGCCTTTCCGACAATGGCTTCTCTTTCCAGAACGAGGCCGGAAATGCCCGAAGCAGGGTCTGCAGTGACGTCATCGCGGTAACGCCCCAGGGCACCCCACTGATTCTTCATGTGGCGTTATTATAGCTCGGCAGAGTTATGCCGATAAAAAGGACCGTTATGAGGCCGAGGTTCCCCCCTCCCCCGCCTGATGGGGATCCCATCGACTGCGAGCTGTTGCCTAAAGCTGCCACGCGCCATGAACTTGGCCCAGGGCGGTGTGGACTCGTCACTCTCACCTCGACAAATGTCCGTCTACACTATAATTTTTCTTAATTTACCCTTTTTACTATAAACAAAGAAATAACTTATATGAGGAAAAAGGTTTTAAAAACATCTCTCAAGTTACACCAAAAAGGACAGTAACAGACTTGTAAATGGCCCTTTCGTTTTTTCTAATAAAGGAAAGGAAAAGTGTTTTTTTTTTTTTTAAATTGGCCAGTTAGGGGAGATAAATCTGCCAATCATATTAACATCCGGATAAAGTCGCAAAGGTGCTTCCTGGTAATCTGTTATCTCTGTCAAAGTCTTGTTTTTTTTACAACCGAGCACTAACGTCACGCATCGGTCCGCGCACCTGCCTCTCTCTGTGTGTGTGTGTGTGTGTGATCGTATGACTGTCCGTTCTGCGCGAGTCTGTGAACTGAGGTAAGTCACCGGCATTCTTCTTTCCTAATCATTTGGTAGAAGGTATGGGCTTTGACGAGTGCCGATCAACACCACCATTGACACGTACAGCTCCCACCTTCGTCCCGGGGTGTTTGGGATGACGTGTCCCATCCCATTGACACTTCCTTTGACGAACAAGTGATACGTTTATCCGTTCCACCAGTGATGGCGGCAGATTCGCTTAACACGTGGTTGATTTCTGATGAGTACCGTTGGCTTCGTCGTCTTTTCCAACAGATATCTCATGCCGGGTGATGGCTGTCGGCGAATCTGACACGAGTTACTTCTCTGAAGATGACGGTGAGAAACTTAAGAGATGTAGCTCAATGGTTCAGGGAAAAGAAGTCGATTATTTGCACGAAGCCCACGTAAACTCGAAATGTTTGTTAAGTGATAGCGACCCTTTGGGCCCTGTTACCAGTATCTTCTCAACTGTAGACAGCTCCCATTTTGTTCCATAGACTTACGACGTTTTTGGCATAAGCTCCAGCTTAAGGGAAGTATTGTTGTCAGATTAGCAGGGTTACGGTCATGTGTGTGGATACCTCTAACCGACTACGATGAATAACTTCCTTGGCTATCCGACATGAAACTATATATTCTGGTTTCACCAACATTTTGTTATATCACAATGCCTCATTCTCTTTGTTTTCACTGTGCACAAAAGTAAAATGTGTCATTAGATTTGCTCTCCTGAAACATTATGCAAACAAACCAAAAACCAGTTACGTTAATACACTTGTGATTTTAAATTCTACTGTTGTTGAAACCAGTCTCTGCTCATATATTGTTAGGGTTGAGGTAAAATCTACATAATGAAGGAAGTCATCCAGCGATTTGCAGGAGTTAATATTTAATATTAGAAATTTGCGCATTAGTCGTGAAGTTATGGATGAGTAGATTAAATTCTGGCAACAATTTTGGCCAATAGAATGACTTGTAATAATGCATATGCTAAAATATAACATTCTTCAGCTTTCTTTAAACTCCTCCATTAAGCCCTCCATCTGCTAAAATGGAATACTTTTCATACCTAATTCTGACACTAAATAAAATATTACTTTCGCATGAATGTTGTCACAGAATTGCAGGTAAGTTCCCAGGTGAGTGTTTTAGTTTAAATTATCCCTTCATGGGTCAGCAGCTGAAGTTCTCCTGCTGTTCACTTTTTAAATTCATCTTGCAGATGGGTAGTAAGCCGTCATATCATGTGGCCAATAGCTCTGAGACTCCTGGTCAGTACTCTGCCAAGTCCTATCCTAATCATCTGTCCATTGCCACCCCTTCTGTGTTAGATGATGTTCATGAAGAAAAAGCTTCAGCTGATAGGCATGGGAAAAATTTGAAGACAAAGATGATAAAGTTTTACGTTCCTGAAAGCCCTGCTCAGGTGGAGTCACCTGTGGGGAAAAACTTGATGATCAGTTACAGCCATGAAGACAAGGAGTTCATGATGAAGCTTAAAGGTGAGACAAACCACAAGTGTGATAACTGGCAGCCATTAGGGTGTAACTAAGGCAATCTGTATAAGTGGGGGAGGGGGTGGGAGATGCCGACATTTACCAAGAACTCTTAGTAATTCACAAAGGTACTTTGTCTACTGCATCGTCATTAGTTAGCAGACTTCGACTGCAGGAGTGAAAGTTCCTTTAATGGATACTGGTCAAGACTCTTCCACAGGGGCCCAATCTAGGTTGGAAGAAGGGCATCAGCCCTTCCAGTACTGATTATTTTTAGATGTGGTAGGAAACCCACATCCAGTTGGGAAAGAAGAGCAAACTTTCATCTTTCTCCAGTCTTGGAATGCCTTAGAATCAAGACTTCTGAGCCTACTCTAACTTGTAGACAAGAGTTTTGTTATATAAAGGGGAAAGGAATAATTAGTGCTATAATTAGGATTAGCTGATGTTATGGTGACTGTTATTTGATTTTATTGCAAAGGTTACTTGGTGGTAAAGTCATTGTTGTGGGAAATTCGTTGACAACTTTAACAACAGGAAGAGGGACAGAAAGAAAAATTGTTTATCACTGAAAGGTAGGACATCTTTGAAATCTGCACTAGATATTGTTGCATTTGTAACATTTCCGCTACCTACCCAGTTTTCGTTTGTGTCCCATCTTCTGCTCATTGACTCTGGTTCATAATGTTTGACATTGACTAGCTTTCCAGGCAGCTTACAGCCTACATACACCTTTGCAACAGAAAGCTATCAACTAACATCAAAAATAGACTTTAAAGTTACATGGAGCTGCATTATAATGAACAGAACTTGTGAGTCTGTTGTGGCATCTGTTCATCTGATTGTTCTCTCAGATTAAAGAGTCAGTGCCGGTGATGATATGATTTAGCTTCAACCCAAATTGTTGCTCAAACATTCTGATCTTTACTGGTTCCTTTCCATGAAGGATCTAGCTTCCACATCATCAGCATGCTAGAGCATATATGTAATTCATTACACTGTCAGAACTGCAATATAATTAGCATATCTAACTCTCAGGTGTTTGATGCAGTGATGTTTGGTTTTTCTGAAGGCAATTACAGGAGAAAGATTCTCAGCTTGATCATCACTACACTGGCTCTTTGCTGCTGGAGAGGTTGGAAAATCCTCAGTTTTCACCTTGACATTGTAGACTGTAGTTTGACACAGATGAGGAGATCAGGAGCATACACTTGATGCAGATGTCACATGCATCATTTCCATGCAGTAATGTCAGATAGAAGAGATAATAGTGATGTGATGTTGGAAGAATGCATGTTCTGAGTGATAGTTTCTTGTCCAGATCTCTGACCTTTCACTACTGATAAATACTCCTGGAAACTCCAGTACATTTAACATTTGAATTCTCGATACAACCCTACAACTTGACATAAGTTGGTTCAGCTGAGAAAAAAACTTTCTATTTATTGACAATTCAGGTGTTGATCTGAAATACTACGGATGTTCAAATGGTATCAAGCCAGATACCATTATGGTGATGCTATTCCAGCCTGGTTTCATTTGAACATTCCTAGTATTTTACAGAAGCCTACATTAATTATTCTCAGAAAGACAAAAGAGGAATGCCAGCAGCAATAACTGTGAAAGGCATTTATGAGTGACTAAGTGCATTACCAACCAATTATTACTGTTCATGCTTTTAATAGTAGGTTTGGACATGTTCTATGGCTCGCATGCTACAGTATACCTAGTCTTTTCTAGTCCCATTTTCCTGCTTTATAGAACCATGCAGGTTGAATCTAGTTTGCTACCTGGAGATAGGAGTGAAAAAGGTTAGTTTGTTGTAAGTCTCTCTTTATTTTTACTGGAATCAATTTGACTGGTTTCCTTTTTTAAACCAAATCTATTCCATAGGTGTGAGTTGCTTGTCAGTGGGCCCAGAGTGCACATGATTTAGCTACATTGAATAGTTTTCTACCTGTAGCTGCTGTGGGAGAAGAGAGAGAAAAGCTTCATTTTTTTACTTTACTTTTCTTTTGAACTGGCAAATTTAAAATTTTATCACAATTCTGACTGAGAGCGTAAAAGTACAAAACGTCACAACTGCTGTACTAAACCAGAAGATTGCTAATGGTCTCTCACACTGTCATTGAAACTAAACCATGAATTAAAATGTGTCATTAGTTTCAAATGATCCTTTAAAAATATGAATTTCTGTTTGTGGTTAACTTGATAAATTTGTTATTTTCTGTTTTTCATTTGCTAGAAAACTTGGAGAAGAATGGTTTTAGTGTGTGGGTGGACGTGTCCAGTTTGGCTGCTGGTGTTGATTTTCTGCAGAAAATTGGGCAGGCCATTATTGAGAGCCAGGTTTGATATTTCATAATACACCATTAGCCTGTGATTGAATATTCACAGCAGTGCAATGAAGGTCTCATTTTAAATAGCAAATCTAGTAGGTAAAAGAAAAAACAATATCTCTTTATTTACTTAACAGGATATGCGTTTATATCGATTTGTGTGTGAGAAGTCCTTTCATCACAGTACTAGGAAGGTTGAAATCAAATTTGCACCAAACATGAAATAATAACTTTCTATAAATTGTCATTGTTAGTTTACATACATATATATTTAATCCATTTCTGTACAGTTGTCAGGTCATAGGTGTGGAAACAAGTTTGGCTTATCTTCATAATCAGCCAGCATGTTTCATAAGGCCAGGTGGCTAATCTAACACTAAACTCTTTGAACAAAAACCATGTAAGCGACTGCCAACTACACAAAGGTGCAGAGGTAAGCAGGAAGTCACTATTAGAATTCTGCAGTTTAGCTGTAGGAATAAACTGGAATGCCTAGAAGAAACTCATGCAAACAAACTGGTAAAGAGCAGCAAGAAGAATCCATGCTATGGGATGTAATCAAACTGATACAGATCCCAAAAGATCAAACCCAGACTCTCATCTTTGCCAGGTTGATGCTGCCCTATGCACAGCCATTCACCAGTGAGCAGTTTTCATAGTGGAACCATATTTATAAAATGTCAACATTTTCTAATAAACAAAAGAATTGAATATAAGCAAGAAATAAGTAAATATCTGTCATTTAGTAATGGAAAATCCCTTGTGATAACTGAAAATTGCTTATACAGTCAACTCTCATAATGTGACGCCAATTCCCCTAAAATATTGATGTATAACTTCTTACCTTTTCTCTTTAACATCCACAAAGTCTCTATATTTGTTTTTTTTTTTTTTGGAAAGACAAAGAAACAAAATGAACTATTTAAATGAGTAAAAATAAGCTAAGAACTATATGTGCATGTTTGATCTTGGTATCTATACAAACTTCAACCCTGATTGTATGAACCTCATCTTTTGTCTTATTCTTCCAGTTTTTTAGTTGATGGCATAATTTTCTTTCTTTAATGTGTAATAATATGAGATGGATGTTGATTATGCTAGGGTCCTATGAAAGCATCTTGTCTATACAACAGATGTATAAATGGCAAGCTTGCAATTTTTTTTGCTTGAATTAAATTTTTTCTGACAGATGGATACCTTTTAAAATGGTGGGTTATGTAGCTAAGATAGTTTACTTCCAGCTTGGTACACTGGCATTTTAAGTGAAACTGCAATGTCACTGATTGCCTAATGGCAATAAATGGAACTAAGGTGAGATAAGTGATTTATTGGTTGTGTTGCCATGGTAGATGATGTTAGTCAGCTTAGTTTGTATGAACACCCTCCTTCCCCAGCAATGTGATGAATGGACTAAGTGGCATAGTAGATACTTAAATAATTTTTATATACAAATAAATGTCAGCTTGACAACTTTATTATTGTAAAATAATTGTTTCACCTATTTTATAATGCAGAAGATATACATATGCTTTCTCTACTTTAAAATCTGCTGCTTTTTGGCAAATAAGGTAGCATGTGAATGCCATATGTACATGATTGTGTTTAAGGAGACAAGTCACCCATCATTTATCTTTTTCCAGTTGTTCATATTGCTTGTCACCAAGATGTCTCTGAAGTCGAAATACTGCCAGGATGAACTGGCACTTGCCTACATCTCGGACAAGAGCATATTTCCAGTCAGCCTTTCCTCGAGGGATAAGTTGATTCCATTTATGGCTACTGGCACGTAAGTGATGTTTGGTCTATCTTTTACAGCAGCAACCTCTTCCAGGTTGATAAAGTTGGACACACTTAATACAGATGAAAATCCAATCCTGCTTGTTTACTCTGCCACCGTTCTGCCATATACCGTCTCTAGGATTTCTTCCATGCCACTAATCTACTTCAGCAAGATATATGTTTTAATGTTTTCAAGTGGATGGATGCTTGTTTAATTTTCTATTTACTTTCAGATGGTTGTTTTGGGCAGTGTAAAGAAATTTTACATGCATTACACTGCATAATTAGAAAACCGCTCTTTCATTAATATCAGTTATCTCTGAGCATTATGGTGTACATACAGATTGGTATCAGTGTACATTTAGTACATCAAACCAACCGTTTACTTACATATTGCTGACACCAATGAGAGTTAGAGTTTACACACTAAATTATTTAAAATTGTGTGCTGAATGAGTTGTTCTAATATCACCCTACTGAACAGTGATAGACATGGCTGCTACAATGAAACCAAGTCTCTCGTATCTCTAGCAATTCTTGCATTGCCATGTTTTCTTTAGCTCAGCCTTTTTCTTGTCAAACTTTATTTTATATTTTTCCACCAGCTAATTATATTGTTTTTCCAGGCGTTTGTCACTTGCTCGCTTCCAGTGGATTTACTTTCTTGATCCTAACAATTTTGATAAGGACTTTCTCAATTTGCTGAATGAGCTGAAAGCTGAAATGGGTCAACTAAGGAAGGAAAAGGAAGAGGAGGTTCCTAAGCATCGTGAAGGTCAGTGTCATGGCTGTTGTAGTACTACCTCCCTGAAGAGGTCCAGATTAATCCTTGAAACTAGAACCTAGTACTGTCTTTCCTTTGAAATAAACTAGCATCCAGCACCACTTCCTTGCTTTTGTTTTTCTGTCATTATTACTCAAGTGACCTGGTTATATATCATTGGGAGGTAGGCTAACACCTTCTTGTAGATGGCACAACAATTCTTTTCATCAATATGTTTCTATTTCTTATTCAGGTTCCAGGAAGCATGACATAAATCGTGGGAGAAGATCAACTGTTAGGATGGAGAAGGTGATTCATGAAAATTGTCTGGAGTATTGGGATAGACATTATAAAGAGGACAGAGTTAAATGGTCGAGGTATGGAGCAAATTAATTACCAGGTACAAACATCAGATCATAGAAGTGTAGCACATAGTAAAAATAGTCACAAAATTTCACCATGTTTTTTTTCAGGTGGGTTATACTTATGTTCTGATTGATGGCAGTCTCTGCATATTTGGGATGAGTTAGGGTATTGTTTTAATCAGGTTGCTACATCATTGAAATAAACAAAATAGCTGCTGCCAGGATACAAACAAATGCAGGTCCATGACTCAAACTTTCTTACTTGTTTGACATACCAAGTATTGTTTGGCTGTATCCTTGATTTAATTTTCATTTACACTGATGCGAGTTGGTGAACATTGTTGTCATGGATATTCAGTAATGCTTTTATATTCTGCCTATCTATAGACAACATTATTAGGGTCTCTCTTCTCTAACGTTATTTTGGGGTCTGTTGCTTCGTTTGTGTAATGAAACTGTCAGCAATGTTGATGAATTAATAGAGTTCACATTACTTAAAAATGTTATGTATTAACAGCAATAATAATTATATACTTGAAGTCCCTGCTAATTAAGGCAAAAACTGATAGCAGTATTTGCATCTGCTTTGGAGGTTTCTGGAAGACCTTTGTCAGGAGTACAAAACCTGGTTGAATAAAAACTACGCAACAGAAGACCAGGAATGGCTGATGGAAATATTGCACCATGAGATGAATATTGGCCAGGAAGAAATGTTGGAAAAAGAGAATTACCTTGGTGAGTAAGTTACTGGATTTATGCAGGATAGACAGGGTTTAAGAAATCTGATCTTTTCCTCCAGCAGCCTCATGCTCATCTGTGACTGAACGTTTACATGTAGCTACATCAGTACTATGTTTACTTGCAGAATTCTGTACGTGTGACGGAGTTCTCTGCCCTTTGTGGCAGTGTGTGGAAGACCAGGCAAGAGAAAGCTATGCCATGCGGGAAGTTTTTAAAATGGACTCCTCTGTCAGAGTGGAGGCCATTGAGAATTTAGGTAAGATTTTAGACAAGATAGCAGCAGTAACCAAAAATAGAGATTACTATTTTGGGCACTGATTGTTTACTGATTTTGTTTTTCATAGTCTTCAACTATTGCTTCATTTAACAATTTTTAAGAAAATAACTATTTTCTGACAGTGGCCTGGAGATTCCAGTTTATTGATGAAAGTAAATTCTAACACATGAGATATGGGACTAAAGCTGGCTTCTTGGTCTAGGGAAGAATGGATGACTACAGTAGTATTTGCCTAAACAGTTGGTGCAATCAAATTTTTAAATACGTACAACCAGCACTGAATAGGCTGCTAGAGTTATTTATACACAAATAATAGTTAGGTTTGGTTTACTTATTGTGGCTTGACTGTATTATGCTTGTTTTACGAGTTGGTCAGGTAGTAAATTTGTGGACGTGCAATTGAGATTTGATATCTGTAATTATAATCATTGTGTTGTCTGATTTGAATTTAGAGAGTATGGTGGTGGTGGTATGTTAACTGTTCAACTACTTCCTGAGTGAGAGACTTTAGCAGCCAGGTTTGGCTGTTGTTTTTTTCTTTCTAAAGGGAAGTTCAAGAGCATAGCCGTTGTAGATGCACTGCAGAACCTGCTGGCCGACAAGGAGCCAAACGTGAAAGCAGTGGCTGCCATAACGCTGGCGAGAACAGGCACGACTGACATGGTGATTATCAAGCAGTTGATGAAGAGTCTTAATGATAAGGACCGCCTTGTTCGGGAGGCAGGCTGTCTGGCTCTTGGTCGGCTTCATGCACAAGCAGCCATCCCAAAACTGATCCAAATTTGGTAAGAACTTCACAAACCTTGGTGTGTTGTCATAGTATTTCTTCACTGTTAGCCTCTGACTCATAATATCAATATTCAGCGTGAATTCTTAACCAGCCTAGTTCCTGTGATTTTGAGATTTTCTGCCATTACCTATCTTAATATTTATTTAGAGGGGAAAGAAACGAGCAGCCATTTGAATCTCTCAGTACTTAGTATGTGCTCTGCACGGAAAGAAAGTAGTGATGACATTATGCCTTTGAAGTAATCTTAAATTTGAACTTTCTATATACAATGCATATTTGGGCACATCATGATATGTAGGAGTCAAACCGAGTTTCATTAATAATGCACAATATTTCTATTAGTTTTTTGATTTATCTTTAGTTTAAAATTAAGAATTAATTAAATTTGTGATATTTTAAGAGAATTTTGGCCATTCAGTCAGGACATTTGATCCATTAAAATGCTATTATTCGATTTTCATCAGAAAGAAGCATCTTTAGAAGTCTGAAATAAGTGATTCTTATTGATTACTGATTGAAAGGTTGTTGATTTATTTAGAATAATTTGTACCATACAAAGATAGTTTATCAGTGTAAGAAAAAAGGTGAAACTGGTATAAAAAACAAACTCATTGAGATTTGCATTAAATCTTAGCAGAAACAATAGAAGACAGTATAATCTGGTTAAAAGCAAATATTATAGAAAGTGGTAATACTTGAATGTAATGAAAACTGATAACTAGCAATTGTGGTGAGGTGAGGAAAATGGCAGAATGAGAAGAACTATGCTGAGCAGACAAAATATCTTGGTGTTATAGTATTAAAGTTTGATGAAAAGAGTTGTTCCATCATATGCATGTATATTTATGATGCAAAGATCACATTTTATATCGGTGCATATATTTAGAATTTGAAGAAACAACCTTATTATTTGATATGCTGGGAGTTTATTTTGCTGACTGGCCTATATGTGATGAGGGTAAGAGTTACAGTTTTGAGGTCCTCCCCTGATGTACAAACGTTTTTGTTATTGCAGATATAGTTTAATTTTCAAAAATTCTTTTTAGGAGAAATGATGTCATAGCTGATGTGAGGTCAGCTGCCAGTCTGGCTTTGAAGCAGATTGGAGGAGAGGAATTTGAGCAGGCAGTGCATATTACAGAGGTTCTTGCAAACGAAATCCGAATGCTGACAGAAAGCTGAAGATGGAAAACATCATCATCAGCTGAATAATTCTTATAAGACTAAGATTGTGTAAGAGGCTTTGTATCCTTTTATTTAACTCTGATGATCTGACTTCCAATATTCCTTACTGCCCACCTACTCTTATGGATAAGACTATTTTACTGTGAACCTGTTTTCAATGTTGGGACCATGATTGACTGCAAAACTGTTCTCTAGTACGGGATTATGAATTACTGTTGACCTACCCTTTAGGACGTTTGGAAATATTATTCACTTTACCAGCATTTTCACCAATTTATTGCAATGAAACTTTGCTAGTAACAATCTATAATTAAACATGCCATGCTCTCAGATCTCTCTATCTTGTTTAGCACAACAACTAAGATCCCTTAGTCTTTGTATTAACAGTACTTTTATTACCAGATTTGTACTGTAGTTCTAGAATGAATAAAACTATGGTCAGACATGGCTTTGCTAGGTGTTGATCTGTCGTTAGTGAACGGAGCTCAGGTAGATCAAAATCTTTACCCAGCATAGCATGTTTTAGCTGCTAAGCTCACCTGTTTGACAAGCCAGGACCGAACTGGAGAAGTGGCAGGTAAAAATGCTACCTTACTTTTCTATAGACAAAGGATGCTACTGAATTTTATACTACATTGTCACCAGAAATGGGTTGGATGTGCTGATCATCCTGCGTTCTATGAATAAAACACCAGCCCTGTGTTACATTCTGGGACTTTTGTTTTGGCTTAATCACATGATACATTTCACTCTTTCGGGGAATCAATCACCCTGATACCTACAGTATTTACTGTTTATGTAGGGACACTTGCACACTGTATTCTATTTTTATTGTTTTCTGAACTGTAATACGAAGGTTAACATTCTAAAAGTTTCAAAGGGAAATAACTCTTGAAAGATAAGTCAGTCAGTCTGTTGTTGATGCGAAATACTCCGCCAGTTTTCGAAAAATAGTTCCACACTGTATTATGTAAAAATCTAACTTCATCTGCAATAGATCACCTGGATGAAACCTTTAGCATAAAAGAAACGAATGTAGAATTTTCATAAAAAATACTGTACCTTGTTGAGAATGGTTTACCACAGTATATCATATTAGGACCCAGCTACCACCTCCATTCTGCCATTGCAGGCTATGTACATCCATAGCCCCTTTTCCTGTTTTTGTCTAGTCTGTTTATTCTCAGGTGAGTAGTACACCACCTGCAGTCAGTGTTTGTTAAATGTGCTTTACCTGGAGTCGGGAAAACTTAACTATTTATCTTGGTGAAATGTCAAAGGTCATGCTTAATAACATTTATTTTAGCCATTTTTATTATTTAATCGAAATTTTTGTTTTATTGATGTAACCCTTCCTTTCTAGATACATGTGCATTCTCTCTTGTTGAGTTATATTTGATAGGGGGTTAAAACACTGGTGTTGACAGGGTCTTCACCTAAGGCAGAAAGAAATTCTAAGTTAATAGAAAAGAAGGGACCATTCTAAAAGTCATGTATTTAATTTGAATTCAGAATCTCTACAAAGGAAAGGCTTGCATGCAAGCCTTGATTTATTGTTGACCAAAGAAATATTTTAGATATTCTTGTCACTGCTAATGTTATTTTCAGTCAACTTATGACTAAAGTTTTCAAGGTGATTTTTATTAAATGTCTCTTGGAATTCATTTGACTATAAATAATTAGAATTTCAGTTAAATCTATGGATTTAAATTGAAAATTTTTTCAAAATTAAGGATATTATAAGAACCTAAGCAAGTCAAGTCTGACTTCCTCATTAGAACTCAGCTGGGGAGTGTAGCCCCATGTCAGACTTGGGCTGCATTAATATCTGTGATTTGGTGAATAGTGTAACTTTACACAATGAAAGGTTAAACAAGTAGTTTAGTTAGTTTTTCTCACCTCACAGCTGTTGTATTTTTTTTTTGAAAGGTACACAATAGATTTCAAGTGTTCTCTTGAACGGAGACCAGCAAGGTCTGATCTTGTGGTCATTATACAGACTGGAGTCCCACTGTATCTGTGATAATAAAATGATTCCTTTTCATTGCATGCAACAGAACATTTTGTATTTCTATTACAGTATTTATTATACACTGCATTGCTGAGGATGTGTTGACTTTTATTAAGATTTCTATTTGTTTGTTGAACTTCTTAATAAATATATGCTCACCTCAGTTTTGCTGTCATTTGTTAGTGTTGAAAGTGGAGTAACTCAAAGGTGAATTTTTTAATATCAAAAAAAAAAGTTTAGTAAAGAAAGTTCACACGGCCAAACCCTGCACTTAACAAATGCATAATAGGATGGGGACTGTTAGTCCAATATCTTGTTCCGAAAAGTTAATTACAGTGTGCTTCACTACTGTCATCATCACACGTCATCTCCAGCAGTGCTGGACCACATCCATGATGCATGGGCTATGACAATAATATGTCGTGATAAATCCTTCAGGATTTTATATTGCAATTTCAGCCTCAGTCCCGCACCTGAGATAATCAAATGCAGTCACCACCACAAATTTTTTCTAACATTATAATATTTTTGTTTAAATTTGAAGTAAAACAGGTGAAGAAAAAACAGTACTTGACAACAAATCTCTCTTGTTTTTCCTTACAAATAGGGCAGCTAAGGCCACACAAAATAAACAAGAAAACATTGACAGCTTTCTCAGCAAACCAACGATGGCTGGTTGAACTCCCCTCCCACTCTGGGTTCATAAAGCTGCTAAATATTTCACGGACTTAGTTAACACATGCATTAATCTGAAAGCAAATCTGGCAGACAATACAATCAATCACTTTACAAAACATCATTCATCACTGATTAATACATTTATTGAATAACTAGATGGGTTTGTAAGTCACAAAAGTGAATTCTTTTTGTTGTTCGTTGCCATTGACGAGTAATGTTGTATCAGCTGTCTCCATATTGGTCAAGCCCAATAGCAATAAAACATTGGCTGAAGTTTAAAAGAAAAAAATCGTTTATGCTTATTTAGCTTTTACTAGATCTGTTCTGTTTTTATAGAAGTACATTCCTCTGCTAGGCATGTCATGTATTTGACATAAGGAGCATCTTTTGTAATAAGTATTTTTCTGTTGATTTTAAATTTGATTCATTAATTACCATCCATCTAGTTGGATGTTATCTTTAACATTCCATGTCAGAGAACATTTCCTGATAACTTCTATTGCACATTTCAGCCCAGTAGCACTGAGAAATCAAAATATCACAGCTGTTTAACAACCATTGTATTTACTATCCTCCAGACTATCTTGCTGAGATTTGTATTTACTAAAGCCTGAGGTCATTCTTGAAAGATAACACAAATTTAACATTTGACACATCTCAAGAACCTTTCCTATTGTGGCCAATCCTGTAACTTATGAATTATCCCTCTACAATCTGTTCCCCATCAAATTCTTGTACAGTTTTATCCCATCATCTACAACTGTTTCGACTCAGAACATTTCCAGTGGTACTAGCCTATATCATTATAGAAAACTTTCTATACTTTTGTCTTAAATGAATTTTTATATATAAAAAAAAAAATATTATTATTAAGAATTAATTTAAGAACATCATTACATTTGGAATTTCACTAACTCATTTTTAAATGATACCCATATGAATGCATAACTCTGCATAACAAACATGATTCTAAAAGCTATAAATTTCATGGTTAATAAATACATGATCTGCTTAACTTATAAAGAATTTACTGAACATAAGAATACTCAGTGCTGTAGAGACTATTTCATTGAGTGTTCTGCAGGAAGAAAGTGGAAACATTGATGACCAATTAGATTCAGTACATGTAAATGAAATTTGTAACTACAATAAAATTCATTCAAAGTATTCAAGGCAAGGACTGCTGTGAGGTGAGAACAATAGCAACATTGTGCTGTTAGTTTTGCTATTGGCGGATTATGAGAAACTCAAGCAGTGGTTGCAAGAGAGACAAGGTAGGTTCGTAAGTTCAACATTCAGAACGAAATTTTACAACTGATAGCAATGAACATTCTTTCAAAGATACAAACAGCATAATACTTTTCCTTAATGGCTGATGATGACTGCACAGATATATCTAACGGGGGGAAAAAAATCAGTGATTTGTTTTTGTTGATGAAAATTTGTTGCTACAATTGTAACCTTCTGACCCTCTGCTCACTTTCATGGCCATTAAATCCTTTGCTTTGATACACCCTGGAAACTGTACTTGAAATGGAAAAAAAACTGATTTAGAAATTCTCCTCTCAGATACATTTTTCAAAGGGTAAAAGGGATACCACCGACCAGGAATTCATCTTTGTCCTTGTCACTGAACAGTGCGAGCAGAATCATTTGATAGCATTTCAAAAGATAACTATAAAGGTCTCAGTAAAGCGTGGGTTGGGTTACTGAGCTACAACCAAAAGATCCAGCAGTAAAGGTTTGTCTGAATGGTGTTTCCGTTCAGGGGGACAATTCCATTCTTATCTTGGAGTCGAAGTCTGCAACAACAAAAAAAGCTTAAAGTTTCAGCCATTGACGTCTTGTCAAAATCATTTACAAGTGGCAATGTATCATTCCTGGAGGTCGAGGAAATGGCTAAAATGGCACGAAAGGGGAACAAGAGTCAACTCGTCAGTCGGACCCCCCAAGGAAATTACTGGAAGACTGATCACAGGAACGCTGGAGTGTCATTACAGGACAGCACACTTTGAAATTTCTGATTACATCATGCAGGAATCAAGGACAAACTTAAACAGAAAGGATTTCAAATTCTTGAGGATTTTGAGCCTTTTGAAAGCAAAAACTCAGGGGCGCAGACAGACAGGTCACAAGGGGACGGGCTCGTTCCGTCTGCCGGTTGTATCAGCAACACAAGGTTCGAATCAGTGGCTCGACTGCCGCCACCTAATAAAGAATGTCCCAATCTCACCACCGACTCCATCCAGGTCAAAGAACCAATTTACCCCCAACCATTACATATTTACTTGACAATATCGGCAGGGCACGACCTCCACCACACACCCCCACCCACCCCTTCTTTCCTGCCATTGAGGGATCTCCCTCCATATCCACGGGAACGAAACGAAACCCGCCGCCCCCCCTTCAAAACCGGAAATGACGTCACACTCACTAATCCGGGTTTTTGTTATTGCACAATTCAAAAATATCTATGTAAAAATAAATAAATAAATAAATAAATAAATAATAACTGCTAATTTCGAAATGATAATTGATTATCGAAATTTAAAAAAAAAATAAAGTAATAATTAATAATTAGTATTTTTTTTTTTTTTTTAATCGGACGAAATAATTAATTTATTCAGCCCGGTCCACAAACATGGAAGCAGCCGTGGAAGATGGCAACACCGCTGGAAGGTAAGCTGCTTATTATGCCTTTTTCGCATGCTGAGAGATTTTTGTCGGGGAGCAGATTACACCGCTGCTAGCTAAAAGCGTCACCCATACGTTTATTTTGTATATTTAAGAAAGAAGAAGAAAAACAAACTGCACGGTTGCCTTTCTGAGTGAGTGAGAAGCCGCGGTGTTGGTGTTGTTGTCGACTCTGTTGTTAAGTCGGCGTGAATTAAAGATGACCGTAAAAATATCAAAATAACAATTGGAATCTTTTCCCATTTTGGTACAGGTGGGTGCTGGACGTATGATTGGGCTGGGAGGAATTTTGAAAAGAAAGAAAAAAAAAAAAAACGATAAAAACGATTAACTGCCTACCCCCCCTCCCCTTTTTTGAGTATTAAATTGTGTTCAAGATGTTGATATGGAGACAGAGAAGCTGCTTACTGTTCTAAGAGAGAAGTTATTGGCGTCTTTTTTTTGATTTTCAGTGACCTCTGTGGGGAGCTCGAAGTTCTTAAGTCTATATACACTGAGCTGAACGTGAAACATGACAGCAGGTAATGTTTTCATTAAGAAAGAATTGTTGTTTTTTTTTTTCTTTCAGTTTTTCAGTATACTTATCTCTATGATACCTCCTGGTCTTTTGCTCCCAGTTCATAAAGGATGCCACTTCAGACCATTTTAAATTTAGAATCCACAATCAGATATGCATTTCTGCTCTGCACCTTGGAATTAAAGAACCAAACATAAGAGGAATTCTATGTAAAGTAAACTACCTCTGCCATGTACATGACTGGACACTTGGTAAAGGTAAATACAGCAGCGCCAGTAATCTGTTAAATTTGCACAGATTTTTGACACCAAATAAACAAAATAATTATAAGGACCTGATAGTGTTACTGTTTTGTGAAGTATTATTCTCTTTTTAATTTATAGATGTGAAAATTTGGATGGAATTTTATTTTTCTCTGTACCTGCCTCATATCTAGGCTGAGATCAAAATAATAGCGATGGTGGCTATTCTCCACATGACTTATTTGTCTCAACCAGTAGACTGATCTATAAAACAAAGTATTTTCTTTACTTTGATTATTCAGCTGTTAGAAGAAATATTTTCAAGTGAAAATGGGACAATTTCTTTCTGCTTAATAGAGCTTAGCTGAGAAGCTTCCAACTCGTAATGATTGTAATACTGCTGATTTAAGATATTGCATGCTCAGTAATTTGCACACAATTTTTAATTTTATCATAATTTCCTAATAACATTGAAAGGAAAAAAGTTAAATATATCTGATGGTTTATTTTGCAGGAATGAAAAAAAAAACAAAACCCATCACCATTTGGAATTTAGCTTGTGCTCTCTGTTTGTGAATACTGACAGATTGCCTTTCTTAGAGCTGGTTTAATTTACCCTTGGGATCTGGTTGATGGAGGAAGTGCTAGTCTACATTTGTTTGAAGGATTATTATAAAAGATAAAAATAAAATGGATATCCTAATGTGTAGGCAAAACAAGGTTATGTCCTCATAGATAAACATTTTACTTTGTAATAAAAATAATCATAATATTTTTCTAAGTAAAAGTTCTTGACAGTTTACTGTTGAATCTTTATTTCAATTTTAGATTGTTCAAGAGCCACATTAGAAAGAAATTTAAAAGTAAAAACAAACTGTAAAATGTAATTTTAAATAAAATAATTTATGTTAACAATTATTACCTTTAAAAATATCTTTAATTGCATTAATTTGGTTTCTGCTAAGGTTTTTCCATTTCTTTTACAAAGCTTTATGGGAAAAAAAAATTTTTGCAAAAAATCAACTTATATGCATATGTTAGATTTTACAGATTCTCATGTTCCACTATGCAGCTACTATCTAGCATTTCTTGTAATGCCCATTGATGTCTTTGCAATGCAAACATGTTACTATTGCATATTGTTTTACAGTGAACACATTTCCTGTGTCAGTATTGAGCTCTACCCATCTACTGCTGACGATGTAGAAAAGCAGTACGTGTGTATGACGTTGGTGTTCCAGTTACCAGAGAGAGTAAGTACACTGGTCAACTAAATTAAATGTATTATACTCATTATGAATGCAAACCAACTTTTTTAGACTAATTTTTTGTGCTGATTTCAAAATTTCACTCCATTTGTATGCAGCATGTATCAGTTTTTCAGTAGATACATGCAAGTATTTACATATTTGTATTTATGAAATCATTAACGTAATAAATAAGGACATATTATTTTTAGAAAGTAAATGAGTTTATTGAGTTAAAAATCATCACTATCATTCTACAAAGAGTGAATACACAAAAAATGGGTCAGACAAAACAGACAAAGTTAGAACAACAGAGTTAGAAACATTGTGATTTGGATTTCCTGCAGTGTTCCTGATCTGGTTGATCACGGTAAAGTGTCCAGCAGTAGTAAGCCAGCATACTGTCATTCCAGAAGCCTTGGTACTGTTTCTCCATAGCACTAATGTCCTGGTTAAATCTTTCACCATGTTCATCAGACACTGCTCCAAGGTTATCTGCGAAGAAATCCAGATGGGAGTCCAAGAAGTGAACTTTCAGTGACATGCGACAACCCATTACTGAGTAACATTTCAGAAGATTCTTGATGCCATCCTTGTAGTCCATTGCCTCCTTGCTGCCCAAGAAATTCTCACAGATCCAATTGAAAGTCAGACATAACAAAACACATCAGGAGGATTTCTACACTGTCTTGACATTGTTAACACTGTAAAACAAGTAAGGAAATAGATACAAACGGTTATACTTATATTGAATTTGAGATGATGAAATATTTCATCAGACCAATTATGACTGGACAATTTGAGATGTTGAAATACCTATTTCATCAGACAAAACTTGATTGGTTAATTTAAGATGATGAAATATTGCATCTGAACTATGCAGCAATGAATAATGTAGTTTATTTTAAAGGTATGTTTCCATGATGTAAATGAAATACATGCATACACGTCATTAATTGGAATTTCTATATAATGCATGAGCTAAAGCCAAAAAACTTTCTCATCTTGAAAACTGTACGTGATGTCAAAAAACTAATTGTATATTTGAAATCAGCATTAAAAACTACACTAAGTACACCTTGACATATGCTTGATGAAAAATACTTGTTGGCCAGTGGTATGGAAGAATGATAAGTTTTTTAATGTGCTTTGGTTCACATTGATCTCTCTATTACACTGATAACTAGCCATTATTGTACTAAATGCTTGCACGGTTTTATTTAAAACTACAGTTGATAATTTATTTCTAGCTTTTACAATAGTAATTTATAGTTATGATCTAATATTTCTAGCTGTAGATGACCAAAAGTAGTTTATACTGTCCACATGCTCAACACATTTTTTGTTTTGCTCATATAATTTTTTGTAAAACCTAAACACTTTTTTTTAAAGAATTTATACTGAAATTTTTAAGTCGCTGCATTTTTCTCCAATAGGGAGTCGATGCCTGCGGAGAATGCTCAAGATGTAGATGAAAAGAGATGTATTGTAATCCATTTAAAAATTTTTTTTAGTCAGTTATTTCTAGCATTCTATTTGATTTACTAGCTAGTGACTTTTTTTCTAATTTATTATGTAGGATTTAATATTTCTTTGAATAACTTTAATTTTTTTTTCAGGTTCATCTGAAATTAATCACTATTGCTGTAAATTCTGTATTGTTTGAAAATTTTATTTTTACATTTTCTACACCTTCAGCATTATTTAAGAGGTGTTCTGCATGGCAGAATCCTGGGATCAACCTACACTAGGATGAAATCATTTTGGGAAACTAGCTGTAGTATGGTTTATTCTTCTTATTACTAGTCTATTGGGGTGAGAGTTTCCTTCAAGCATACCAGTTGGCTTCCACAGCTAAACAAGAGTTCTAATACAGACTTATCCTGTGCATGTATCAACAGGACTTTCATGGATGTTCTTGCAATGAATATCACTCAGTTTCAGTTTTAAGTCTATCCAAGTGTGTACGTGGGTAACCTGCCATGTCAGTAGGGCTGACATCTTTCTAATTCTTCTAATTGCTCCTCAAAATGAAGACAGGTTTCTGTAGAGTAGGCAGACTGTTATCGTTAGACTGATCAGCTGAATTGCAAGATGTAAGACTTCATAACTTGATTCCTACCATCACTTAACTGTCTTCTAAAAACTAGATTTTTTAGGTAAAATTTTATACTCTGAAAAACCATACTGAGAATGTATTAGAATATTATTTTTAATTTAACAGTTTAGTAAACTGTCCTTTAAACTAAGGACCTAATGATATTGTATTGATTTAAGTGGCTAGCTTAGAACAGACCGCTCTCTGATATTGTGAGCTACTTTCTGTGATGAAAGCTCTAGAGCTAGTGAGCAAAATTCAGTGTGTGTGTGTGGGGGCCATATGAATATTTTATTGGTAACAGTGAAGTATACCCTGTTAATATTCAAAAATATAGATTTTCTGGCAGTAATACAAAAGGAGTCCAAAAAAACAGTTCAATTTTATTTGCACAAAAGTGCACAGTTATAGGAACTACTGCTTGTTACACTGATCAATTTTCATCAAATCAGTGAGAATACTGGCTTAACAGACATTTGTCCAAAAGAACAGTTACAGGCCTAGTGCTGGTTAGTCATTGATCAGTTTTCATCAAATCAATGAGAATACTAGTATTTAACAGACTGAAGTATTTTCAAGAACTGTGGGTGTATTCATTCAGGGCACATCTCAATTCTGACTCCAGGTTTACATCACTGATGGTGGCTCTCATCTTCGATTTCAGCAGTTTCATGAAAGAGAATGTACTTTCATAGAACCAGGTGGACCCAAACATTGCCCAGAGTTTGGCTACATAGCCAGAAATTTTAGGATAGTTCTGAGATTCATTTAGTTGTCTCCAAAATGTTTTTTGCTGAAAATATCAGGTGGGCTGCATGTTGGACACCTCATCTGAGTGTCTTGTATTTTTTTTAGTCTGGAACTAATTTGAGAAAGCTTGTTCAGTCTATTAGACATAAAGAAGAAAATTTCAAGTATGTAGGAAACCCTAAACTTAAAAAAGGGACTGTGTGTTTAATCTAATTAACTAGTTGAGCAGTTTTTTGTCAGACTGATTTAAGTTTGTATTGAAAAATTCAAAAGGGATCAGGCTTTTAAAAACTAATCAAACCTTGAGAGAGCTGAATCTTGAACAGACATTCATCTTCTAGAACTTCTTTAATAGACACTTTTGTAGAAATAACTCATTACTGAGAGAGCAGTTAGAAAATCTCACTCTGCAGTAAACATGTTCACAGTAGAATTATTGTATATCAGTTTATTACAATTTTTACTTGAAAGGCTATTATTTCTTATAACTTTACAGATAGCTGTTTTCTCATGATATTACACTGCACTTTGTGATTGCTTCCATTTTTATTTTTGCAGTATCCAGATGATTTACCAGAAATAAGCATGAGAAACCCACGTGGTCTGGGTGATGAGGAGCTGCAGGAGTGAGTTTTTATTTCTTTGGACAAACTATACTTGAAAGTTGTTAAGGTGGGTGCCACCTTTCTTTAGCTCACTCATGTTGTAGGCTGGTCATTGACACCATACAGCATTGATGGAAGGACCTGAAAGCTGGTTCAGATTTTTTTTCACATTGCTAAAGTTCCTTGTGGATATGTAGAGACAGATCCCCATCAACATTGATAGCTGACAGCTAAGGAACATACAGACAGGCTGGGATTGATTCTTGACAGAGCTTAAAGATAATCAAGGAAATAATTAGAAGTCTGAACAGGATTGATTAAATGTGCTTAGTTTCCAAATTTCTTGTCTTGTCAGAATTTTAAAGAAAATTCATTAGAGCAAAGTTTTGTTAGGTTTTCCTTTTGACAGACTGAATGCATGCTGTTTTAATTACTAATGACATGAGCAGTTGTGCAAGCCAACTCTGCCCAGTTTTCAGAAGCACAGTGTAATAGTGGGCTGTAAATGGAAATTTCTTGGTAGATCAAAGAGATGCTTTGCATCTTGATAGATAAATCTAGCTATACACTATGAGAAAGGTTAATCTCATAATAGCAAGAAGTTAATTTTAAATTAGATTTATTAATACAAGGGGCATCCTAAAAGAATTGTCATTTATTTTGTGAAGACTTGAAATTGGTATATTAAAGAAAATCATACACAATACTGTCTACTGCTGTGAATTATTTTTTTCTTTTACCAAGGTAAACATTTGCTGCTGTTAGGAACTCTCTGCTGTACACTTATAATGTTCAATATTTTACTTTCAATGCTAGGTGGCCCTAACTCCATTACAGACACATTTATTGAAACACAATAACACACAAAATTCTTAATAACTTAGTTAAACAGATAATGCTTTTCATCACTGAAAATCTAAATGTGGTATTTTATTTGTACTCAAAACCTTTCATAGGTTTTATTTATTTAATTTTTAATACAGTAGAGCTAATATTTATTGTCACAGACAGACATTTTTATTTTCTTGTTTTTAAGGCTGAATTGATGATAAAACATTACATTTATGTGCAATGTCAGCTGTTCTGCAATTTTTTTAGAAATGACATAAAACAAAAATAATTACTAGATTTTATTTTTCCTGCTAGTTAGCCATTAGTTTAGACCTGACAAGAGTTGTATTTCATTCACTGCACTATTTTTCTAGTTTGAAGAATGCAATGAAGCATTTGTCAGAGGAGAGACGAGGAAGTCCCATGCTGTATGAACTGATTCAGGTAAGTAGAACAATAATAATAACTGATGCAGGGCTCTGGTTAGGCACTTTACTGCTGTAATTTTTTTTAAAAAGTAAATGTTTTTCTTAACTTTAGTTTAATAAAATTGTAATCTGTACTTAAATACTGGAAAATGGGAGCAAAACTGAAGGCTCAGAACTAGTGATTAAAAGGTATGATTAGTGGAAGAGTTTATAGTAAACTGGTTATCAACAAAACAAAACTGGTAGACCTCTACCACCTGATTTATTCCTTATTAATTTTATTCAAAGTTGGCAATTCTAGCAAATTACTGCTTAATAAAACCCAAGGTAGAAGCAAGAATAAAAATAACTTTGCAGTCTTTTCCCAAATTGATGTTTTCACATATGCATGACTGACATTTGTAGCTTATTTGAATTAAGTAACTCTTTGTGTGTTTGGTCTGTTCTTAATTTGGACTCCATAATATACTGTAGATACCTGAACCTTCCTTCACATGCACAGAAAGAAAGGTTACATTTCTAAAAATTAACAATTCTGGATAAAATTGTTTTTGTAATTCTAATTTTGGAATAAAGATAAAACTTGATAGTTCAAAATTGTAATACTTCCAATTACTATAAAATAGTGTTTCAGTTTAACTGCTCAGAGAATGATTGACTGTTGCAAGTTGTTAAAGTTTAATTAATGAAGAAAATAAAAAATCTTCAAGTTTGTTTAATAATTTACAACACAATGGTGTATGCAATCATGAAATAAAATTAGCAGCTTTTAAAGCAAGTTTTTTCCAAGGACAAATAAAACAGATCATTTAGCATAACTGGAGAGGATGTACCCTACAGATGTAGGTTACTAGGTATTTTCAGTTTGGTTTAGTGTTGCCTGTATAATATGTACAAATGTTAATTTTTGTAATTTTAAAAAAAGTTTATGAATTTGAAGCTGATTGAAGAGACTTTCTCAGTGTTGCACAATATTAGTCTAATCTTTACAGAGGGAATAAACCATCAAGTTAGATACAAAGTTAAGAAAGCTCTGTTTTCCCATAATTTATTGTGTTTTATTCTCATGTAAAAGATGTGTGGCCTCTGGAGTAGATGTACTCTGCAGCAGGACACATATACCAAGAGACATTAAAAACATCACAAATCATCGTTATTAGGCCAAGCAAAAGCTATAACTGTGATTGAGGAGAGATTTGTAATAACAATTCAACTTTGACCATTTTTTTACCTGAGCTAATTGTCAGTTTTACATGGCGTTAAAGATTTGAGCCTGTCAGGGTTAATGTGACTGCCAATTCCAACATTCAGGTGTGCAGATGGTTCCTGGGAAACTCTTTAAAAAACTTGGTGGTAATGAAAAACAGTAGTCCACAACCTCACTTGAAACAGTTACTTTTATTATTGTATTTGCTTCAATTCTGTAGTGTCATTTTTCTTTTTTACTGCTACAAACATTTAAACCGCTTAGTGAAGACACCAACAAAACTCTTGTTTGTGTATTCATTTAATCTTTTTGTCTTTATACTGTGCATGCCATGCAAGATGTGCTGTGTTTATGGTAGACACATGTAGATACGATTTTTGTTGTAGATGGTGAAGGAAAGCCTGACTGAAGGAAACATTCCTCGTTTGCCGTGCGTCATCTGTCAAGAGCACTTCAAAGATGGGGAGGTCTTCACAAAGACTGAATGCTACCACTACTTCCATTGCCAGTGTCTAGCTTGTTATGTTGAGCACAGCCTCCAGGAGGAAGATGATGAGCAGACAGGAACAATCCAGCATATAAAACACCAAGATAAGCAAGTGAGTTCTTTACATTTCATTACCAAGGAAAAGGAGAAACCGTGTTATCCAATTTTCTGATGCAAAAACAAACTACAAAATTCAGCAAGAATAAAGAAAGAGCAAGAGTGAGAGTCACTTGTGTCTACTGATATAGTAGGCTCACTTTCATGGTTTCAGGAAACTCCCTGGTGGTCATCGTCTGTGATTAATTTATTGGTGGTAGTCGTCAGCATATATGTGCAATGTCATTCATCTCTGTGTGGAAATGCTGCACGCCAAATGGCGGTTAATCTTAATTTATTTGAGATGGTCAGCTCTCCTGTGTGATGTTCTTGTGGTAATGGCAAGATTAAAAGATGCCTTAACAAGATCAGGAGGAGAAAGATGATGACAAGTTTCAAGGATACTTGTTCTACTACTTGAGAGATCATTTCGTGCCCAGGAAATGATCTGAGTATCAAAAAGCAAGGACTATCTTGTTGTTCAGCTGCTCTTGCATCACTGAATCTGACGTTGAAAATTTCTGCATCCACTTTCACTTGTTCTTCACTGACCTAGTCCTGGGTTGCTGACCTTCCCAAAATAGACTGAAACCATGATTTTCCATTGTCTTTTTGCATCATCCACTAATGCTTGGCTAGACATGATCATCTTGTGTAGCAAAGTATTAAACTATTGTGATTAACTTCTGTAAACTATTTTGATTTTAATCAACTTATGTATTGTTTGATTAATAATAGGTTTGTCAAGCTAACCTAACTGTTCATATTGGTCCTCACTGAGTTTTCACATCATGTTATCTTTTTCTTTTAGAATTTAAAAACATTTATTAAATCCCCAAGCAATTGTTTATATGCAAGACCAGAAAGTTCTAGTTTTACTAAACATTCAGAATATTTTTGATCTTTCATTTCCAAGTTCATTCTAATAAAATGTCTTTGAACCCTCTCCAAAATGTCAATACCTTTAATGAGGAATGGGCTCTAAATCTGACTGCATACTTTAAATTTTGTTGAACTAAAGCTTTGAATAAGGAATGAGTATGACTGGTGTCTTCATGGGAATAGTTCTATCCAGTAACCATATAGTTTCTCTACCACCTGATCACATCACCTATCCAATTTCAAGTTATGTTGAATAGTGCACATGGACAGCAATCAACTCAGTAGTATTTTGTGGTTTATTTCTTATATAAACTGCTAGTAGTAAATTAACTTTCAGTGTGTTTGCAAAATGATTTGAAATTTATAGTAGAAGCTGAATTAGAGTGAGTTTTGGTTTTCTTTTTTACACTGTGATTTGGAGTTTCCAATAAACAGGTGAAGTGATTGCACTTTTTTTTCTTTTCTAATTTGTACTAGATTCTCTGTCCTGTGTGCCGTGAAGTGATCTCTCATGACCTGGATGTCTGGAAGCAGGCACCATCACCACTAGCCAGTGAAGTAAATTTTGACCTTTCTGCAATCATACTTGAACAGCAGCAACAAATGTCGGTGTGGAGGGCACACCAGCAGGCTATTGGGGGACTGATTGATGTGGAGGCAGAGAAGAATAAGTATCTGATTGTTGAAGTGAGTGGTCTTTGTTTTGCAGGTGTCTGAGGATGTAGCCAGAGGCTCAGATGTCTTTAGGCCAATTCACAGCAAAGAGACAGTATGGCTCTACATTTTTTCTTAAGCTAAGTTTAAGAAAAGTCTTTACAATAAACATAGCATAAAACTTCTTTAGTCAAATGTGAAACTTAGAGGTAATGATCTGGGTGCAGTCTACATCATCAGATAATGAGTGAGACCATGATCAGGTAAAACTTTCTTCTAACTAATTTTATACAGAAAAAAAAAAGCTAACTAATAGTTTATTTGCATTTGATGACAGGTATGCTTCCAAAATCTTATAAATCTATCTGTACATTTAAAATTTAAGATTGAGAGCACTAGTATATATTCTGAGAGTTAACAGCATATTGCCTTCTATAGTACAGACTTAGCATCATTCTTGAAGGAAATTTTCAGGGAAAATCTCTGATGTAGGATGTACAGGTGCATCCCAAAAAATTAGAATATCATGGAAGAGTTCAATATTTTTTGTCAGTTATTTCAGAAAGTGAAAATTTTATATATTCTAGACTCATTACATGTAAACTAAAATGTTTCAAGCATTTTTTAATTTTAATTTTGATAATTATGGCCTACAGCTAAAAAAATAGAGAAAACATGTCTCAAAATATTAGAATATTCCATTTCGAGTAAATCACTATTTATGCAGTATAAATACCATGAATCTTTCAGTCTGGTTCAGTACACACAACCACAATCATGGGGAAGACTGCTGACTTGACAGTTGTCCTGAAGACACTCATTGACACCCTCCTCCACAAGGAGAGTAAGCCACAGAAGGTCATTGCTGAAAGGGCTGACTGTTTGCAGAATGTTGTATTAAAGCATATTCATGGAAAGTTGACTGGAAGGGAAAAGAGTGGTAGGAAAAGGTGCACAAGCAAGAGGGATGACTGCAGCCTTGAGAGGATTGTCAAGCAAAGCCGATTCAAGAACTTAGGGGAGTTTCACAAGGAGTGGACTGAGGCTGGAGTCAGTGCATCAAGAGCCACCACACAGATGTGTTCAGGAAATGGGCTACAAGTGTCACATTCCTAGTGTCAAGCCACTCCTGAACCAGAGAGAATGTCAGAAGCATCTTACCTGGGCTAGGGAGAAAAAGAACTGGAACATTGCTCAGTGGTCCAAAGTCCTCTTTTCAGATGAAAGTAAATTTTGCATTTCATTTGGAAATCATGTTCCTACAGTCTGGAAGAAGAGTGGAGAGGCACAGAATCCAAGTTGCTTGAAGTCCAATGTGAAGTTTACACAGTCAGTGATGATTTGGGGTGCCATGTCATCTGCTGGTGTTGGTCCATTGTGTTTTATCAAGTCCAAAGTCAATGCAGCCATCTACCAGGAGATTTTAGAGCATTTCATGCTTCCATCTGCTGACAAGCTTTATGGAGATGCTGATTTCCTTTTCCAGCAGGACTTGGCACCTGCCCACAGTGCCAAAACTACTAGTAACTGGTTTGCTGACCATGGTATTACTGTGCTTGATTGGCCAACCAACTCGCCTGACCTGAACCCCATAGATTCTATTGTCAAGAGGAAGATGAGAGATACCAGACCTAACAATACAGATGAGCTGAAGGCCACTATCAAAGCAACCTGGGCTTCCATAGCACCTCAACAATGCCACAAGCTGATTGCCTCCATCCCATGCCACATTGATGCAGTGATTCGTGTAAAAGGAGCCCCGACCAAGTATTGAGTGCATAAATGAACATACTTTTCAGAAGTTCGACATTTCCATATTATAAATCCTTTTTTTTTATTGATTTTATGAAATATTTTAAGATAGTGATTTTTGATTTTCATGAGCTGTAAGCTGTAATCATCAAAATTAAAACAAAAAAAGGGCTTGAAATATTTCACTTTATGTGTAATGAATCTAGAAAATATGAGGTCTGTTGAAAAAGTATCCAACCTTAGGCATGGAAAAAAAAATTACGTACTTGATGGGGTTCAGTTGCTAATCCCATTTGAAATAGGCTCCTTGTGCCTCCACACACTAGCCCAGTGATCCTTCCACTGTTCGAAGCACTTCTGGAATGGCTCTCAGTTCTGCCGTCGCATTCTGCATGATGTCCTCTTGGCTCTCAAAGCGGGAGCCTTTCAGTGGCATCTTCATTTTTGGAAACACCCAGAAGTCAGAAGGAGCCATGTCTGGAGAGTAGAGATCCTGGTGAATGAGCGAAATGGCTTTCTTTACCAAGAAGCCTTGGATCAGCTGGGATGAATGAGCTGGGGTGTTGTCGTGATGCAGCTGCCAGTTTTGTGAGGCCATATCTGATCTCTTACGCCAAACTGCATCACTAAGATATCGGAGGACTTTCTGATAGTACTCCTTTGTAACTGCTTGTCCTTCTGTGCGTATTCGTGATGCACAATGTTTCGGTAGTCGAAGAAAACAGTCAGCATCACCTTGATTTTTCTCCGGACCTTGGCGATGTTGGGTGCTTGCACTGTGATGACTGAGCTTTGGTTAACAGGTCATACCCGTACACCCACATCTCATCTCCAGTTATCACAGTATTCTGGAAGTCAGGATCCCTGTTGGCAGTACCCAGCAGGTCCTGCGCAATCTCAAGACGAAGTTGTTGCTGTTCCTGAGAAAGCAGCTTGGGCACAAATTTTGCTGCCACTCTGCGCAAGCCCAAATCCTCCTCTAAAATTGAATGTGCAGAATCTTTACTGATCCCAACCTCATCACCAGTTTCCCACACCGTCAAACAACTATCCTCCATTATCAAGGTCCACACTTTCTCGATAACAACTGCATTGCAGCTTGTTGATGGCCTCCCAGAACGCTGGACACTTCGGTGGAGAGTGTCCATCTTTGAACCTCTTGTGCCATTCTTTTATTTGGGTAACACCCGTGGCATTGTCACCAAAAGCCTGTTGAATTTTGCAAATTGTTTCTGCTTGGGTATCTCCAAGCTTTTGGCAAAACTTGATGCAAGATCGTTGCTCCCCACGTTCCGTCATCACAGGTGAAATGAAAATGCGACGAGTAAGTAGTACAGCACCTCTCACGCTGGCTGCCTGACACCGACTAACGCATCCAGCGAGTCCGCCAAAAATCACGCTTGCGCATGAAGGCATGCGGCTCCACTATGCACACTTTTGCCTCCCTATCGTCATTACTTCCCACGGGAAAAAATAGTCGGATACTTTTTTGACAGACCTCGTATGAAAGTTTCACTGTTTGAATTAAATTACGGAAAAAAATGAACTCTTCCATGATATTCTAATTTTTTTTGAGATACACCTGTATAATATATGATAATACAGCATTCTTCAATTAAAAGTAAATATACCTGCCATAACAATTTGAACCTCACCAAAAAATGTGCATGCATGCATCCATGATTGTAGATATCTAGCCATCATCACTGCTGTAAACTGGACTACTGACATAGGCAGTAATAACAAATTTTTGCATTTATCCAGAACCAGGTAATTAGCTGATCTTTGACTAGTTAATATATATTATAATGTCACTAGTCTTTCACTGTGTAGTTGTGCATTGAATAGTTTCTGTTTAGAAAGGAAGGCAATATCACTTTATGCAAAGAATAAGATGGTAGTGACTGACAGTATTTCAGCTTTAGGACCAATTTTAGAAAAGTACATGGTAGCATATTTAGACTTCTCACATAACAACACAGTAAAACTGGAAGGGTTAAAGATATGACATTGCTTCAGGAAGTAAAAACTGGCTGAGCATTAGTCATATATCTCAAGCTTCTCTGCAGAAAGCTTAAAAGCTTCCTGTACTTTATACACTATATTCATTTTCTTGTTATTAAGACCTTTAAATTACACAGAGCATGACTTCACTGAAAACTGTCTTTGGCAAAGTAAACCATAAGTTCCTTTAGATAGTTTGACTTTTACCACTTTCTGCTTTGGAACAGATCCAATGTATACATTGACATTTGTGACTTGTTAATCCCATCTGAGCTTTTAGAATAACAGTACTGTTCATCTTCTCGAAAAATAATATTTAATTGTTCAACAGTTGGCAAGAGATCTACACAATTACAGTTAATGATGCAACAGAGTAGAAAGCCATGATTCCCATAAAGTAGCACATGGATTTGTTATCATTGCTGCATTTATGTTTTTAAGGTTTTCCTGAAAGTAATGCAAATATTTTTTTCTTAGGTTTGCGATGTAGAAAGCTTGTGACTTGCTCAGGTTTTCAAATAGTTTCCTAAATGCACTGCCATCTAGATATGAAATGTATGCAGTTTGAACAGTCTTGAGAGCAGAATAATATGCCTTTTATTATGTAGGCAGCATTATCTGTATTGAAAGACACCACATCAGTATTGATTATATAAACCTTTGCAAGGTTTTAACAACTGCTGCATCCACAACTGAATGAGCATCACATTTATTCAGAAACATTGAATCAAGCATTGGAAGCAACATCAGCACTGGCATTGGATAATGGCAGCACTAAAATGTTAAGTATGCAACAACCAGTTGCATCTGATATTTCATTGAATATAATAGACACTAGATTCCAGAAACCAGATTTTGTATTTTACACATTTCTTCATCAAAACTTTACCAAGACAGACATCCAGGTATGGCACTACCATTCTTGACATGGGTTAAGAAACTTTTTGACTGCATGGTTATCTGCTTGGATAGTGGAATGTTAGAGCCTGTATAAGCTTGGTTTCACTCACCAATTACCTGCAGATATATAAAACCTTCAAAATATTTTTAAAGAGAAACTAACCCTATTCATCAACTAAGATATTACGAGTTATATAACCAGTTTCTCAAATACCCTTTTTAATTGTATGTTTAAATAAAATTAAACATAAAGAAGTCTGTGAACACAATAATTTATTGACTTTTTTGTTGCATAAAAACTTTTTAAAAGGTTAAACTATTAAAGCAACTACAAATAGATATAGTTTGGAGTGAAGTATAACAAAGACTTTACCTTTACTGTACTATAATTTATAACTAGATCTAGACCTAGTAGTAGTCAAGAACTACACAGTAGTAGATTTTTATTTGTATTTTTGGCTCACCTATGAAAATTACAATTTATAGAATACTATTCTTGTGTGTGGAAAAATAATTTATAATACATTACATAGGCCAAAATAGGATATAATCTTACTGGTTTATAAATCTGATAACTGCTTTCAAGTAACAGTTAAATGACTGGTAAGCTGGAATAGATGTAGATCAAGGCAGTTCTAGATCTGTCAATTTCTAAATATTATTGCTAATCTGTTAGGATGTAGATCTGGGCTTATTCCTTGATCTAGGTCTGAAAAATTAAAAATGTCCTAATTTAGAATATCCAAGCAGTTAGGTAGATCTAGATATGATAACTTTAGCATTAGCATGGCTTAATCTAAATCTAGCTAACATGTATAAATCTATGACTGTTTTAGGTATAGGTTTAATGTTGGATTTTTAACCATCTTTGAAATAAGTTATTAGATCTAGATTTTCTATTGTAGACTTTACATAATATTACTACTGGAAAAAAATTTTTTTCTTACTCTGCTTTTCTTGTTTTGCTACTGTCTTGCATTCAAATGTCACTGTTTACTTAAGCATAATGGACTTGGATTTAAATTTTTGGTTTTTCTTGTTCTTGGTTTTTAGATCTTGAATCATTGATTTACATAAATAATTGATTGATTCATTGCATAAAGTGCAAAACAATGCACTGCCTCAACATGTTTTTATATTGCTAGCCATGATCTAAAGAAGTATTTTTGGAAGTTTCAATTTACTACATTATTACAATGGCATAGTAACAATCAAATGATCTAAAAATGATTGTATTATAATCAAAATGTAAAAAAACAAATTGCGGTATTTACAAAAATTCTGCAATAATTACATATTTCTGCAGAAAACCCTGCAAATTACTGAAATTCATGGGTACTGAATGATGTGGTATAGAGAGGTTAAACAGATTTTTTCATTATTGGTTGATGCCTAAATTCTGCTAGTTACATATTCATTCTTCAGATTATCCTCCCTGTATTTAATAAAGAGACTCCTGCCATAATCACTATAATTTGTAAGATGGAACCACTTCAGCTTGGAAGACTTGGAATAGACTGCATTTGCTTTACTAGGCCCCATGGAGCCTACATATGAAACCCTGTTGGAGCATCTACTAAAAGAGTGTATGGAAACATTTTCTTCAGAGAAAACCTGGACCATGTCATTAATAATCTGTTAGATTCCATGCTTAGATGTCTGCAAGATCTATGCAATGCAAAAAATGCTTCTGTCAAATGCTGAAAATCACTTTTTCAAATGCACGAACATGTGAAACCTGGTATTCAAATTATTGCAGCAGGGATCTGTATTTTTAGAGATTAAAATTAGGTGAAAGAAAACCTATATTATATTAAATATAGAATGCATTTACAAAAACAATCTATGTAGCAGGAAATAATTTACGTAATGTAAAGTAATCAGGAATTACAGTGATGTGCAAAAGTCTTGCATAAAAATTATTTTTCCTGTAAATTAGCTCGCATTTTGTCGAAAGCAGTTGCTATCAAATCTTGTTCATTAAAGTATTTCTATATTACTGTTGTGCATCTATTCCAATAATATCAAGCATATTGTTTCATTGTAAGAAAAGTTATAATTTTTAGAAAATCAATTGCATCAAATCAACGTGAGCAGAAGTGTTGCATAAAATCTAGACAGCTATCTAATCAATTCAGATTCAATTCCAATTATGCAGAAAGTGATCAGATCTATCAATAATGAATAGAATATCCAAAATTCTTGATAACTTTTTCACAACGACGAGGCATGCTGGCTACCAAATGCTGACAATTGTCACTACTGAACTCTGACCAGGCTTCCTTGATTTTCTGTTTCAAATTGGTATTATTTTTTGGTTTTTTGGTACTAACGCTGAGTTTAATTGAGTGCCAAATGTTTTCGATGGGATTGAGATCCGGGCTTTGAGCCGGCCAGTCGAGGAGGGGGATTCGCAACTCTGCCATCAAGGCCTTGACACTCCTAGCTGTGTGGATGGGGGCATTGTCCTGCTGATAGATGGCCGTCAGGGGCATGTGGTCACACACATACGGTTCGACAATGTCTGAGACGATCTTAGAATAGTCATGAGCATTCATTCAACCCTCCATGTGATGCAACGGACCAACACCGGACGATTGAAAACAGCCCCCAAACCATGGCTGAATCTCCCCCTGCTTTCAGAGTCGGTCGAGTGCAACTAGGATGGTATTTCTTGGACACTGATCACTGAACGTGCACCCAACCTGCCGAGTGGACCCTCACGAATTTGCTTTCGTCGGAAAATGGTCCAGTGGAAATGGTCGTGAGCCCGCTGCAGTTGCTTTCGACGATTGTCCATACTGATGAACGGTTTCTTCTGTGCCGATCACCCGAACAGTCCCATGTGGATCAAATGCCATCTGTTGGTGCACGAGGCCAACTGGATCCCATGGTGCCTTGACAAGTTGGAAGTGCGGAATCGGTCCAAGTTCGACATGCAGGCAATCAGATGATCCTGTCGAACCATCGTTTCTGCGGTCTGCCAGCTCTGCATTTCGAAATTAGGATCCCATTGGGTTTCCAATGTTTCGGGGTGCGAGATATCATTGACTGATTGCAACTGATACAATTTGCAATGACCCACTCAGTTTCACCATCTTCTTTCATGTGAACGATTGTAACCCGCTGTTCAGGGGTCAAATATCGGGCTCTCTGCATCACTATATTGAACAAAAAATTTATCAGAATAGTGTAAAATGACAGTTTTTCATATTTATATTCTACTATTCTAAACTATTATAGCACAAAATATATATTCTAATTTTTTGTAGTTTATGCAACACTTTTGCACACACCGATTTCATGTAAATTATTTTATTAATATTTAAATTTTGACTGTGCATTACAAAATGGATCTTAGTGTTATAAATCGTTTAAAGACACCGATACTTTTCAATTAAAACAGAAAACATACAATAGTTACTAATTTCTACAAAATAAGAACCTATTTTCTAAGTCTAGTAATTTTTATGCAAGACTTTTGCACACCGCTGTAATCTTGAAGTATAAAACTGAAAAAGTAACTAAAATATGGCATAAGATTTTTGTGAGTTTCCCTTATGTTTTTTGAAAGAGGTTAGATCATGTTTAGTGGGCGTTTCTTTACTTATTAGCTGATATAGCTATCAATTTTTACTCTCTCTCAAAACCTTAGATAGATCAGAATCAAACTTTTTTAAAAAAACTGAAAGCATTAAAGATGGTAAATAAAATTAAGTTATATAACCGACTTTCTGAATTTAATTATTTGCTGCTCCTTTGTTTAGTAGAGTTGAAAGTAAGTTACGTAATTATTTTTTGATATTTGGGTGGCCAGTGGTTGGTTAGATTACTGAACTATTATAAATGAAGGCTTGGATTTGAATCTTGGTCAGGACCAGCTCAGTCTGGCATACCTACATGATTTCCCGCTCTTATCTCAAATTCAAGAGGTCTAGTAGGTTTTTTTCCTGTACATGTTTTGGAGGTTAACTCTTGACTGGCAACCTAGATAATTTGTTCGGTCATTGAGGCTAATACTTCAACTTCCTTTCTAGCTCCTGAAAGTCAGGACAGGATTTACCAAAGAACAGAAACATTTTATTTGCTAATTAAAAGAAAACAATAGACTTGCATATTTTGGTGAAAGAACACTTTTCACTATTTAATTTATTATTATCTTTAGCAAACTTAATTTAATTCTTATCTTGAGTTGTGAAAGTTGCTTCTTTTTTTTTTTGAGGTCTTATTGACTTTAAAAAAAAAAAGTTCTATGTTTGTAACCAAAGCCATCAGTGAGGTTTTAGTAGAATAGATGTGCAAAACAAGCTGGCAAATCATGTGACTCGTGAACTAACTGCTGATGTGTGAATGTTTTGTCTATCTTCAGGGAGAATGTGTTCATCTTAAGACAGAGGATACTGGTGATAAAGATGTGAGTGATGAGCTGGCTTCAGTGAGCAAGGAGAAATGGTCAGAATGCAGTAAACGCAATGGTAATGGCAGCTGCAATGTACGTTATAAGAAATGGAGGGATGACTGCAAGTTTGGATCCAAGGGAAAATGGCACAACCTTTCAAGGCCTGAAAATGAGGATTATCACCAGAACTTCATTGCAGAGACAAACAAGGGGACTCGGGCATTAAGAAAGCAGAGAGAATGGGTAAATAAGGAAAGCCACAGCAGAAAGTCCATGTCTAAATCTGACAATCAGTCAAACAAAACAGACACTAATGAAAGACATAGGGATGTAAAGAGATGTCCAAATTGGAAAAATGATGATGGTGAATTTTCTTTGAAATCTTCTGGATTGCAAGAAAGTTCTGAGGATAATCTAGATGGTTTACCAGCAGAAAGTGGACATGCTAAAATAGAAATTCTGCAGTTGTTAGGGGAAGAGAAACTAAGTAAAAAGGTTCAATATGTAGGAAGGCACTTAAATAAACAGAAAGCTTGTAAGTCAGGGGAAGAGATTGGGAATAAACAGATCCAGGATGCTGGTAGGGATCAGAGTAACTCAAATAAACAGGGAGCATGTAAATTTGAAACTAGATGGTGGAATTATGATGTAGACACTTGGGCTTATTTTCCTAGAAATCAGCATATTGATAAATCTAATAAGAGAAGGACTTCTTACAGTAATCATTATTGTAGAAGAAATAGGAGTTTGACAGAAAACAGTTATGAGGAAAAAGGATTAACTAAAAGAGAAAGTGAATTTGAGAGGAAAAAGGGGGCTCAATCAGTTAATAGTACCATGAATAATGTACAAGGGTCAATTTTAGTGGAGAACTTAACTGGCAAGGCAGAAAAGTCAGCTAAGTTGCCTTTTAGAAATAAAAAAGTGAACAGAGAAAAGGACTTTTTATCAGACAAACAGCCATGGAATTGTAATTCAAAGTTTATCAGGTCTCATGGTGGAAACAAGTCAAAGTGTGCTGACAGGGACCATTTTTCTAGGGAATCTCTGGTTGGCCAAGGCAGAGACAAGCATCATCATCAGAATTATTCAAGGAAAGCTGGAAAGTCTCAAAGTAGGGACAGATTAATAGGTGCAGATAACGAAGGCAATTTGACTGATCAGGTAGTAGTAAATTGTTTAAAGGAATCTGGTCAGTCACGTGGTGGGGACAGCCTAGGATGTTTGGATAGCGGACGGCTGGAAGAAAACTTAGTGAATGGCCATGGTGGAGAGAAGAGAGACGCAAAACTGACCATACGGCCACCCCCTGGCTTCCACGAGATGTGCACTAACTTCTCCACATTGACTGTGAAGCCACCACCTGGCTTTGAGATGTGTAGTTAATGTTGACCTCTTGTAGGAATGATTGCTGGCTCCATTGTCAGTCAGTCAGGTGTGCAAGATGTCCAGTTTTCTTTAAGAACAATCAAATTTACTGGGATGTTTATTTAGATAATAATCAGAAGATTTGTATGGTGGCTGCTGTTTTCTCAAATGCAAGTACTCACAAATGTCATGTACATCACTTCCATGACTCTTGTTCTACTACAATAAACCTAGATGGAAAAATTATTGGTTTTCTCTCACATTTTAAATTAACACTGGATGCATTGGTTTCTTAGAAAGTGAACATTGTTGATGAATTAACAAAGTTTTGCAATTTTATGTGTATATGTTCTAATGAGTGCATACATGTGTAAATGTATATATGATGCAGAAATTCTCTTTAAAATAATTGCCTAATTAACAAACATTTATAAATAGTGTAATTATTTGAGGACTCCTATTAAAAGAACGCTGCCTGATGATTGATTATATTAAAGGTACAACAGTCATGCATGTTAAAACTACCTCGGATTGAATGTGTCTGAAGATTTTTTTTTTCTACAGAATGATAGCAAGAAGAATAAAACAACTTCAAAATTACTGAACTTATTTTTTTTTGTATTTTCTCATTGATTTTAAGCCAGTGCTTACATTGTTTAATATTGTGTGGCTGGCTTTTTATCTACAGTATATTGTGCTTATATACTTCATTTAAGAAGGATTACCACATGTTTTGAAGTATGCCAACATTTTATGAAGAAAGGGGATTAAAGTGACTTGCAATATAGTTCAGTGGTGTTGCCAAGGCATTTGCAGGGGTATTTTTTAAAGGATTAAAAAGTCCTTTCTGAGAAAAGTATAAGTCTGTCTGGATTCCATGTTGGTAGATCAAGTATCAGCATAATGTTTGCACAAAGGAAACTGCAAGATAGGTGTCAAGAACAAGGAAAACCTCTATATTATCTTTATATATTTCTCAAAGGCTTTTGACCTGGTTGGCAGAAAGGGTTTTTTTCTCGCCCAATCCTTTTGAGTCTAATTTGATCTTTTAATTCAGGCTAGTCTATTATGAAGATAATCAGTCTTTCTAACTTTGAAATTTCAATAGTGGCAAACAATGTAATTTGGTATCATTAATCTTTGGCATATTCTTCTGTGTTGCTTTGTTATATATTTTCATCTGGAATCAAAGGCAATCTGTGTACAAGATGTAAGATCACAGAAAACATCTGATATAAGAATTTTATTGCTGCTGATGCAGAGCTTTGTGCTAGCTAGCTTGTGATGAATTTGGATTAGTGTCAGTCTAAAGACTGTTCATAGCCCAAGATGTGTTTACTACCCAGAAGTTTAGCTTCATTTAATAACACCATGTTAGAACTTGTTTGTTCTGGGCATGCTATTAAAATGGTGATGAGATCTGAACCACCTACAGCAGATATGAGAGAAGGTTAAACAGTTGCCATGCCTTGTTTGTTTGCTATATTCTAAATATCAGGTGATAAGATGAGATACCTGATATTCATGTGCTTGAGAAAGAGTTGGCAAGTTTGATCACAATTTTCAAATGCAGGCATCTTTGTTTACTCATTTATCTGCACTGGATAGACAATGAATGCATTTAAATAAATGTGTGGAGAATTTGTGGATGCTCCAAGGCCACTGGATTGACTGGAGTCAGGGATGTTTACAAGAGGGACTTAAAAGCTTTCAACATTGCAAGCTGGGAAAATACAAGTAGCAACAGGCCACACTAGAAGGTTGCACTGCACACAGTCAACAGGCTAAAGAGGCAGCAAGCCTCAAGCACTACTAGCTTTCCAAACTTATCCTTTGGTCCATTGCTTTATGACCACTATTTTTGGCAAGGTACATTGGTTTAGCAACCTCTGCAGCAAAGTGCATAGTGTAAATGCCAAAGCAGTTGAGTTACTATCTGCTGCTCAAATGTGCATCCTGGTTGCAAGGGATCTGCATATTGAGAGAAACCCAAACATTGCATGTTCAATATATAATGCAGTTGTCATCCATGACACTGAGCAACCTTAGAAACTTGCATGAAAATTACTTAGCCCATTTAATCTGCCTACATTTTTGCACATGAGTTATTACCATTGTAAACTGGCTATGTATATGTTATAAAATAGTTGATCCTCAGTCATTATGTGCAAAATGAGGTGGCTAAGGCCAAGGTTAGGGAAAATGCAGGACAATTTTAAACTCCTGTCACTTCTGACTGTCAGACTTGCCAATTTATGGAGGGACCTCATTCAGGTTACCAATCTCTTGTAAGGAATATTTTTTCCAGTGCAGTCTTTTCAAAATAACCTCCAAAGAGCTTTCTACAATAGAATTTTGACAGTTTGCAATAGGCTTCATGCAATTTGGTCCAGATTACCATTTTCTGCATATCCCTCTACACAGCCATATCAACAGCTATGCATGCAGTGGTTGATAAAAAAAATTGCAGCTGAAGGTTGAACTGCCGGTTCATGTTTTCATTAACACCTAGAATCTGTCTAGACAATGATGTGCTGGAGCAGAAATGGAGAACCTTTCTGGTCCGACGAAAGGGGCCAGTAACGGTAATTGTTAATCTTGCTGCATATATTCCAAGCGATGTGTTGGTGATTTAAGCAGCTCGCATGCGCCACAGATGAATGACGACGTGACTAATCATCCTGACAGTTGTTACTACTACACCTATAAAACGGATGTAACGAGGGAAAGCACGTACACTTCATTAATGCACTCGAGATAGTAAAAGCAATTTTAAAGTACATACCGGATATGGTTTCTGAGATTGCCTCCCTTTGATGGATGTCTTGTGTTGGCTGGGTTATTTGCTGTTGCCAATCTTGAGTTGTTTTTCAGGGTGTTTATCCGCCGACCGCTCGAACTCTAGTCGGTTGGTTCCCGAGCGCTAACGTCGGCGAATCTCTTCGTCTCCAGCATATGACCCTCTGTCAAACCTCCCACGGTGGACGGTCAGGGCGGTGACAAGCGTTGCCTTTCCCCACAAAGTTTAGCTCGAAACGACCTTGCTTGCATGTACAATTAGCTTACCAATTGACCTTGAACTTGTAATTTCGGAAACTTGCGATGTCCATGAAGAATGGTAAGACCGATCTCTTTAAATTCTGGCACTGATTCCTCGCTGTTCTCTTTCAAATCGTAAAAGCGTTTAGCATATTCACTTTGCTAAGCACTTAGATCTTCGTACAGTAAACTCTGGATATAGCGCCGCTCTATCTAACGGCATATGTCACAGCTCTGGCGGCAGACATGGCAACTAACTTCATTTTGTTTACAGTCGCCATCTTGGAAGTGCGCATAGCTCATTTCTTTCATCTTTTATCATACGATAACTTTTGCACCCCTCAACAATGGCTCCTAAATTTGACAAAGCCAATACTGGAGAAAAACGAAGGAGGACTACACTTAATATTGCTGATAAAATTGAAATAGTCAAGAAATTAGAAAAAGGTGTAAGCAGGAATTTTTTGATGCGTGAGTACGATGTTGGTTCGTCGATCATTCTACTGATGCAGCAATTGAAACAACAACGCCGGAGGAGGAGCAGGTAACAGAAGAGAAGTAAAGTGTTGTGTAGTGTATAATTATGCTTTATTCACAGGTATGCTCCATATATAACTTGTTGTGCATATTTTTTTGAGGTGGATTATGTTTTATCTGCACGTATTTTCTGTATGCAACTTGATGTAAATGCGTTTTTTTTTAAATATTTTGATTAAACTGGCAGCACATACACATCTGCTTTATATTCCACTCACTTACACCTCCCTTATACCTTACTTTATATGGATGCTCCATATAATGGCATTCCCAATTCCCCGAGGGTGCCGTTATTTACAGAGTTTACTGTACTCTGACTCGGCATCCTTCAGGAATTCTGGAAATTGTCTATGATTAATTCCTGGAGCTTTGATAAAACTAACGCATGCAGCAACTGGGGACTTTATCCTTTCAATTCTGATAGATTTGAAATACTAACTTTGCTGGTGTATGATACAGTAGAAGGTAACTAGTTCAGATGTATCAAGGTTCAGTTGATCTTTTCCTCGGCCGATCAAAGCTGCCTTACTACCGCCCACTACAACTGGTGCACCGTCAGTTCGAATAGCACATCGATTTTCATAGGTCAGTTGGAATTGATGCACAGCAGACACCAGCACTTGGAAGGAACGGTCTCTGGCTGTGGCTTCTTTCCTAACTAGCAGCGCTAGCACCTTTTCAGTAATGTCGGACCCTGTACTAACTCCGCGTACCAATACTGACGAGTGATCAGTGCCAGTTATATCAGTACAGTCGACCCCCGCGTAATCGCGGTTCTGCATTCGCGGCCCCGGTTATTCGCGGAATTTTCCTTAGAACCTAACTAATAATTGTTCGTGGAAACCCCCGCATATTCGCGGAATCGCAAATATCTTCTGCGATTTTTTATGGCTTTTTTCATGGCAGTATATATTTTTTCACGCTTTTTAACGCTAAATTATTAATAACAAAATAACTTACTAATTTTGTAATATAAATACTAACGTAAATTCAGCAAAATATCAATATAAAATAAACGCTATTGGCTGGAGGTTTGAAAGTAGCCAATCAGAGAGCGTTATTCATTTCTACTCGCTGCTGATTGGCTACTGCCCACGAGGCGCTGTCTCAGGCAGATGCAGCCCAGCAGCCCAGCATCATCCCATTTTACCGCATGTAGCACTCTCGAGTGTTTCGCTGAGTGTTGTATTTTTTTATTAAATTATTATTATATATTTACTTATATTTTTTAAATTATATTTTACGTTATGTTTTGACGTTTATAGGCATTTTTATTGACCACGTCCAATATTCGCGGTTTTTCACTCTTCGCGGGTGCTCAAGGGACGTAACCCCCGCGAATACCAGGGGAGGACAACTGTACTTTCGTCTCGAGTTTTACAGCAGTCACGTCTGCTTTTTGATGGACACACGTGTTTACCGCTTCACTGATACAGAACCTGTAAACTTTTCTGTTTCTGTATCTTTTTTTAAAAATTTTTTAATGAACTGTTTGGTGAGCAGAAAGATCTTCCTTCGGTGTTTCCGTTATACTCGGTCTCTTTGGTCTCTGTAGTTTCGCAGCCGGCGCGCTTTGGTGAGTAATGTCTGTCCAAGTTGTATTCGTTAACCCTTTCGATGCTTAATTAAATATCGGGCTGGAAAGTTTCAATTGTCCACCAAAAGATGAAACCAGGAGTTTGATCGGAGAAGTTTGCTGAGCCATCAGAGACGTGAAGGCATTCCCGCTTATCGCAGTAGAGGTATAAGTATTTTCGAAGTCGTCGGATAAACCTGCTTCCAGCATCAAATGGCTATAAATGTCAAATCGGACACATCCGCTTTCAGCATGGTAAGGGTTAAGAACAGACACTGATTCTGAGCAAATCAGGCTAAAAGGACCAGCACAAAACACACACACACACACACACACACAACACACACACACACACACACACACACACACACACACACATTTCTTGAAAAGCTCGGCCCTCTGAGTCAACTTTCCACTTAATACTCGCATTTTTTTTTTCAACTATAGGCAATGATAATACAAAATAATTAGTATTGGCTTTTATCTCCAACTATCGGATTGTACACCGGTAACAACATGTAATAAGACACTAGAGACTTCCATAAGCGTAGACGGAGCCTCTCTGTCTTCCAGTTAACGTATCGACACCGGTTCTTTCCCTTGTAGCGGTTAGCATACACAGCTTATAACGCTGTCTGCGCGATAGCTACGTAAAATACCGAGAAAAATATCAGCGGGCGGGGCCAGAGGATCTCTACCATTGGTTTACACATTCCCTCATATTTTGTGAAGTCCAGATCGGTTGTCTGCTTGGCTCTTCCTCGGATAAGATCAAGCGTTTCGCAGAAATATGTGAACAAAGGTTAAGACGTTTCTTGCCAATGCGCCTTCGCCAGCTTCCCCCGTAACTTCTCGTATGGTAAAAAAAAAAATCCTTTGGCAGCATTTGTAACGCCTCTCGATACACAGCGCCAAACCGTAATACCATTGTCGGTGCCAGTCGGGCAAGAGGGTTAATTCCCAGCTGGACATTTCTCTAAGTAGAGTCGGCTCGATCGATGATTCCCATCCTGCTGCTGTCCATCTTCTTGCGGCCGGAGGCTGGAGTTTGTTCGCGGCGGGATTTTGTGATGAAACTCTTTTCTGAAGACTGTGGACATGTTTAGACGAGTCTGGTTGTTAGATTTCTTTAAAACGGACAGAGGCAGCTCATTAATAAGACCAATGGCTGAAGCATTGTTTAATCAGTAGAAATCTGTTTTGATGCCGTTTCTGGTTGTAGGATAAAAAGTGTGCTTTTGTTGAGTTTATCAGTCTCCCACCTGTGAAAAATTCGTCAAAAACCACGCCCTGCTGTTCAAGGTAAACGTTCGAAGATTTCTCCGCGACTGCCCAAGAGCCGGGCTAGTGGTCTGGCCGGGACGAAACTCGGCAGGCAGGGCGGTTGGTCTGGTATGTTAAGAGCTGTTCTATGGTGGAAAATGAAGCAAACTGACGTTTGAAATATTCCTAGCTTTGTATTTTGTTTCTATATCGCTTTTTGTTATTATCAACGGCTATAATTGCAAACATTCAGCTTGTCTGTTACGGTGGTTTGTGACGGCTGTAGACAGCTGTATGAGATCTGGTGGCACTCTGGTGTTAAGCCTAATAAGCGTCAGCTGTGTTTGCTGGATAAAGTGATAATCAAATTCCGTACATGGATAGATTAAAACAGACTTAACAATACTGAGAAATGTCAGCGTCTAAAGCTGTTCCTTATTAACTCTACGTGGGTTGTTTTACGGTAAACATCATCTGGCTTTATAGTTCAGGTGTACAGCTGCCGTACAAAGGGAGATGGGTAGATTAGAGAATAGGTGACGATAGTGACAATAAATTACCATTCCCCTACAGGAACATTTTCTATTCAGGCAAACTAATTTAACTGCTAGATCAAGGGGACTTCTAAGAGGCGATTACTCGAGTCACGTAGACTTGAAGGGTTAATGATTGACCAAATAAAATCGAACCCTACTTTTATACAATTATTTTGATTTGACTCAGGCTGGGGCCATAGGTTAGATCAAGGTTAACAAGATGAAATTTCTCTAACAAAAAGATTTTTTTTTAAAATTCTGGTAAAAACCAAAAGCATATCTTTGATAACTTGTTTGTTTTTTTTTATTGTATGGAACCCTGTGACACCAACAGCAGAAACATTTGGGAAATGGAAGAGTTAAAGACATCTAATGAAGTGATCTGAAAATAGTTATATTAAAAGGCATTCAAATCAGCTGTTATAGAAAGCTAACAAATGTCCCATCTGACTGCGCATTCAGCGCAAATTTGACACCGTCTCGTATCCTGTTACCGAAAGACGTCAGCGAATAAGGAAGAGAAATCCGTTCATCCTTTTCTGTTGGTCGTTACAACCGAGAAGTTAGATTATATTACAAAACAACACCCGTGACCAATTCTAATCTGAAGCTCTCGCATAGCATGATGCTAAAGACCCTCTTGTTTTACGACGACGGCGACTAGCAAAGATGGTTGTTTTTCAATAGTAACGGGAAAAGAGACCGACTCTCGGTATCGTAGGACAGGGTAAGGTGTCGGACGAAGTTGACACATGAACTGGATGGACACTGATACATCTGAACTAGTTACTTTCTATTGTATCATACATTGGCTAAGTTAATATTCGAAATCTATCAGAATTAAAAGGATAAATCCTCAGTTGTTGCATCCGTTGATTTTATCAAAACTCCAGGAATTCATCGACAATTTCAAGAATTCCAGAAGGACCTCGAGTCAGAGTACAAAGATCTAAGTGCATTGGCTTAGCAAAGTGAATACGCTAAACCCTTTTACGATTTGAAAGAGAACAGCGAGGAATCAGTGCCAGAATTTAAAGAGATCGGTCTTACCATTCTTCATGGACATCGCAAGTTTCCGAAATTACAAGTTCAAGGTCAATTGGTAAGCTAATTGTACATGCAAGCAAGGTCGTTTCGAGCTAAACTTTGTGGGGAAAGGCAACACTTGTCACCTCCCACCCCCCCACCGCCCTGACCGTCCATCGTGGGAGGTTTGACAGAGGGTCATATGCTGGAGACGAAGAGATTCGCCGACGTTAGCGCTCGGGAACCAACCGACTAGAGTTCGAGCGGTCGGGGTCGGCGGATAAACACCCTGAAAAACAACTCAAGATTGGCAACAGCAAATAAATAACCCAGCCAACACAAGACATCCATCAAAGGGAGGCAATCTCAGAAACCATATCCGGTATGTACTTTAAAATTGCTTTTACTATCTCGAGTGCATTAATGAAGTGTACGTGCTTTCCCTCGTTACATCCGTTTTATAGGTGTAGTAGTAACAACTGTCAGGATGATTAGTCACGTCGTCATTCATCTGTGGCGCATGCGAGCTGCTTAAATCACCAACACATCGCTTGGAATATATGCAGCAAGATTAACAATTACCGTTACTGGCCCCTTTCGTCGGACCAGAAAGGTTCTCCATTTCTGCGCTAAAATATCTAAATGTGTGGCACAAAAAATATCTGAAAGTCCCGTTTGGCCCTCAGTGGATGGGAACGCTCCCTACTCTTGGAGTAGGCGGTAAATCTCGCATGACAGCGGGCACGACGTCCTGTCCGATATGGAAGCGTTCTGCTAAGAACCGTTCAGGGGCACACTCACATAGCCTGTCAATTTCGGTTGTCGGTCGTCACCAACTCCTTTGTCCTCCCTCTTCCGTTTTCTGCTCGCCTGACAACGCGATGTTTGGAATTATATTCAGGTTTTCCAACTGTAGCTTTCTCGCTGCTGAATTTAAGCAACTGAGCCTATCAGAAAAAAAATATGATCATCATGTTTCAGTTGCTTCCGCAGCGATAGCTTCCATACGTTTCGATAGCTAGATCTGCGTTCCATTCCGTATATTCAGAAAGCCATTGGCTTGTGATTCCGTTTTTTCGAGCTCCAGTCTCTTCAAACTTTCTCCACGCTCTCCCCAGCATCCAGGTGTACGTTGTTCAACACTGTATCATTGAGCCGGATCAGATTCTGTGTAAACCTTACCCGATGATGTCGTGGAAATTACTTTGTTTCAGTGGGTGAAAGAGCGCGCAGCACCTTTCTCTTATTCTTCGATGTGCATAAACAGGTGTTCAAAAATAATGGGTTAGCTTTCCAAATCTTCAGCTCTGGAATCGAGGTAATGACGGCTTTTACAGCACCGTCTGATGGTCACCCAAAGGGTTACAGAAAACAGATCCTTCTCCCGTGTTTGATAATTCTTTTACGAATTAACTCCTCGTTAGGGCTTTATTCGCTTCTTCGGGCAAACCACCATTGGCTCCATTTTTTGTTCTATCGAATTTAGTGGAACAGAGCGCTCAGGCTGCCATTCGGCGGTGAAAACCTGCAACTAATAAACTTTCTACATTCCGTTTTCTCGTTCACTCAACAATCAATCTGAATGTTGAACAGGGTGCCCTTAACAGGAATTTTCTCAATTCTTTTGAGTTTCATGGCATTGATGGATTCCAAAATTTCTTGGAAATAAACAAGATTGTCCAGACTGCAGGAATCAGATTCTAGTAATTCAGCATCGGGTCCTTCTTCATATGTAATATAGACTAAGCAATTAACAGCAGGTGTTTTCAAGAATCCAAGCGGCCAAGAATACACTGGCATTATCTCTGACAGGGGCAAAACATCGTACGCATCATTTTCCAAAGTTACCAGAAACTTTAAGAGCTTCGTGAAGTTCAGATGTAAGGAGATTCAGTATTAGTCTTAAACGATTTTCTCCATCCGTTCTCACACTATCTGGAATTGGAACGGTTCCATTCTTCGAGTACTTCTCTGTTTGTTTTCCTTTTCATATTTTCCCGACACAGTTTGCGAGCGATCAAATAATTCCAATTCTAGAAAAATTTTCTAGAAGATACATCACACCAGGCAGTGTCTCGGCAAAGATCTACTCTCTTTCCATCTGTTGGTTCCGTTGCATCCCTTCGCTTGCTTTTTGCTTCCTCATCTGCTTCCCACCGCCGTGATTCTAATTCTTGTTTTGGGTGTGGTCCACCATCATTGCGATCTGACGTCGTCTGTTCATTTTGAAATGTGCTGTTATCTCATTCCTTTTTATTCCAAACCTTGTCTGTTTGGTTTTGTTTTAAAGAGGGAATGGCTGTATCTTTAGCAGGGGCTGACGACTGCTCTTTGCAAAAGGTTTGATGGTTTAAAGGATTTCGCAGCAGCTCCCTGAAGCTCGTCATGCTTCCTCTCTCTTGTCTTAAATGTTGCATTCCTTTCAGCGTTTGGTCCTGCGCATCACATTTAAATTGGTTAGGATTCTTCTTTTAATGCAAAAGTAATGTTCCAAATAATGCATATGACCCCGTTAAGGCTCCCATCTTACACCGTGGAGAACGCAGACTGAGGTCCGTCCACGCGCCACTTCGCCGCCATTTCGACTTTTGCTTAACCATACGAACGTCTGCTTTCTCTCTAAACGGCGGAGCGCGCGCACTGGCTGCAGATCGCGCTGCACAGCCCCTTTTAGGATGTGCCGCCGTCCCAGCAGCTAAAAGAATAACCAATCTTCCTCCTTATCCGTTGGATCAGCAACTTGGCAAACCAAAAAAGTAGTAATAATCCCACAGCCTCGAGTATAGAAGACAACAACAATATAAAACAATCGCTGACGGGAAACTTGGTAGCGTAGTAGCGGGAGACCCGACCCCCCCCAAAAAAAAATGGTTCGAGACTGGAGAACGGAGTCACTGTTTGAACAAGGACTGCCGACAAAATTATTATTATTATTATTATTATTATATTATTATTATTATTATTATTATATTATTATTATTATTATTATTATTTATGAGATGGCAGTTTACTGCTGAGAAATTCCCTGGGGCTGGTGAGGATTTTCCTCTCCACTTCGGATCGTTAAAAGCACCAGGTTTTATAATAACCCACCCAGGGCACCTTTACACTGTACACCGCCCTCTTCGGCCGTAGAACTACCCATTTATAAACTGTAATTGAAAACAAAACTCCTTGTCTAAGATATTTCTGGTAAAGACTGGTGAGGCGTGACCGAGTTCTGTTCTACCCCTACCTGAACTTTCTTTGGCGTAATCAAGCTGCGACCGGCTCCCTGCTTGAGATTTAGAATGTCGCCTGACACGGTTACGCAGCACTGCATCCATCCTCAACGACTGGACCTTGTTCTGATTATTGCGTCGCTTCCACCACCAAATCCCGTAGAGGGCCAGCTATCGAAACCAGAAAGGATCTATTCGGGTTCTTGGTGGGCTCAACGAAAACTGGCAGAGGCTGTGGACGGCCCGACAACCGAGCTCTAGAATGGGACAGGCAAAGGGAGCTTTATCCCTAATTCTTAATAAGCCCTTTAGTGTATGCGTACTTTAATTGGGTTAAAAGATGACGTTTCACTATTAAAAAAACTACAATTTACCAATGAGCGAGCCTTAAAAATCTGATCGAACCTACGTCATTTTTCTTCGCCTTTCTGGAACTCGGCAGCGATATAACTTTTCAGTTGCAGAAGACAGGAGATCGATAATTGGCAGTAAAAACAAAAACAACAAAAAATGGTCTTTTAATATATTGGTTTGTTAATCGAAAGTCAAAGGATCTGAAAGTATCCGGTCTTCATTGATTTAAAGATAAAACATTAATAAAATAATGCAAATCGGACCGTGGATTATCCTTTAAGCCGTAGGTTTTGCTTTATTCGAATTCCGACTGATGACTTTTATATTTGAAACTTAGGCGTCGGGTTTTCTTAGTGTTGTCGCTTCTAAAACGATAATTCTCCCACTCTGGGTAGTCCGATGGCGGTGCACTGAGACCCCTCCCAAACCAGATAGCTATCCAAATATTTTCTTTCTTTCACAGACGTCAAATACCGAGAAATTCGCTGATTAATATTTAGAAATCGCCATCTCTCTCTCTCTCTCTCTCTCTCCATCTCCTTCCTGTAATGACGTCATCTCTCTCTCTCTCTTCCTGTAATGACGTCATCTCTCTCTCTCTCTCCTCTCTCCATCTCCCTTCCTGTAATGACGTCATCTCTCTCTCTCTCTCTTCCTGTAATGACGTCATCTCTCTCTCTCTCCATCTCCCTTCCTGTAATGACGTCATCTCTCTCTCTCTCTCTTCCTGTAATGACGTCATCTCTCTCTCTCCATCTCCCTTCCTGTAATGACGTCATATCTCTCTCTCTCTCTCTCTCTCTCTCTCTCTCTCTCTCTCTCTCTCTCTCTCTCTCTCTCCATCCATCCCCCCTCTCTCTCCTCTCTCTCTCTCTGGCTGGGAAACAGGAAGCAAGCGACAAAAAAAAAAAAAAAACGGATCGGATTTAGTGCTTGCTGAGTAACTTTTCTACTCAAATCGAGATGGTCTGGTGGTTAGTCCACCAAACTACTAATGGTAAGAGCCCGCGTTAGATGCTTCTCTTCTTGGCATGGACTCTTCTCTTTTGTCTACCAGCCAACCGTCTGAGCTTCCTTTGGCTTCTCCGCCCCACCTCCATCTTGAAATTAAGAGATTTTCTGGAGCCCTTCGATGCAGTAGGTAATAGCGAATTATTGCCTCTTACTTTTGGAGGCCGAAAATTATCAAGTTCATGAATTAAATCTACACCAACTTTGTGTTTATTTATTACGATAATATCACTATAACCTAAATCGTGTTTACACTATACTATTTATTAATAGATTCTCCACCTAGTTTTGGTAAATTATTTGGATTTAATCTCGAGTTCGATCTTCTCTACCTGTGCCACAATAACTATGGCAGGTAAATGTTTTTCTTCAGCATAGTTATCCCAAGGTAAACCAAGTAGATCACTAAGTGATAACTGTGTAGCCCACTTATTGCTCTTTTATAGATGTGTTCTTATTTTTACAGCAAATTTCACACGTACCTTCTAACACTAACGTATTATTTTCAATAATAAGCTGGTTTTCTTCCCTTTTCTACTAGCTTTAGTTTTATATTTTAAGCAATAAATTTTAGTAATTTTATACATAAATGAATCTAAATCCAGAATCACAGGAGAGTATATTAAACTGATTTCTATCTTTCAGATTCATCTTTAGGCTCATTTAAGATTTCAACGACGAGAGTCTCGATTCTACCGTAAGGAGGAAATGGGAAAGTGAAAGTAAACCGGAAGCTAAGTGAAGACACCGTAACTTCAGTGTGCTTCTTTTACACTTTTTATTGATTAAAATTTTTAAAATGTTGTTTATTTTGGATAATGTGTGACAAAAATCAAATAAACCTCGAATCATTTATAATAGCATCTCATCCTTCTCCAGCTATCACAACCATCCAAGACGAACCATCAGAACTAACTTAGACTCTATTATCTTTTCCCATTGGTTAAGAAAACCCAACAGCAAACTTTAAAGGACTCGATTAGTAATGACGACTCCTGAATTCTGACAGAAAATTGGTGAGAGCGAAACTATAGGTTTGCAATCATAATAGATCACCTGATAAGGTCTTGTCGACGAATTTAGCTGGTTTCGATTGCTAGACGGCATCGACGAGAAATCAAAGAAACAATTCCCTGATGATGGAATAGGCGAGCGGGATTTTTATACCAAATAAACTAAATTATTTAAATCGATCATGGAGGCGCAAAAACAGCTAACCTTGCCCGCTGTGGCACCTGTGTGGCCCGCAGAATGGCCAGATTCAGCGGCTGCACCAACTGCTGGTAGTTCAGGGTTCTACCCGTAAAAGCGGAAAGCAGGTTTTCTAAAAGAGCAAATACAGAACAGGCCACTTGTCTTTACGGGATGCAATGCCATTGACAGAGGCTTGTTCGGAAGACCACTTAGAAACTAACAAACACGGAACTGGATTACGCGCCCCTGCTGAACCTAACTGGCCGGAAGGGGGCCAGCGGAGTAACATGATACGCACTTACACAAACTACGCACTACCTAGGGCTCCGCCAACAAAATCGCGGTTTAGGGGACCTCTCCAGTTAACAGAAAACGATTTTTCCCCACCTTTTTTAAATATGAAATATCGATAAGCTTTTAAAAAAATGTTTAGTGTGTACAGTTTTACGTTCCGCCCACTCGCGATTAATTCAAGTTAACTCTATACCACAGGTGTGTGTGTGTGTGTCCGCTGTACACTACTGTCGTGTCGTGTCGGGAGACATCGTAACAGACGGCTGATATCGTCGCGCGTATCCACCAAGCGGAAAGCTGGAGGCGAGACGAGATGGGCCGTACAATTCTCCGGAAGCGTATGGCCGGCCACACCTGCTGGTCGGGAGATCGATTTTTAACGGACCTGGATTAATGGCCAGGAACCGACATCCTTGTCACAAAATGGAACCTCGCGAGCAAAGGGCCATTCAATAGTTGCGGGAAAAAGGATGCACCATCCGATTGAAGCCCGAGGATGCGATCGACGAGCGATCTGAGAAAGCCGCGCTACAAGAAGCCAGTTCCTGGCAATAGTTTTATTCGGAATCGTCACCGTTATTTCGACAATGACAACTACTTATTTGGCATTTCGGGAACATTAGGAACCAGCTGGCGGTGAGCCCCGTGAAGCGGGAGCTGCTTGGCTCTGGAGCTAATGAAACTGATCAGACTCGAGCAACAAAGTATGGGAGCGCCAAGACACGAATGGGGATTGTATCTATATCGGGCACTGTCACAGAGAGACGCTTAGTTTTAAAAGATGGACGTTGCTCCATTCTTCCGATAATTATTGACACCGCACAGAAAGATCAGCTGTCAGTCGGGGCTAAGACGAGGACGTCGTAGAAGGCGGTTGATCGACGGACAGAGCTGGTGTTGACCACCGAGCAGGCACGAGGCTCGGAGTTGGAAAGGTGTCTGAAACCCGTCCAGATTTGAGTCAATCAGTGAACAACGGATGCAGCAGCTACGGTCTGAAAACGGAGGCCTGCAGGGTCGATTGGTGTTAGTGATAATTAGGGCTTCAACGGAACTACAGTCAGCCAGACCAATCCCGACGGTGACACACCGGGGACTTCTGTACATCCTGGATTCTTGGGAGGGCGCCATTCTACCAGCACAGGCCATGGCGGCCAGTTGGAAAACCCATCCCGTGTTAATTAGCAACGAACCTGGAGGACGAAAGCCATTCTTCAATGAACTGGCTTTAGACGAACGACTTCCAGCAATGCAGAAGTGTGAATGGCGGCTAAATGACAGTATTAGGAGGCTCCAGCGTCTCGTCGGACTGGAAGGTAGCGCTGAGGCAGCTAACTGCTCTGCTTGAGATGCGGCGCATCAGATCTGAAAATGAGCGTCCGTCTGTCGCACCTGAAGACGAGAACAGCGCATATTTTTGTTTTGTTTCTGCCGTATGTAGTTAGGGGAAACACGACCGATTGGAACGTATTTTCTATCCTCTGAAGCTCTTCCTCTACTCCATGCGATCTGTTGGACCGAAAAAATTGAAAAGTTCAGCAGGCGGTTCCTGTTTTCGCTGGAGGTGGTATGGGTGGTGTGTGTGTGTGCACGTGACGCTTTCAGCCAAGTCTTGTACTTGTTATTTAGCGTTTGGCGGGTCGTGTTTAATTTGATCCGCTCCAAGTGTAATATCGCCCGACTAACGTTGGTGCCTAAAAGAGGTAAGACCGTCTGGATTAGCCGCGTACCGGTACCGATTTCCCACTCTAGCCGTCCCGATTCCCCCCGGGTCTCGGTGAAAGTGGACGGACTACCTGGTTGTTTGCGAATTGTTTTTACTCTGCCACACAAAGTCGATCAACTCGTTTTTTCTATGACCTCAAGGGCTTACTTTGGCATCCCTGGGATTCTATCGCTGTAATGTAGGATGCCGGTAAGTAAACTGTTTGTTAAGGTCGCCTTGTCCACGTGACCACCGAGGCCTCGTTTTCGCTAGGGGCTGTCCCACCCACCAGCACTGGTTCCCAATGTAAACCGACGTTCAAGTAGAAATCACCAGAACGAATATTTCGCTCTCGAGTTGAGACAACAAAGAATCATCAAAGTGCACCAAAAAAGGATTAGTCTAGAGTCTTAGACTATGAGGCAGCCATGTTTGGGTGAAGGTACAATGGGCGAAACACGTTTTAAATTCCAGGATGAAGGGAGAATGTTGCATAAGAGGTTAAAAACGCCGAACAGATATCAGCAGAGCCAGATTTTTACTCAAAAGGATAAAGGGGTTGTTTGGCTCGAGACGCGGCACTCCTCTTCATACGTCAATAATACAATAGTATCTCTAAATGTAGCGCTGATAACGGAACTACTTGGACCGCAGTGCCTTCAGCGGCAGGTTTTTACGAACTCACAACTTAATAGCGAAATTCAAGGGCATGTAATGACGATCGTAGAGATTCAAACAATAAGGATATTATAATTAAAGCTAATCCCGTTACCTTCAAATCTATCATTGCTATTAGTTCTCATAAATCTACCTTTACTGCAGAGAATAGCTTAAGAACTCTTTTAGGATTTAACTATAGAATACTACCGTCTGGATAGTGATAATCCAGTTGATATTTTATCAAATAATTCTATTCTCGGTGTATTGTGATTTAATACTAGGGACGTTCAAATGAAAGCCGGCGGGATACCATTATAGCAATGTTTTTTCAGCCGAGCTTCATTTGAACGTCCATAGTAAAAGGGGGACATATTAGTGGACTTAGGTAGGATGATTAGATGTACGCTTTACATTACCTTAATTCTATATATATATTCAAATAAACTGAATATCCTCTCAGTTACTTTCAAAAGTTTAGATAAACTAAGTTATACTCATATTATATAATTGGTTTTAATGATTCTTTAACTAAAGGAAAATATTTTAATAAATTATTGAATTTCATAAATAATCAGCAATTAAATAAGTGTAAAAAGTTTGGTTTAAGTCAAAAAGATAATTCGGCAGTATTTCTGGTTTAAACGGATCAAAAGAAGTCTTTAAGAGCGCGATAGAGCAATATAATGAGTAAAGATTTACATTTAAATACTCATAGAATTCTAAATATTAAAAACCCTGATAATTCTATCGACGGAGTTAATAAAATATGTAAATAATTTAGTACAGAAAGCAAACGTATTTTGGACAGAAAGCGATTCAGGGAGTAATCATGCTACTAATTTTAAAATTTTTGATAAAAACAATAAAATGATCTTCAATATTGGAGTTTGTTTCACCTAATTTATTAAATATCAGGTCGTCACAAAAGTTTTGTCGGTTTTTATATTATGTTAATTTGGGGTTAATTTTTTTCATGCTTGTGAAGGTGTACGTAGATAAGTTATATATAGTTTTGTAGCAGGTGCTTTGGCATACATTATGTACAACCTACTTTTTAAATATCATAAAATGGATATTTGTCTCAGGGTTCTGAGTGAACCTTGGATAGAAAAGGTTTTCGTGCCAGTTTTGCTTCACGAGTTAAAACTGGGCCACAAAGCGAACGAGATATCTCGTAACATTAAGTAAGGATGGGGCAAGGACACAACCAGTGAGCGGACAGTACAATGATGGTTTGCAAAGTTTCGATCAGGAGATGTGAGCCTCGAAGGTAAGGAACGTAGCGGACGTCCTTCCAGCTGTGATGACAACCGTCTGAAAGCCTCAGTTGAAGCCGATCCAAGAAAAACAGTGTGAGAAATTACTGGAGAGCTTCATGCAAACACTGTAACAGTTTCTCGGCATCTTGACGCGATCGGCAGAGTGAAAAAGCTTGACAGGTGGGTGTCTCAGGAATTGAGTGACCAACAATAAAATCGTCGATTGTTGATCTGCTCTTTGCTTGTCATGACAAACAAAAACAACCCATTTCTTGACCGATTCATTTCGTGTGAAGAAAAATGGATCCTTTACGACAATTGCAAACGATCAGCACAGTGGCTCGATAGAGACAAGGAACCTAACCAGATTCAAAAATCCAGCCTCCACCAAAGAAGGTCAAGGTCAATGTCTAGTGGACTGTAACTGGTGTCATCCACTATAACTTCTTGCATCCTGGCGAAACCATCACAGCTGAAAGGTACTGTCGTGAATTAAACGTTGTTCATCAGAAACTCTCCCATCAACAGCCGGCATTGGTGGATCGAAGAGGCCTAGTCCTGCTCCAGGTCAATGCTCGTCCTCATGTTGCCAAAGTGACTGTTCAGAAACTGAACCCTTTGGGGTACAAAGTTCTCCCTCACCCAGCCTATCCACCACACCTTTCTCCCACAGACTACCACCTTTTCAAACACCTCGACAGGTGCCTCCGTACGAAATTTTTCTTCAACCAAGCAGCCACTGAAACTGCCATCCAACAGTTTATCAACTTCAGAAATTCAGATTTTTTCAAAATGGTATCAATGCGCCTGTAACAGACCTGAGTTTTTAGACAAAATTGTTGGTGCAAATTTTAATGCTTTTAGCAATACAGTAAAAATTATAGAATGGAAATATGTTACCCTACAATACAAATATACATTTCTGATGTATGATAAAATAAGTGTTTTCGTGGGGTTACTGCATAGTTAAAAAAAAAATCTAAATTGATGGCAAATCGTTTACTAGTCTAGTAATTCTAACAGATAATAGTGCAAATAATAAAACAGAGAAATCACAATATATGCATGATGTATTACTATTAAATGATACTTAATCGATCATGCAAAGATAATGGAGTAAACAATAAATACTGCACCCGTTTCTCGGGCGATATAATTTCTGGCCAAATAACTAGTTTAGATTATCCATCTAACAGCAATGGCAGCAACTAAAGCATCCAGGTGGGAAAACGATTGTTTTCCCAGTTATGATATATAAAACGGTATTTAATCCAGAGCCTAATAATTATATTAATTTTCGCGACGTATCGAGTCTATGGTATATTCAAAGGGTTAACAACCAGATTTTCCAATGGTCCTCATTACTAATATAGACAAACCATTAGATAGTAATAAAAAGAAACATGCGCGCATAGTAAACCAAATGTTAAACCAGAACAAAAGATTTAAAAAAAAAAAACAAAAACAAATGTTTAGAATTATATTCATAATGGTGCTGGCACTATAACCCAGTTGTCAACAATCAAGCTGAACTCTATGACTTTATTACGCATAGTTCAGCATTTTGAACAAGTGGTAAAATTTACTTATTTGTTGTTTACCTGTGTACGAATTGCTGCAGCGGTTTATCGTTGTTGGGGAAAATCTCTAGAAATACCTGAGGCGCAGCGATTGTTAATTTCGACCGGCGCGTTGTAGGTTTCAACAGCAACCGCGAAGTCTTAATTGATCTGAAATACGGCCGGCCCGAGTTCCTTTCCTGTTCACTAACTCCGCCCCCCGCCGCCAACACATACACCACCACCACCACCACCGGAATTACTGGCGGATGGTAATAACCTCGTAGTAAATGAGGCCGGGCCCGCCGGATAAGTAAAAGCCTCGTCAGGCTAACCCGGCATGGAAAGTGTTCACGAGGAACCCCGCCCCCCTTTTTAAAATGATGAATATTTATTATGCTGCTGCGCTCTGTTTCCCAAATAATACACTTGTGTGTAGCAAACAGAGCTTACAGGCCCGGGGCAAAATTTAGCTTCACAATAGAAAAGCAAGTATTTATTGCTTTAATAACCAACCAGAATAGATTCGAACTTCAGAGCCGAACGAAAACGAGCCCAGGTTTTTGTATCGGCCGATTGTTTGTTGTTTTTCCTTTCGTGTATCTGTCTTTCATTTCATCCCGTTTAACAAGCATTAGCCGTGCTTAACTTTGTTAACCCTGTCCAGCCTGTTGTGCCCATTCATACCCAGCTTTGCTAAAGGAAATCAAGCGAACTCTGCTATTTTAAAGTCCACGCCTAACTCCCGCTTCAGTGAGCCGGAAGTCGTCATATCTTCCGTTACATTTAAAGCTGTTTATTTTTTGTAATTTAAAAAAAAAAAGACATCTGTTTGTCTCAGTGAACCCTAATAAATTCTTCACGTTGCTTTTTAGGAGGGAGTTTGGAAGTGGGCAGGAAGCTGATTCGCATCCGGGGTGTGTGAGCGAACAACATCTAGGCCATTAATATGGATTTAAATTATTATTTTCGAGTGATTAGAGTAAGCAACAAAACCCTTAGCTGTCGCGGATGACAGACCACGTTTACTTGTTAGAAAAAATATCTTATCTGCGCTGGTCCAGTTGACTTCGCTGGCGTAGAACTGCGAATATACAGTAGGAAAGATAAACACACACACACAACCGCCGCCAGGTGGAGCCACTCAGAAAGCCTATGTTGTTCCACGCCACCTGATATCGCAAGTCCTGTACAAGTCAGTTATAAATGATGGCCGGATGCTTTACTGATGTATAGCTGAAATAATGTCGGCATGCTGCAACTATTCGGTTAGAACGCTTTACTTAAGGCTTCTGTGGCGCCATTTTGCATCTGTGCAAGCTAAGAAAAGGGACAAATGAGACAGTAGTTGATCAGTGATGTTTTAATGAAGCTGGCTGGTGTCAAGGACTGAATTTAAAGGGAAAGCTAATATTGGCATAGGTGTATTCGCTATTTATTTGCACTCAAACAAACTTAGCGGAATAGGTGATTGATTTCTGAAATAGATTTGAATGCATTCGTAAAAATCTCGGAACGGCCAAGATTACGGACTCAGCAGCTGGCAGAACGAGAGCTCGCACTACCCTAGGTTTCTTCTACCTGTTCAAAGAGAAAAGTAGGATGTTCACCGTGAACCTGAAAGCTCCCACAAGTAGCCACGGCAGCGTCAAACATCTTAACGACACAAATACAATAATTAAAAAACAACAACGACGACGATGTCTGGTTCGAGCGGCTCCAGTTCGGTTGGAATCACCGTCGTTATGATCTCGCTAATCAACCCCCCGTGTACGTCATTCCTCTCACATCTAATCGCAGAGTTCTCCAGAAAACACGCGGGCGCGACATACCTGGCGGTCAATCCAAAAGGGCTGTTAAGAAACGTAAGGCATGTCGGTTGTTTTCTACTACTCGGTCCAGCCCGAGGAAAAGGGGCCGAATAAGGATGGGGACCAGATTATGGTTCAAAAACCACACAAAAGCGTCTCATTTCTTAAAAAAATCTCTTGGACTTTCGGTTATTATTTTACATCAGCAAAAGATAATTTCTTCTCCTGTTTTAAAACCATCTTACAAGTTACAATATATTCCTCTTTCTCCCTTTTGTTTTTTTAAACCCCGCCCCCAAAAGTGAAATGATCCGAATTGAGGGTAACGGAAACCAAGAGAAGTGATTATAACCCTGGCATCTCTAATCGCTTCCACGAAGTATCAACAACGGATGTTCCGCGTTCCGCCACAAGGCGGCGTGACAGCTTGTACGCTTGACGGGGGTGGGTGGGAAGGAGCTTCCGCACGGCTCGCTGTCCTTTCAACACGCCAACCAAGCCCCCCTTCCCTAAGTTTGAGAAGTGCCACATGCCCGCATAGTTTAGCGTTCTCGCAATGCGTAAGAGGAAGGGTTGGGGGGAGACGCCAGCAACAACAACACGTCTGTTCAGTATCACGAAGGCCGTCTTTAGCCTGTAAGATGGCCGACCGCGTAGCCGCGTGAGCTGACGTGACGTGCACCGAGATCTCTACGAGGTCGGAAGACTTGCGCCATTCTTGAATCGCTATAAACCAACAAACAAACAAACAAACCTGCACTCGCTGCATACAACTGTCTGGCTGAAATAATAAAAAAATCTTCCGGTAAACACCGGCAACCGGAAACGAGACCGCTTAACGGTGCTTCTCTTCCCCGTCGCCGCCGCCATTGCTGCGTATGGCTGCCTCGCCCTCCAACGGCTCCGACATCCGCTCTTTTTCCTGTTACATCTGCGTTATTTGGGTGGGGTCTCCATGGTAACCAGCCGTAGGTGTCGGTCGTTATCCTAAACTTTGCGATATTTCCAGAGAAAATTCCAGCAGATATGATGGTCTCGCTTTCAATATAAACCGGTTGAAAAAATAAGGCAACATTATTGTTTATCGAAGGATATTTTCACTGGCCGATGGGGGCCCCCAGCTCGCGGTGTTTCTCGAATCCTCAAGGTCTCCCCAGAATGTCCGACTTCTTCTGAGTTCGGTCCTCATATTTAAGGTCAGAATAAATTGATAATCGGGTCCGTCCTATTGTTTGTCTGCTCCATCAAAAGGCTGACGGTTAGCTATTCTATCGTCTCGACCCTCTTTTCCCTTTTCGAAGTAATTGTCTAGAAAGTTACTTGTTGCTAGACATTCAGTACTGGCAGCAGGTCCTGTCGGAACCCCCCACCTCCCCTCTATCACCCTTCCTATCCATTATTGAAGGTGTAAGCATCACAGTTCGCCCTCTCACCTTATCTGTACGCTTAGCAGCTAACATAGGAGCTGGGCACATCATCCTAGGCCTTATTGGTAACTACCTTAGCTCCTGAGCCTTCACGCTCTCTACCACAATCGTATTAATCGTTCTCATAATCCAAGTTGGATATTTCCTATTTGAAGTAGGCGTCAGTCTCATTCAAGGATACATCTTCAGCCTTCTCCTCTCCCTATACTCAGATGATCATGCTAATTAGATAATCTTACCTTTAAAACAATTCTAAATAAAAACAACACCAATCCCAACCAACAAAACAAAAAGTATGTACCCAACCAACATCTTATTTACTCATACCTCACAAGCAGACCTCACAACCTTCAACGCTCCCAACACCCCTTGCCCCCCAACAATCTCATTCCAACCTTGATCCACTCCTTTCAAAACATTATGCCCCATCCCCAATCCCCACCTAATTAGGGGTACAACCCTTAAGCTCCTCAAAAACCACATTCTAGAAGAAAACCACAAAACCGCACCCCCATACCTAATCCTCCTACCACTACCCAAAACCCCAACAAGACACAACCAAAACCTAACCCCCACCAATACCAAAATACCCCCCTTAACCCAAAACCTCACAACAAAGTGCTCACCTAAACTAAAAAACCTTCTCTGAAAAATACAACCCCTTCACAAAGCCCCCCTACACAAAACAATCATCGGAGTAGTAGATACCCTATTTTCGTCCCTAATTCCACTAAAACTCTCCATCCCTCTCCCCCACAAAATATTAAAAGATAGACGAACCGTATAGTCACAAGAGTAGAAGAATGAACCAACGCAGAAACAGGAGTAGGCGCAGCCATCGCAGCTGGGAGTCACCTAGAAAAAGGTATTTGAGCCCTCTTAGTTATTCCAGCAACAACAACCATCAAACACACCAACCACCCTCCAGCACAAACCCAAAACCCCAAAAAATTCCAATGCCCCATCCTAAATATAATCACAATAGAAAACAAAAGGAGAGTATCCCCCACACGATTTATTAACCCAGTAATTATTCCCGCACCCAACGACTTACGATTCTGATAGTAAATAACCAAACAAAATGAAACCAACCCCAACCCATCTCACCCCAACAACAAAGCCGGAAGCCTACAAATAAACACCAACAAATTCATAGATAACACAAAAAGCATCACCAGCCAAACAAAACGTCCCAAATATTCATCCCCCCTCATATACCTAGATGAAAACCGAAGCACACACATAGAAATCAAACACACAACCCTCCTAAATCTCGTTCCAACCCAATCAAACACCAACCTAAAATCCCCAACCACCCTCTCACCCTCAACCAACTCAACCACCACCAATCACCCCTCACACCCAAATCCCAAAAAAACAGCAAAAACGAACATCCTCACCCTCATACCCCCCAAAAACAACGAAGCAAAATTACTAGCCTTCAAATAAAACTTCAAATCAACAAACACTATGAAATGGTCATCCCTTCGCCAACACCACAACTTGACATTTTACACATAAACTAATTCCACTAATACCACCAATACAATCCCCCACACCCAACTACATACCCCACCAAAGGAAAAAGATGAAGCAACAACAACAAATACTCCCCTCCCCTTCCACTTCCTCCTATACAAACATACTCAGCCATCTCTCCATGCTGGGTACTAACATACAACAATAAGTTATATACTCCCCCCAAAAACCTCAATAATAGAATAAAACCTCCCGCAAATAATCTATACCCCCCCATCGAAATATACAACATCAGCTCCCTAATCAAATTTACAGATGGAGGCCCAGCCATATTAAAAACACAAAACAAAAATCAGTAAGCACAAACCACAGGACTAACAGTTAAGCCTCCCTTAACCAAATACAACCTACGAGTTTTAACCCTCTGATATATCATATTAGCCAAACAAAAAAGACCAGAAGAACACAACCCATGTGCCAACATTATTATTAAAGCCCCCTGCCACCCCCACCAAAACCCAGACAAACAACCAGCAAGCATCACCCCCATATGCCCAATAGACGAATAAGCAATAAGTCTCTTAACATCCCTTTGACGAATACAAACCAACGATGTTAGCACCCCCCCCACAGACAAACAACAAATAATCACCCCCCACTCCACCCCACACCTTTCAACAAAACAGCTAACACCCGCAAAACTCCATACCCCCCTAATTTAAGTAACACCCCTGCCAAAATTATTGATCCTGCAATTGGAGCCTCCACATGAGCCTTAGGCAACCAGACATGAACCAAAAAAACCGGAAGCTTCACCAAAAACGCCCCCAAAAAAACAAAACACCAAAAAACTCCCCACCCCTCCACTACTCCAACCAAACTGTACTCAACAACCACCATCCTCAATCTCCCCTCCCACCTCCAAACACACATCAACCCAGCCAATAAAAATAAAGAAAATGTCACAGTATACATCACCAAATACACCCCTGCCTGCAACCGCTCAGGCTGATATCCCCACCCTAAAATCAACCCCAACGTAGGTAGCAATGACAACTCAAAAAAAACATAAAACCAAACAAACCTAGAACAACAAAAACAAACAAGCAACACCAAACACAACAAATTAACCAAACCACAAAATACCTTCTCCCCCCCACCTCCTTTAACCCTCCTCTCCCTCGCCAAATACATTAACACCCTAACCCACAACCTCAATAACAAAAGAGGTCCCCTTAAACCATCAATAACCATACAACCACCAAACACCCTCCTTTCTCCGCCCCTAAAGCTCGCCAACAAATAAATACTCCCTAAAAACAACCCCCCCTTACTCACCTCCCACACCTCCTTGTCTACTAAAGTCAACACCCCCCCCAACGCAAAAACACAACCTAACACTTATACAACCTCAAGCCCCCTACGTAATCACTACCGTGCCCACGAATACAAGACACCAGCAAACCCACCCCCAACCTTGCCCCACACCCACTAAAAGCTAACAACACTCCCACCAAACACGCCTCCCCTCTACCCACTAACAAACAAAACCCACAATAAATCCTAATCATCATCACCTCAAAACCCAACAACACATTTAAAATATGTTTAAACCTCATTACCACCACAAAAACCCCAAAAACATATCCTACAAAATACAACAAAACCAACGAATATAACAAAACCATTTCTAACTATCTAAACCATTAAGCGACTCGAACACCTCCACATCTGCTTTCAAAACAAACCCTAACCTTTAGTAATGGCTATCCCAACAAAACAACACTAATATACCCCAACAAAGGACGCACCAAATACAACAAAAAATACAAAACCCTCACTACCTTCCCAACCATATCATACGGAGCCTCCACAGGACACCCCCCAATTCATGTCAACAACAAAAACACCCTCACCAACCTCCAAAAAAACCACTGATCTAACAACTTAAAAGAAGCCCTTTTCACGCCCACATGCACCATTGGAACAACAAACAAAACAAACACCGACATCCCCAAAGCAACCACCCCCCCCAACTTATTAGGAATAGACCGAAGAATAGCATAAGCAAACAAAAAATACCACTCCGGTTGAATGTGCACTGGAGTTACTAAAGGGTTCGCAGGAGTAAAATTATCAGGATCTCCCAACAAATAAGGAAACATAAGCCTCATTTCCACCAAAAAGAAAACAAAAACAAAAAACCCAAACAAATCCTTCACAGTATAATAAACATGAAACCTCACCTTTTCCCCATCGCTATTAACCCCCAAAGGATTATTAGAACCGCTCTCATGCAAAAACAACAAATGAGCCACCCTTCCCCCCATCAACACAAAAGGAAGTAGAAAGTGCAACGAATAGAACCGAACCAGCGTAGCATTATCAACCGAAAACCCTCCCCACACCCACTCAACTATCATCTTCCCAACATACGGCAAAGCTGACAACAAGTTAGTAATCACAGTAGCCCCCCAAAAAGACATTTGACCTCAAGGAAGCACATACCCAACAAAAGCCGTTCCCATAACCAACAACAACAACAACACCCCAATATTTCACGTCTCCAAAAACAAATAAGACCCATAATACAACCCACGACCAATATGAAAATACAAACAAATAAAAAAAAAAGAAGCCCCATTAGCATGTAATGCCCGAAACATTCAACCCATATTCACCTCCCGACAAACATGTGCCACAGAACTAAAAGCCTCACTAACCCTCCCACTATAATGCATAGAAAGCACCAAACCACTGACCACCTGAATCACCAAACACAACCCCAATAAAGAACCAAAATTCCACCAACTAGACAAATTCACAGGAGCAGGTAAATCCACCAAAGCCCCATTAACTACTTTAAAAACCGGATGTCTTTTTCGAATAGACCTAAGCATAATACAAACTAAAAGGCCGCAGAGGCCCATCACAACGATAACAAATCTTAACCACCCCGACCAACACAACCAAAAGCAATGCCCCCAAACCAACATACCCCCACACCATCGACTTCTCCATAATACCTCCCCCTCTACTCCCCACCAAGGACACAAATCCCCTATCCCCAAAATAACCCACAACCCTAGCATAAGATCTCTTCCCTAAACTTATCCAATAAGCCCCTCTCCCTAACAACACCAAAAAACATCCCACCACCCCTATGCCCCCCACAAACATTAAATTAGACGCCAAACTAGCCATCGCTTTAATTTCTTTTTGGCGTAAAAATAGGATAGAACTTAAAACTAAGTTAAAGTTATATTTTATGCGGTCAGACCTGTTTTTTCAAAGTTCCGATTTACGTCACAGCAACATAAATTGAAAGCGGCGCGGTAGTCCGTTGGTTAACCTAGTGCATTGTCAAGGCCGAGAACCTTATGGCGACCGTGGGTGCTTTAATCGTCTGTTTAGAGAAAGAACGGGCAAACCGCTGTGATGTCATGGGCGGCCGGCCTTCATCAGTGTACTTATAGAGAAAACTTGTTGTTTTTTAAAATTCTCCAACGATCCATTTGACCTGTTTCAGCAGCAGTATCCCAAGGTCGACGCTCCAGCATAGACCTGGGTATACCAGACAGGTTGCACGATGAAAGCATTTGGTCAAAGCCGTCCCCTTGCTTGGTTTTAGACGCGTATTGGTCGTTTGCAGTCTTGGTAAAACAGACGATTGATAGACTTCCGCGGGTTTCAAGTTTGTCTCTCGGGATACCCGCACAGGGGCTATCTTGACCATATCCCGCAGAAGGATGAAGCAGCATCCATACATTTAGAACCTCTTTAGCTTGGAACACATGGAATGGAGTGCAGTTAAATTCCTGGATACCACAGGTCCCGGGTATGAAGCCCACTATGAGATAAACAAGGGCCAGTCAACGAAAACAAACTATACAGCAGCAATAAAAAGAACAAATGCATCTTTTATGAAGAAACTTGGACTAGATCATCATTAATGATCTACGCTTGAACATCTACACGACCTAAAACCGTGAACAGTTAGGATGCATATATCACAGGACGAATTCTCACACACGACATGTATGGTGTGTAAATTATTATGATCGACATTTATATAATGCTTAATAGCGTAGAAGAACAAAATAACAATATATTCACAAAAGTTTATATAAACAATTTTTCGATTTTTTTCTTTCCTGTTTTGATAGATTTAAATAAGGCCAACGATTACACGACTTAACTTTTGCGTAAGCCTGAACTTTTTGGTCAGCTTTTTGCAATTATTCCGATAAGTTCGCTCACGTAGAGAGCTATGCGCTGTCTTTCTAGCCACGCAGAGATCGATCGTCAGCTGGAGTTTGTCGGGCGAGTTGATTTACTCGATTTATGACAGCCATAGTTCCTCGTCAGCAAGACTTCCAGTAACTGAGAACTTTACACTCCAGTTGTAGCCGACCAACTGTTTCATTCATTAACAATATATATATATATTTTTTTTAATAATTAAAATAATTGTTACTTTGATGTTTATTCCCCTTTCTATGATTTACTATTGCTTTACTTGCTTTGGCATCCGATCGTCTCTGGATGGAGACGATGGAGCTCTCCGAAGGGACTGCTGGCCACTCTCTAGAGTCGCAGACGTTACGAGCATAAACAGAGGACTTCTCTGCGGATTTTTGTTGTTGCTGTTGTTGCAGTTTTTCTAAATAAACTATTTGTTAATATTTTTTTTAAATTCCATAATTATTTCACAAATAAGACATATTCCGAGTGTGGTATACAATTTCCCCGCTATCAGTTGCTAATAATTCGGCCCTCTCCGGGTGCTTAATCCTCTTATTTTATCCACTTGTGTTGGCGAGACTATTTCTGCAGCAGTTACTATCTGTTGCCACAGGGTTAACACAGAGTCGGTTTTAAGAAGTAGACAAACTTTAGAAATTCCTTGGAGATAAACTGGTCAACATAACCCAAACTAAATGATAAGCTGTATTTTTCAAGATGGGACTGCTAGCAAAAAGCTCAGAAGAGTGATGGATGGAGCTATTAACCCCTTTAATCCAAACTCACGCTAGAGGCAGGTCAGGCGACAGAAGTCGTAAGGTAAGAGATAGAAGGAAACAGTCTTATTCCTAAGATCGTGGAAGCTAGCAGATACCCCTACCAATAAACTGTGGACAGGCAATGAATCATTGTTGTTGATACCAAAACATGCAAGAAAGTTCTAAACTCTAATCCCAGATTGAAGTTTCATGATAAAAATTAAGTAATAGAAACATATCTAGTATTGCAAGTACCGAGGTAAGAGATATTCGAAATGAAGAGGGAGGGAGGGAGGGAGGGAGAGAGAGAGAGAGAGAGAGAGAGAGATGAAGAGGAGAGAGATGGAGAGAGAGAGAGACTATGAAGAGAGAGAGAGAGAGAGAGAGAGAGAGAGAGAAGAGAGAGAGAGAGAGAGAGAGAGAGAGATGAGGAGAGAGAGAGGAGAGAGTGAGAGAGATGGAGAGAGAGAGAGAGATGGAGATAGAGAAAGAGATGATGAGGGAAGATGGGAGGAGGAGAGGACAGAGAGAAGAGAGAGCGTGTAAGACACGACTTAGAAGAGAACCGGGAAGGTATCACTCCAGAAAACGAGACACCGGCTATAAGAACAGAGAGACAAAAAAAAAATAAGTTATTCTGTAGAAAAACGAGCGGGGACACGAGGGATATTCCACTAAAAAATCCTGAGTGTGGAAGGAATTTTTATAGATCAAATTAGAGGGAAACAAAAGTATTCCCGTCTTAGAGTTATGTTGGATAAAGAAAGGAAAATACGGTGTCTAATGATAAGAAAAATATGAGTTACTATCTAGAGGAAATGGGCTATACCGCTGAGAATACCGAGGATATCTAGAGACGGTTCGACAGGTACCAGCCCCACATAAAACTCATACTAGTGGTAATAAGAGCAGCCATAAATCTACTATTTCAAGGCATTTAGGTAAAAACAAAAAAGCTGATACCAGCAATCAATCAGTTCTGTTAGCAGGCCTGCAGACAACGTTACGAGATTTTTAGGTCTTTTGACATGCCTGTGTACCGAATGGAGAAGGTAATCAAGGACTACTAGATAGGATACTTCTTATAGACGTACCATTTGAACTTGTAGCTACCGATCTTATAGGACCACCCATCTCATCTAGAAAAAGTCGTTACACCCTGACGTGAGCGGATTATGTCACTCAGTACTCTGGAGCTGTAGCCTCACCTAGTATCGAGACAAAGGATGGCCAAAACATTATCTGAAGAATGGATATTACATCGGAAATCCTATTGAATAGAGGATCATAGTTGAATTCGCATTTAATGAAAAACATTAGAAGGTTACTCTGATTAGAGGAGCTTATGACCAGATGAAAAACATTAGAAGGTTACTCTGATTAAAGGAGCTTATGACCAGCTCCGTACCATTCCAGAGCGAGCGTTGCGGATATGTCGGTTTATTTGAAATCGCTGTCGATCCGACCCGCTCTCGTTGACTTACAGGGCAACCCTGGCCAACAGTCTGGGATTCTATCCATTACCGGTATCTACTAGACTCAAAGGGAAGGCCAGCACAGACCGGTGAGTTAGCATTTGAATAACTCGGAAAATCGCAAGGTATGTTTCGGCAGGTTTTGAAGTGCTATAGTGAGAGGGTTAAGGCTGTGGGTATCGAAATCGGGGGCCTCCCCCAGTGGCAATAACAAACTCCTGACCCATCGAAAAGGAGCCGGTGTAGTTAACAGAAAATCAGCCGAGGTAGAAGACGTTTAGAAGTCCTGGCGAACCTAACGAAAGACTACTTTGAGCGACGACCGGAATATCTGGTCCTGCCAGCTGATACTTGTACACTTCAACGTGGAAGTCAAAAATAGATTCGGGTTCAGCCACTGACAACCCCATATGTAATGGACACCGGGTCAGTGAAGCAGGTTAATGTACATTATCCGCTTTCAGAAATTCAAAAGCGGCGTGTGATGGAATTACGGGAGATTAGGGTTACCGTTGACGATGAGATCACCTTCGAAAGACATTCGGAACACAGTTGGAGAGTAATCACCCTGTTCGGCCAGAGATGCGGGCAGTCTGGGAAATCAAACTCGGGGGCGGGGCACAACACAAGAGAAGACATTAGAGTTAAGGGTGGAAAATGCCAAACGGTACAAAGCGCGTTTTCGTAAAAGCCACTGAAGAGAAATCGAAACGATTGCACTTGAAAATTAACACAAATGTCGAAAGCTGAGAAGACATTTGCTAAATTATCCAGGCTGGGTGGGGGCTAGGGAGAGCAGGGGTAGGATAACCTTACGGGTCTTAGAGCCGTAGCCCACGAATACCGGATCGTGAAGTACTTTTATTCTTCGAGCTGGTGCTCTCGGTGTTGGGTTAGGGCCGATCCTTTCACAAGAAGACCGGGGTGGGGGGAGCCCAGCGAAACGTTGCTGGACAGGGAGCGAGCGTGGTTACCGATCGGGGAAGTGGGTGCGTTTAGGGGCCGTGTGAGCTGTTACAAAGAGAGAATTGGCTACTGCCGTGAACGAAACTGCTTCTGCTGCAGACGGGGCACCGATGGGCGATATCTGTGCCGGATACTGGGAAGGAGCGAAACTCGTGTCCGGCCTCTTCTGCAAGGATGTGGATTCGGTGCGTGCATGGAATGGATGGATGTTCGATGAACCTAGAAATAGATATTAAGTAAAATCGAGAGTAGGAAGTTTGTGTCCAGGGATGTTCAAGTGAGACTCCGCTGCAACAACACCGCCGTAATAGCAGCATCAGCTGGGTTCCTTTCGAACACCGGCAGTATTTCGAAAATATCCCCGAACCAATGAGCAAGTAGCTCTCTTTATGGTAGTTACATAATTTAACTTTTAACCGGAGTTTGGATGAGACAGTGATGATGGACCAAATAATCACGAGGCCAGGAAGGGTAGAGAATGGATGAGGAAAGAGAGAGAGAGAGAGAGAGAAGGGGGGGCGATATAAAAGCGGGGGTTTGACGGACGATGTACCAGAGAAAATTGGCCAGGTGGATATAAGGAAGGAAGATCCGTGAACCGTTTGATGATTTCCACAACTAGCGGACTTGGCGATAGTATTACTGGACTAAAAAAAGTGGGGCTTCCGTCCGAAAACTGTAGATCTTGACAGCTGGTACCTCACCACCACCGCCAAGTCATCGCATCCGCACTCCACAGATCAGTCTCTCCCAACACCCGAAGTCCTGGACAGCTTCCAGGTTATCTATCTTCTGCTTCTTTTGAAAAAAAAAACCCAAACGGCCTGGTGCTCCCTGTTACTGCTGATCGCAACCCTCGAGCCTGGTACGGGACGAGCTTCAACACGGTACACTCTTGGAAAAGTTTCGCCCATCATCAGTAGCCTGGGATGAGAGTAGTAAGTAGTCGTTACTTCTCGACGCTGTCAACGACGACTCGTCCTCGGGCAGGTATTTTCCGAAAAAAAGTAAAAAAGATGTTCTGGTTTCTTTTTTTTAATACTATTATTTTCTTTCTTTATCCGTCTGTGTCCGGCCAAAGCCACTTTTTAATTCTCGAGTGATAAATCAAGAATCGTTTGTTTCCTCTATCAACCCAGTGATGGATGGAGTAGTCTGCGTATTGGCTGGCTCTGGCTCTCATCGCCTCCCCTGCTGAACGGATCAAATGGTGATTGAAAAATAAAACAGATTAAATGATAGTGTGGGTTTTGAAAGTAACCGAGAGGTTATTCGGTCTATCTGAATATTATTACACATATATAAAAAAAACTATCACCAAACATCTACGTCTCGTCGAGAGGATACCGGTTCAGGTGAGACTTAGGAGCAGAACGAGCGGCTGGCTAAAATCTGAATCTTAGATGCCTTCATTAAGCATCCGCACGCACATTTTTGTCGCTTTCTTTCTCTAATTTTAGGTCCTGAGAGAGAGGGCCGCGCGGTGATTGATTGGCTCACATCCATGTAGGGCCATCAGTGGAAGCGATTCCCACTCACCGGTGACTCGGCAGTGCGAGAGTAATTCAGCAATTGTACCTAGCACCGGTCATAAGTAGAACGTAATATCTGTCCATGCATCACCATTAACGCCCACAACTGCCAGGGGGCGATAACAATAGCTTCAAAACCGCCACCTAGGTGACCTGATCTCTGCTGTAAATACGAGACAAGAGGCACAGTGTCGGCCATCCACGGCAAAAGATACTAGTAAGGCCACTAACACACGAGTCAGGATTCTATACGTATTTCAGATCGTGGTAATAGAATAGGCGACTTTTGTAATTGTTGTCCAGTCTAATTTGCCGGTAGCTTCTGATGAATCGTCTATATATTCGTGGACGGATGGCGCGCAAAATTCTCTCACGGAGACAAACTCGGTGAGAATGACAAAGTTTTTGTGCGTATTTCAAAGTCGAACACTTAGCTGGGATATTTAGATACGAGGAACAGCTTACATGTACAAACGGCATTGGGAATTTACCACTACAAGGATGTTTGTCACCCGTTACCACGCCATTTCCTTTTATCGAAAAACGGTCCTACATCGCGGAACGAGTCTCTCTCAGAGCGCTGGTCTCGCCATTCCTTAGTACGAATCCGTGGCTTAGTAACTCTGAATTCGCTCGTTTGTCAGAATTTCTTCTCTCTAAAACGAGAATCCAGATCTCTTTTGTCGATAAATAACCCTCACAACAGCTGTCCAATATCTCTTAATTATACCTGTCCAGTTTTTGGATAAATGATTGGCGGCCGCCTCTTTCGTGTTAACCTTGCTACTAGTGGACTCGTTGTTCAGTTTCTTACTGTCTAAACCCTGCTCTAGTAAACACAGGGACCGGAAAACGTAAAGTTGCAACCAGAATCGCACATAAAAACAAGGAAATTAAAATTCTATTTCATGTCTACATTTCCAATATGGTGCATAGTCAATAACAACAACAACAATAGTAATAATAATAGAGTATAGAAGCTCTTGACAAAGATGTTTGTCGAAATAATGCATACGTCGTATAATCTAATGTCTCTTTAAGCCATTCATAGGGAAATAACTGTGTAGATATACGAAGATCGGTCGTAATTAGAAGAACAGGTAGGGCCGTATAGGAAGGTCTACATCACGCAGGCCACCGATCAGTAGCTGGTTGAACTGAAACGTTCGGAATACTATCAGGTTGTTACATTCATTTTGTCGTATTTTTACCGCAACAACGAGACTTCACACTGTTGCTGAACGTGAAGTTTATTAATCGAAGTAAGCTCCATTACAATCGACACACTTCTGCCAACGAGTTACAAGAGCATTTATACCATTTGAAACAAATCTGGATTTCTGGAGTCGATAAACTGGTGGAAGGCAGTTTCAATGGCTGCTTGGTTGGAGGATGATTTCATATGGAGGAAGTTGTCGAGGTGTTTGAAAAGGTGGTAGTCTAGGGGAGACAAGTCTGGTGGATAGGCTGGGTGAGGGAGAACTTTGTACCCCAACCCGTTCAGTTTCTGAAGAGTCACTTTGGCAACATGAGGACGAGTGTTGTCGTGGAGCAGGACTGGGCCTCTTCGATCCACCAATGCCGGCTGTTGTTGGGTAGAGTTTCTGATGAACAGTGTTTAATTCACAACAGTATCTTTTAGCTGTGATGGTTTCACCAGGTTACAAGAAGTTATAGTGGATGAGATCAGTTGCAGTCAGCCAGACATTGACCTTGACCTTCTTTTGGTGGAGGCTGGATTTTGGAATCTGGTTAGGCGCCTTGTCTCTGTCGAGCCACTGTGCTGATCGTTTGCGGTTGTCGTAGAGGATCCATTTTTCTTTACACGAAATGATTCGGTGAATAAATGGGTTGTTTTTTGTTTCTCATGACAAGCGAAGGAAAAGCAGATCTCCAATCGACGATTTTATTGTTGTTCATTCAACTCGTGAGGCACCCACTCGTTGAGCTGTTTCACTCTGCCGATCGCGTCAAGATGCCGGAAAACAGTCGCAGTGCTCACGTCAAGCTCTCCAGCAATTTCTCACTGTTTTCCTTGGATCGGCTTCAATGAGGCTTTCAGACGGTCGTCGTCACAGCTGGAAGGATGTCCGCTACGTTCCTCATCTTAGAGGCTCACATCTCCTGATCGAAACTTTGCAAACCATCGTTGTACTGTCCGCTCACTGGTTGTGTCCTCGCCCCATGGTCGCTTAATGTCACGAGTTACCTCGCTCACTTTGTGGCCCGGTTTGAACTCGTGAAGCAAAATGGCACAAACCTTTCTATCCAAGCTTCACTCAGAACCCTGAAACAAATATCCATTTTATGATTTTTTAAAGGGTAGGTTGTGCATAATGTATGCCAAAGCACACGCTACCAAACGATGTATAGCTCATCTACGTGCACCTTCACAAGCCTGCACAAAATGAACCTCAAATTAACCTAACATAAAAACTGACAAAACTTTTGTAACGACCTGATATCTATCCAGCTGTTATAATAAGGAAATACCCTTCACTTTCATGTGTTGTGAATGAATTATAGTACTTTTTTGGTAATTTTTTGACGAAGCGTTGAAAAATTTGTCGTTTTAAATTATCCAACTTTCACGGATTCCAGTGCTAAGTGCGGTCTGGTTTGATCGTTGGTTACCTCTCAGCCTGTGAAACAATGAAAGTGAACACATCCGTATTACAAGAATCGTAAACTTTGACATATTCCGCTAGAATGCTTCTGCCAGTCAGCACATCTGGAGCCACGAGAAACCGCACAGATTCTCTCCTACTCTGCTCGGTAACAATAGCAACCATAAAAAACAACAACAAAATACTATTTTGCTCCGCCTGATCCTTTAAATACCAACCGTACCTCGCCGAATAAAAACTGTTCACAGATATCACTGTTTTGGGGAATCTCTCTCCACTTTCCCCACGATTCTCGCTCTCCCTAATCTTGTATCAGGTTTTCAGACCTTGATACGGATGGATAATGGTACCATCTTCCCTTTGGAACATTCCTTTTATTACAACAAATGAACAGATTCTGAATAGAAAATAACTGAAAGATCTTCGATTTTGAAAACATGCTGTTCGGGAATCAGATCGGTAGACGATCTTCAGAGATAAAAGAAAGCCTTTTTACAAACTACAATGTTTCTGAGGGTAAGCTACCGCCATGGTTAGAATTAAGGTAACCGGCTCCTTGTTTATGATCAGGATGATTATCGTCATTGCATTTGGACGACAACAACAAGAAGAAGACACCTTCCTCATAGATCTATTTGTGTATAACCTGTAACCTGTTTGTTTCTTTTCGTTTGAATTTCTTATGCATCTCTTTTTTTTTGTTATTGTTGTTGTTGTTGATTTTCTTTCAAAAAAACTACAGCTGTAGCAGAAAAACGGCGCGGAATTTTGTGGGGGCTGGTACTTAAAGCGACTGATTGCTTTTTAACACCTGTCAGTCGGCCGACCTGTGATTCTACCTTTGTGTCGTTTCTGGTCGGAATCCTCCAAACCTGTTCTCTACCTGACGCGTTCTAGCTGTAAATCTGTCTCCCGACCTAATTCCACGTGTTGTGGCCGTGATGATCGACGTCTACTACTTCATCAGACCCCGCGCCTCCGCTCGTCTCGTTAGCACTCAGCGCTCTCGACGCCGCCACATCTTCCACGCCCCCTTTTCTGAGCGGCGCAGTCCCGTCGAGTTAAATACAATACCCGCAGCTGTCTGGGTCGAGCTGACCTTCTTCAGGCAGACCATCGTTCTGGAAAACCTCCGTTGGCATCCGTGCTACGTCCTCCCCGCGGCACGGAAACCGGCGTCGTCGGGAAGCCACCTTCTTCTCCCTGGTGCAAGACCCAGCGTTTCTGAGACCCCGTTACCGAAAACAGCGGGAAGTCGCCTTTCTGAAAGACCCCTCGATTATTCCCGACTTAACCCCCCCAAACAAATTATGATTATTTCAGGCTCCAGTTTCCTTCCATCATCCGGGTTTATCGCTTATTTGCGAAGAGAAGCGTTTTGCCGTCTCTCCCCCCCCCCACCCGGGTAAAGACAGAGTCAGCCCAGGACCCACAACCACCCGGCACCTGAGAGTCGGCACAGCTGGCGCTGTTTGTCGGCCATCCCAATCAGCGAAACATGACAGGTGACACCAGAACAACAGATAAGTCTACTATTAACTGGAACCGGATCTTCCTACCCGCCTGCATAGTTCCCAGAGCGTTAATAAATCTTATCAACCAAAAACTGGCGCTGCCATTCTCATACTTGGCGACAGTTTGACTTTCGTGTATCTGCAGACCTTAATTTAAAGTAGTTTGTGTCTCCCAGTCGCTAGAAGAACGCCCCTGTTCCTCTCGTTATTCTCGCTAAACGAGAAGCCGAGCCCAGTGCTGGCTGATCGTCCCGGCCCTGCTGGGATCTGCCTGGGAGGCGAGCCGTGCAGTACCTGATACCCACCCCCGACACCATCTGTTCCCAACTATTCAGGGTACAGGCCGTACCATGAGACTATTTTCCTGTGACCTTTGGTTCTCCCTTTCAGGTCATACTCCGTACACTTGCGTAAAATAATGGTTAACGAAGCATAATTAGTTAATCATAAGTCATCGAAATCAACAAGAGAAATGTACGTATTATATTATATTGTTTCGATATTTTTGCGTAATTAGAAAGATTTCTAAGGGCGAGCACTCGGGTATAAGTAACACGTGACAACGGAGCTGGTAGAAGTTATCGCTCGTAACGTATCACCTTTTACGCAAGGTCGCGTCATCGGGAAATCGGTCTCCGGTCAAAGTCACAGGCAGATAGCGTGGAATCTTAGACTCGAAAATGGTACAGGGCATAATATCGTTGTAATCTGAAACGCAGATTAGCATAGACCCTCCCCCAAGATACCTACAACACCTAACATTTTGCCATTCGTCCTGTCCTTCGACGAGTTTCAGTTCGCGCCGAGTGGATGAACACGGGTTCAGAGACAGGAAGCCGGCTTTCAGCCGCCGGGTGGAAAGTTTTAGATTATAATTTATAAAAACAAAAACTGTGGGAATAGAAAACGATTTCCCGCAGACATGACTTCAACAGAGATTGGCTCGACAGGGTTTTTTTCTAAGTTAAAGAAGCTAAAAGCCCTGAGAGATGGGGCCGCACGGTGGGCCATCAGTGGAGCGGTTCCCACTCACCGGTGACTCGGCAGTGCGAGGTTGGATGGTTTAGTCTGCTGCCGTATCTCGCGAAATCGGTGACACGGGTGCTGCACCAGCGAGAGTCCCCTAGAATGCGAGCCATCTGCTTTCCTTTGCAGCTTTAAACTAGTAATTCAGAAATTGTACCTAGCACCGGTCATAAGTAGAACGTAATATATGTCCATGCATCACCATTAACGCCCACAACTGCCAGGGGGGCGAGATAACAATAGCTTCAAAACCGCCCAGATTTCTGGACACAAATAACTTACTGATCTACATCATTCATAACAACAGAGGGGTCCATAATACAGCGCCCTACCGTCTTAATTCGGTCCCCTTCATAAATGAATGCAAGTGTCCAAAAACTATATGACAGGTGTGAATTTGTATACACGGATTGGACGTCTATTACAACGGGGACGGAAACAGGCGCATCCTGAAATATTTCCCCATTAATCCGAAGTTGCCCTATAGGCTGTTCAGTCTGTAGCCGGAGTCAGTATCAGATTACCAGAGATCTCGACATTTTCCTTAAGTGCCATTTCCTGCCATCTCGGCACTCACTGTCACGATATTCTTGTCGGCATCTCGCACTTGCTAGAGATGATGTTGGTGCACCGAACTCCATTCTGTCCAAAAAGAAAGAAATCTCTTCAAAACGTCTGGTCGCAGAGGGTATGTCATTCTCGAGATTGTCGAGTGCGGTGGCTTTTTCCTGTTCTTCGAGGAATATGTTTCAAGTAATTCACTCCTGCGGGTTCTGCCGACCGCATCCGGGCTTCAGGAAAACGTAATAAAGTCTTTCAACGCCAGTCAGTGTCTGTAGCCCACGTTCAGGTATGAAGGTGGAAGCGTCTTGGTATTAGCTGCAATCTGCCACGGCAGACAATTAAAATCGGTGTTTATAGAAGGACCTGCTAATGCTGCTGGTTGTATTATTATTTTAAATACACATTTACCTATCTGGCATCCTGAGATTCGGACCTCATTCTTTTGGAGAATAGCGTTACGTGCCACAGCTTGCGTGACTACAGTCGGGAAAAAAATTCAAAGCATTTAACCGTCTTCCATGACTCCAACAAATAATGCCAACATAAAAATTTCTACTCTATTACGTATCTTTATTTGCCGTTTTCTGCAACAAAGAAGAATATAACAACAAAGACAACTGGCAAAATTATTATGCAAGGGCACTGTACAATTAAAAAGTTGACTAGAAGCCAAATAAAGCAAAGCTATTGGAAGATCAAATAGTAGGCAGCTGATTAAATGTCAACAGCTGCTAGACGTCTCCGAAAGTTCTCGAGATTCTCTCTTGTATCTTTTATTGTTTTTTTTTAAAGCTGAATCAATATAAATTAATAAAACTCAACCAGTGATTAAAAACTGCTGACAAAAGAATTTCTAACTAAAAACTCATTGCAGTACATCTGAGGAAAAAGTCGAGACGATTAAAAATTTTTTTTTTGGAATATTGTCATCATGGGGCTTCGTACACCCAAGAAATCTAATCTTAGGTAAAAACAGCAGCCATTAATAAAGAATTATCAGAAATAAATCAGACTAAACCACGCGCCAACGCTAAGCGATCGAAGGCGAAAAGTGGTGGAAGTCTGTCCTGCCATCTGCGATAATGGTGGAAGGTGAAGTGAGGGGGGAAAAAACGCCACATTCTTCTGCTTACCCAACCGGGTGCGGAAATCAGATTTAAGGTGGTTTGTGTTTGTATCTACTTGGATAACCATGGCTTGTTAAATTAACACTATAAATCATTATGGGAGCGTCTACGAACGTAGGAAAAACAATGAGTTCAGATCTACTTGACCTGCCCAGGGCAGTTCCCTCTTCAACTAGTTTGAAAAAAATACCATATCAAATAGAAACTTATCTTTTTTTAAAAGATAAACCCAAATCTTCGAAGTCTTTGAAGAACTTCAGTGACTGATTCTCAGGAAGGCGTCATTAAGCAGCTAAAGTTATGGCGTAATTTCTGCTGCTACTCTCGAAAGATGTGCACATTTATCGCCGTCGTTAGATGGAAAATCTGATATCAGTAGTTACAAAGAAGATCCAAATACTAGATACTAAATTAAATACTTTCCTTAATAGATTTATACAGTAATAAAAAACAAAAAATACAACTACAAGATTACATCTTTCAGATGACAGTATCAATAGAACATCGTGTGTACTCTCTGTCTAAAGAAACCCATTTGGTCCTTGTATAATCTCTAAACAAAAGGGACACGGAGTGGATCTAATAAAATTTTAAATCTCCAACTGGGGAGGTTTTAGATCATATGGACTAACAAAAAAAAAATTTTTAAATCATGAATTTCCACTTTAAATAAGATAAATCAAGGAAAGTGCCGAGAAGCTTTTAATTTAAAGCTACAAGGTCAAAGGTTCATGGTTTTAGCCTCGAGAGAGAGGCAGCGTTTGTCAGCGGAGCCAGATCTTGGGACTCTCTAAGATGGGTTCTCCTAGCAGGCAGAGAGGAGGCTATGGACGGTCTTCGCCTGTAAATAATCCTAGTTTATTGTCCCTGAAAATTCAGGGATTTGTTGTCTTAAAAATTCTCTTTTTATCAGAAATAGCCAAACTATAAACAGTAGAATCCTTTCTAACCTATTGTCTGGACCGAGCAATCACAGACACGGTGAGGGGAGAACGTCATCGGACATTCACACTGACGTTTTAGCTATATACCTGTCTCAAGGAATCGTGTTGAAGCAGGTCGAGCGCGAGTCTCCTTGGGGAAATTTCCATACCATAAAACACTTCTTACACTCGCCGAAAGATTCAGATGTTTTATAAATGGTAGGCAAACTTTTATAGATTGAATATTTTTCTTGAATTTCGTTAATGATGTCTGAAAAGAAAATATTTGGCAACGATCACCTGTTTTAGCCGAGTGATTTCGCGAATAACAAAAGAAAGGAAATCTCTCGTCCTGACTTTACCCCTATACAGTCTCAACAGGTGAACGAGCGGTGAGCCAGTGGTTCACTCCGTCCAAGCATGACCCCCCCCAGTTCTGGAAATGAATACCTTCAACAGAGGAATTCTTTACAGCCACAAGCCAACCCTTATTCTACCCTTTCTTGACTCGACTATTAAAGAAAAATCACCGCATTTCTCAGCTTTCCGAAATCAGCTGGGACAGGCCAGGGTGGAATGTGTATCACGAAGGCCAGCACGGTATACTCTGGTTGCCGTGGGCACCAGACCATTGTACACGCATGCTCAGACATATCTACGATGTAAGAAAACCTTGTCCACTTACGTATGTTTAACAGAAACCATTATTATTATTATTATTATCTTTTGTCTAATTAACTCGCAGCCGTTTTCTTAGTACATATTCATGCATGATTAATTTGAGAGCTACCGTTTCAGAAGACATGATGATTATAGTAAGACAGCTTGCTATGTATGCGCAGAAGTATCAGGACAAAAGAGATCGTAGAGCCGCTAGAAGATCTTGCAGTTCTTGGACTCGATGAGGTTTAATGCCGTAGCATCGTTCATATCTTGTTGTAGGCGACCAAGTGCGGTCTGTTGCCAATTTAACTGGACGTCGTAGACAACGTCAGGCTCTCTGGGTCCCGGAGCAGGCCACAAGGTGACAAACTGCGCCGTTCGTCTTAACGCGGAGGAGGGGGGGTGTAACTAGATCGGCTCCCCGTCCGGCCGTCGTGGCTGTTCGTGAGGGAGGCCTATCTACCCCTCCTGCGAAGCTATACAAAGTCAGCCGGCCACCTAAGTCCTCCCTTCCGTAGGCAGAGCTTCCCCTATTCTGCGCGTCCCTAGGAGCTGGAAGAGGAAACCAGTTTGAGTTAACAAAGAGAGAGGACAGGTCTGTCTTCCTCCTTGTCGCCAGCCTCTGTTTACATTTGACGGCTGGCCGCTACCCGGCCGAGTACTATTATTATTATTATTATTATATTATTATTATTATTATTATTATTATTATTATTATTATTATTATTTTATTATTATTATTATTATAACCGGTTTCTTGGCTCGTCGACTCGTGTGGCTTTTCTTTCTGAAAGAGAAGAAAAGAGGAAACCCAGCCTAGTCCCTAGCGCAAGGGAAGAACATTTTAGGGGCGGTTTACTGCCACTCACGATACGGTAATCATGATTTAAATAATGTCAATGTTTATCGAGTTTGTAGTTAAGTAATCGATGAACGAAATACAGATAAACCTCCCAGTCTGCATCATTATGGACAAAACGCTCACATTAAGCGCGCAGTGCTCTTTTATTGGAGATCACTATTTTCAGCAGAAAAAGAAAAATTTGGCGGCGTGCTTTAACTCGTCTGCCACCCTTTAACAACAGGTCTTTGGTTAAAACGGACCACTTCCGTGTTTAAAAAATATCGGTGGCCTTACAAAGCCGCAGACAATGGAATAGCTCTTCTACTTTCATTTTACTCAGTCACACTGTTCCGACGGCGGCCTCCGCACGAGAACACGTTTTCGATGTGATGGAGATTTTTCACGTCTTCTGTAGATTCTGAGGCGAGGTCGTGGCGGTTAGTTCTCGAGGAAAGGGGCATGGAGTACATTACCAGTGTAAGAACGGATGTGCAGGAATTCCTCTCATTTGGGCCTCAAATAAAATTTGATGTTAGCTAACTGAAAAACGTACCCCCGTAAACGATTATTAGAGAAGCGTAAAAGAAGGATGGATGTTGAAAGTCAGGCCGGAAGTCTTACAGAAATATTTCAAAAAAGAGAGCCATAATGTATCAGAAGTAGATTCTAGACCAGGGGTGCACAACTTCTTTTCAACGCGGGCTACTTTCACCTGACACCTCCATCAGCTTACCACAAAAGTTCAGCATCCATCTCTCTACCTTATAACATGAAATTTTCTAATAGACTTATTCAGATCAATTTGTTATATAGAATTATTCTATTTACATGGATGTCAGTTACAAAAAAAGGGGTCGTGGGAGACATTGCAGCGCTTCTCTGACACCAACTGGTTAATGTTGGGCTCCAATGAGGTGGTCGCAACTCTGAGCACTGCCTGCAGGTTACCATCTGTTTGACTTGTACGCAAGGGAGACTTGGTCATCTTCATTAGGAAAACACTTGTTCACATATGTAAGTGCTTCCGAACATTGAGATCCATTTCTGTGCATTCGCAGTGATATTGGGAAACAGATGCCGATCCAGGCCCTGATAGAATTGTAGGAGTGGCATCTTCCTGTGCTTACTCCTCATCACTACGGAGCACTGGAGTTCAATTACTTCCAGCTGTACATCACCAGATACAGTTTCAGCATCCTCAGAGAATGGATCTGCAGGTAGTCTGAACGCAGCCTGTTCGCTCCTGAACTCTCTAAATCTGATGGTGGACGCCTGATGCAGGTCTTCAAGCGCACAGCTGTGACGGCCCCAGTTGCAATGCTTGTGCGAAAAGGCGTCTTGGCATGCTGGGAAGTGTGTCGGATTCCCTTTCTTTAACTGGGTTGCAAAAAGTTTCAGTTTCATTTAAAATGCACAGACTGCCTCAAACAAGTCGCAAATCAGTTTCTCTCTCTCTCCTGCAGTTTCAGGTTGAGATCATTCAAGTGTCCAGTGAGGTCTATCAGCAATCCAGTCAGCATCCCCCATGACTGAAGTGTCCTTTCCTCTCTGCTGTAAAAACAACTCGATTTCATTTCGCAGAACAAAAAATCGTTTCACAACATAACCACGGCTCAGCCAACTCACTTCTGCGTGACAGAGAACGTCCCCATAAGCCGCCCTGACGTCCTTCAGAAAAGACTGTAATTCTCTGTGATTTAGTGATCTTGCACGGATAAAATTAACAGTAGATATAAGAAAGTCCATTGTATCTTTGAATTTTAAAGATTTTCCGCACAATGCCCCATGGTGAATTATGTAGTGGTAATCTTCTAGTTGTGCTGTGAGATCCGGTCCCAGGTGACTCTTCAGACATCCGATGAAATTATTCGTCTCACCGATCATGACTGGAGCACCGTCGGTTGTCACGGTTACTAACATTATTCCATGGTAAATTTAGGTCCTCGACTGTTTTTTGAAGGCACTGAATATTTCGGACCAAGTTGTTCTGCCATGCAAGGGTACCAGTGATGCAAATTCTTGATAGACTTGACATGCTTCGGTGACACCACGGATAGATATTGAGAGCCGTGCTGTATCGGTCTTGCCTGTGCTCTCATCCAAAGCAGCAGAAAAATACGTGATGTGATTCATTTTGCTTCTTAACTGATCGTATGAATTATTGGCCATGTCAAAAATGCGTCGCTGAATGCTCGTTCTTGAAAGACTAGTGTCGTTAATAACATCTTTGGCCTTCGGGCAAAGTACGTCACACATCTCCATCATAGAGTCTTTCACAAATCCACCGTCGGTGAAGGAACGGGCAGATTTCGCGATAGGTTTAACAGTCCTGTAGCCGGCAATGGTAGCTGCCTCCGACTCCTTCCTTCTCTTTTCAAACACGCTTCGTTGACACACCAGTTGCTTTTTCAAGACTTCTATCTTTTGCGTTAGATCGTTAAGTTTTTGGTGTTTTGTTTCGTAATGTCTTCGTAAATTATATTCTTTTGTCACTGCTACACATTCCAAACACAGTAGGCATGTGAAAGTGCCAGGACTTGATTCGAAAAAAAAAGGACTTGGGTGTCCATTCTGGATTAAATTTCCTGAGCTCACGATCAACCTCTTTGTTGTTTTACTCGAACCTGGTTTTGACAAAGACATTTTAACACGTGGAGAAATAACGTTTGCCTATTCAGGTTGTTGGCACCCAGCTTAGCCAGAGAGCGGAGCCGAACTGGTGCGCGTCCGGCGCTGTCTCCGCAAGTACCTTTCGCTGACCGCCTGCCCACGAGGTGCGACGTGTGGCAGTTCCGCGTTTTCCCAGGCGGACGGCTCAAGCGACGCTAGGCAATGGCAACGCGACCTCGATTGCATCATCCGCACTGGCGGTCACAGTCCGACTGCCAGCCCCTGTGAGGCGAGCGTGAGTCATCGCTGCAGTACGCGACGGATAGCAAGTAATTGGCGGTAAGCGAGCACATCCATTGGCGGGCCGTACGCCGTGCGCCTCTATTCTAGACCATGAAAGAACGACCACCACCCGATGATGGCGGAGATGGCGTGACTGAGGGCGAGAAACAACAACAGATTATCCGGGTGAGTGGCCATTGATAATTTCAGACGCAACCAGAGTGCATAGTCTACATTAAAAAAGGACCACACTGCAAATAAATACGCTTGATTTACCACACAGTGAAATCAGTAGGAAATCTTCAAGAGCATATTATCATCAGTGTACCTTGAAAAATAGCGAAGTCATCAAGAGAAGTTGATTTGTCTATTTGCAGAACAGATGGCTGACAGCGGAATAGTGTCAACTTAAAGATTGCAAGAATCTTCCGAACGTGTTACAGTGCCACGTAATAAGCAAATGCCCATATTTTACATTTTTCAAATTGACAAGAGATGATAATTCGATTAAAATTGGGATCAAACCCTAGGGGCACAATGTCAACAAATTGTCGATAAAGATCGCAACGCTGGAGATCAGTACTGATTCCGTGTATAGCTACCAAGAATCTTGCGCTTCGCGGCTCTTCATCTAGAATAAACACATCTGATAAAGGAATTTATTTTTTTAAATAGTGGAATTGTTCGCCTTGTTTGATAACACAATTAAAGACCATTTAGACAGGACTGAAAAGTAAGGAACAAAGAGCACATAATTTAGGTCCTCCTATCCAAAAACGAATTGATTCAACCGATGTCACACAAAGTAGTTAAAAGTAAAATTCTAAATATGTTGCCGAATGCATCGTGTTATTAGATAATTTTAGACTGCACTCCTGGCTGTAGCCACAAGGAACAGATGACCGTTATAGTGCGGTTTGCATCTACGAGCTCTGATGATATTCAGGAAACACTTCCTGGGTTTTGTTGAAATCGATGATAAAATCGGGAGAGGTCTAAGTGAATAAATAATGGAGAAACTCTTGAAACTTAATATAAACATAGATAACATGCGTAGTCCAAGTTTTCACAATAGCGCCAGTATGCTTGGTAAGAAAAATGAAGTTCAAACCACGAGCCATTTATGTTCCATGCGGTTCCCATTCTTTAAACTTAGTAGTGAATTATGCAGCAAAATACAATATAGAAACTATTTAGTTTTTTGGCTAAGTAAAGCAACCCGGCATCTCCTTCTCAACATCCCCAGACTGATGGATTATCCTATTAAAATTCTTAACATCTTTAACTTTGAAGTGGCTTTGTGATACTCGTTTGGAGTCACGTGTTGATGCAATACGACCAATCCGATTTCACTTGGGGGAAATCTATGACGCTTTGATGTTCATAAAAGATGGCGAAAACTTAAAAGGACCACGTGGAATCAAAACAAGAGCCGACGCAGAATCTTCAACAAAACACACATAGTCTACTACAAATTTATATCCTGCTTAATAATATGGTTCGAAATTTTATTCGCAATAAATCCTGTTAGCAAAAAATTCAGTCAGTAAATAGCGACATTAATTTGGCTGTCAAATCAATTGGAGAAGGATTAACTTTTCTTACAAAAGTACCGAAAAAACGGGATTTTTTAAGATGAAACTACTGCTCGAGGGCTTGCAGATGCTGTTGAAATACCAGCAGAGTTTCTTCTCGAAGGACAGATTCGTCAACGGTAAAAGAACGACTCTTCGATTACGAAAGTTTAATAAGGCGACACAAAAAAAACTCCGAAAAAAGATTTGAGACTGAATTTTTTAATACTATTGTTGACGCAGCTACAGCATCGATGAACTAAATGACCTATTTGAACAACTATAGAATTATAGCGTTCAGCCAAGCTTCCTATATAACATTATGTCGTTGGCCAACTGCCGGCCTGAAAGCTTGCTGCGGTATTGTAAAGCTTTGGAAGTTGTCCTAATGGCGGAATAAAAATCTGACATTGAAGCAGTCGACTGGTTTGAAGAATTCTGATTGATTTGCGAACCTGAAAGATTTTTCAAACTTGCTTGATATTTTAATGTTTTATTACTTATATTTATAATATAATAATTATGATTTTTTTCCGAAACATTTTATGACTATGACGTATATACATATAGTTATAACATTTATGATTTTATTCTTCCACTGATTACACTGAATAAAAAGTATTTCCACGCAGCCTTAACCCTTGCAGTACCAAGCATTTTCCAGCACCTTAAAAGTACCAAGCTGAGGAACCTAACGACGGGTCTGGGGGAAGGCTTCGACTCAGGGATCCGCCCGGTGTCGGGGGAAGAGCAAATCTAAACTCGTAGAATTAATTCTTTGCGTTGTAGGCGGCCTGAAGTCTGGCTAATTGACCTCGTGACCGGAAATCTGCGTCTGCCCGGCGCACCAGAGCTCACGAGCCGGTGTCGTTTCTCAAGAAACTTCCTACGTATCTTCGGGAGTTCCGCTCAGCGGGAGTGGATCATCCGTCCTCTAAAGCCCGGCGGCGGCTGCTGCTGCTCAATCTGGATAAACCGATTTATTCATGTGATGGAATAGTTGGAGGCAAACCAAAGCACCGATGTTCGATACCGGCTACAGTTGGCGGATCTCCGGCTGGTGGTGGACTGAGCCGGTTAACCGGCACCTGAGACCGGTTTGGAAATCATACTTGGAAGATACCGTGTTCCATTAGGGTTGACTGGAGGAAGTCACCTTGACTGACAAGCAGAACTCTCGCTCTTCCTCGCCGGCCGGCCACATAGGTTTCTTTAGATCACTTCGGTTTCCTTCCACATCTAAAAATGAACGGGGGTGGAGAAATAGGTTCCGAGGGTTGACTGTTCGCATTTCTACCAAGATCGCCAAGAAGCCACCAACCAAAGGTAATCAGACGAATTGCTTGGACGACAAGGCCGATGTCCTCAGTACCCTCCCGTTATACCTCACCGCCATGAAGTGTCCCAGACTTTGAAGGTCGGAACAGGGGTTCGGAAACATGAAGACGCAGAAGAAAAGGACAAGTTTCATATTTAGTCCAAGGCCGTTGGTCCTTTAAGACGATCATTTAAATGAATGTAATGTTTATTCCCTTTAATAATATAACCGGATATTTATAGGTTCGTGGCAGAGAGAGAGAGAGAGAGAGAGAGAGAGAGAGAGAGAGAGAGAGAGGAGAGAGAGAGAGAGAGAGAGATGAAGATGGAGAGAGAGAGAGAGGGAGGGAGGGAGAGAGAGAGAGATAGAGAGAGAGAGAGAGAGAGAGAGAGAGAGAGATGAGAGAGAGAGAGAGAGAGAGAGCGAGAGAGAGAGAGAGCCGTTTGCACCCCGCCTCCGCTAAATGGGGGCCTGCTGATATATTTTCTGGGGGGGCTACCCGACATAAGCTGTAACGAATGCGCGGGAGAGAAAGCTGATACTCGAATAAGTATTTCACCTGAGAAACCAAGCCGCCTGCTACGTGACAATGTGCCAGAGCATCGCTTTCTTCACATCTGGAATCTCACTTGTGCTGAAAGAGAGACGAAAGTTGTAGCAACCATTCGCCTGCCCCGACAGAAAACCTCTACTCGCCTTTATTTCCTTAATACAGACATTTCTTTTTTGTTTATTGATTGCGTCCATTTCTGACCGCCAACAAGTTTCCTATCCTATCCCGCTCCCTCTACCTCCCTGTTCCCCTCTCCTGCCCCCCCTCCATCCCCTCGGTCCATTGTCTTTCTTTCTCTTCGCCAGCCCACTTTTGGAAAATTTTTTTGTACTCGAATCTTCTTTTATACCTTTATCCTAAGATCCCCCCTCTGGCTCACGTTTGTGTATATATATCTACCTTCTCGTCTCTACTGAAGGACGTTCTTAATGCCCCTTAGTTTTTGAGCGGACAAGCGGCCTGTCAGCCAGGTGAAACGACTCGTCGACTGGCTAGCAGCCGGTAACCAGTCAGCCCCGACAACTGCACCTTTCCACTAGCGTGACGAGCGCCAGCCCTCCAGAGATCGATCGCCGATCGACGACACGGCCGACCGTTCGCTCGACCAAGCCCCGTCGCGACGACGCCACCTCCACGCCTTCCAATTGGTCGAGACCACGTCGCAATACTCGTCAGGATTCGATGAGAAGTACCCACCCACAAATCCAGTATATCAAGGTTGCGAAACTACCCGCGCGAGATACTGCTGTGTGGTGGGTGAGAACGGTCCGTAACATGTCCGCCAGCCTATCTTCTCTCGTCCTCCTGCTCTCTCTCTCGTACTTCCGAGCGTCCGGTAAGTCACCCTCACTTCTAACCCTGACCAGCGACGGAGTCATTCTGTCTCGAGTCTTTTGTTGTTGTTGTCGCTGCGATTTTATTATTTCTTTCTAGAAATTCGGTAAATTGTTCCACCGGGAAAAGTTAGAAGTTAACTAAAAGTAGCGGAAGGCATGTTACCTTTTCCACGAAAGAAGCTGCTCCACCCACCCAGGAAATATGTGGGGTGGAGGAGACGGAGAAACCGGTTTAAGTCAGTCGAAACAAAACGAACAGAAAGAAGAACGAGGAGGGTGTGGAATCGCTGCTGATTGGCGAGGTTGACGGGACAGAAGCTAGGTTGCTGCTGTATCTTCTGGAAGTTCGGAAAACTGTTAATTATGTGGAGAAAAAAAAAAATTATTAGCACATTTATTGACGAGTGAAAATTAAATCTTTCCAAGTGGAGAATCTCGTTTTTTATGGTTAAAAAAAAGAAAAAAAAGCGAGAGATTAATTATAATTCAATACCTGTCGATCGAGGTTGGTATTCAGTGGAGAGTGAGTAAAGAGCAGGTTACTAGTGACAGTTTTGTGTAACCATCCAAATAGCATACCTGTGTTGAGCCATCCTTACATCCAGCCCTCTCCCGGTGCTCCCTCTCCTCGATGACGCCCTATAAATTATATATATTTTTAAAAAAATTACGCTGTATGTATTTGTTAAGGATGTTAACACAAATACCAAAACATCTGCTTTCACCCTTTATTAATTGTTTTATATCTCCCCGAGAGCTGCACTTCACGGTTCTGTAAACTTAAACCATTCGATCCGAACAGTTGCTCATCTATCTTCGTGAAACAACAGGTAACAATTCCTGTGGCTCTGGGATTTTTCCCAACTGCTGATGACTTTAGTAACCAATCTTTCTCTTATCAGACTTTTTTGATTTAACTTTATCTCGTATCTACGTTTTTCTTTAAAACAATGCTATAGAGGTTTAAATTAAAGACGATACAGATTATTATTATTATATTATTATTATTATTATTATTATTATTATTATTATTATTATTATTATTATTATTATTATTATTATTATTATTATTATTATTATTATTATTATTAAGTAAAAGCACGCAGATACCAAAGAGTTGCTCTTTCCACACAGCGTCTCCCCCTGCCGTCACCAGTAGCCTGCCCCTGGAGGAGAAGAAGGAGGAGACCGGCACGTGACACGGCCAACAAGATTTTTTAAAAATGGCCGAAGACATCTCGCCCGTCGTCACTCGTGTAGAATAATCATCGGTCGCGCATACGCTCGTCGGTTCATAATTCGGGAAAAATTCTGAAAGAAAAACAAACTAACTAACAGCAGTTAGGGTCTGAAACCTAAATAGAAAATAATGGTGGAATTGTACGTTCGAAAACCGAAATGTTCGCAAGTTTTTTGGTGCTGTTATATGGGGAGTTTTCCGGTCTCCGCTGCTGTCGGGTGTTCGTGTTCCGCCTCCGTCGCCGTCTCGGAAGCCCTCTCTGAAAGCTGCTCGGTCGCCGACGGCGCGGACTGGTCAGAACCCAACTCTGCTCTTCCAGATAGACAAAGCGACCGGCCAGTAATTACTCAGTCAGATTTTCGTCGTGTAACATTATTCTCCCCCCCTCTCCCTGTAAAATAATTCTACATTACTCTTGGAGAACAGCAAATAGAAAACTCCGGTTCGAGATTTTAGAGATCCCACTCCCCCCTCCATCCTTCGGGATGATGATGATGATGATGATGATGAGCCGATGAAGGTAGATACCGTGACAAATGATGAGCAGTCAGCCGACTGAGACCACCTACGAGCAAAATTGTAGTTTCCGTAACCTGAAACTTCACGGACACACGGACAATCTCAGATCTAGCACAAAACTGGCTACAAACAGTTGTTGGCCGCCGGGCGACATCATTGGTGCTCTCTCCTCCTCTCTAGCTCTTTGACGGACTCTACTCGCTTCCTTTCCCAGTTGATGCCCAACAGAGAAGGAAATGACAAGGCGGTTGTATTTAGTCCCTGTCCACTATAAGAACTTTATCTAAGCTGAACGTGCAAAATGCAGATATCTGCCAAATAAGTATCGATTCAGCAGCGGATATCTTAAAAAAGAAGAAGAATGGAACAAACAAAGAGTTGAACCAGCTGATTGATCGTTGTCACATTTTAATGTTCACATGTTCATTTTATCGACTTGCAGAGAGAGCAGAAAGGGCCAGGTTCTGGCTCCGGATGAGAGACACTTACTGTTCGGCCAAAAGCACTCATAAAGATTCTCGCGACATGTGGCGATAATGGCAGAAAGGCGCCAGTTAGGGGGCGTAAAGCTTAACGCAGCATCCTTTAGTGAGAGGGAGGGTGGGAGAGAGAGTTTCTGCATCGCAGAAGAATGTAAAAAAAAGAGAGAGAGAGAGAGAGAGAGAGAGAGAGAGAGAAGAGAGAGAGAGAGAGAGAGATGAAGATGGAGAGAGATGGGAGAGGGAGAGAGAGAGGAGACAAGTTAAGCCAGTCTCTGTTTTTATTTCGTTTGCATCGCCTCTCCCGACGGGGGACGGGCTGGTGATACACGCAGGAACGACTGGGCGGAAGAGAACGCTGATACACCTGTAAACTTTTCTCCTGATCGTAAACAGGAGAGCCGCAAATTCCTGAAACCATTGACGTTTGCGAATTTCAAAGTGGTTTACGTGACAGCACCAAGTACGAAGGGGGTCCGAAGAGTCGCAGTCGTTTCCGGTTCGGTGATCGCACGTGCAATTAACTTTCCGCCAGTCGAGCCAGGCCCAAAACGAATTAACGGTAACAAAGCGAATACTTGTTTGTAAATGTGCAATCAGCCAAGCGGACCGACCGGTAACAGGTATGCTTACTTGATGTCAGATTACCTCCATTTTCACTCTTACTACGCCAAGCGTCTCTGCCAGTGATCCGTCGAACCTTCGTATCTCCGAGGTATGCTGTCCTATGAATAACGACTCTCAGATGACAAACTTTAATTACCGCGGACGCGGCACCGTGGTGTCGAATAGAGAGCCGGCCAACATTGTTACATTGTGGGTGTGACGTGGAAACGGAATACTTGTGGCACTGTGCTCTTCTTCGCTGAACCAGAGCGAGGTGATCGCCACACGTAGAGTAGAAGCTGAGACACAGCTGGTTTAAAGGGTGGAGAGGGGATTAGGACATGTAGTTGGAAGCAGAGTTTTCTTTTTAAATATTTCAATTTCTTTCGAAACGAAGTATTTAGTTAAGAATTTCTGTATGACCTTAACCGACTTACAGCCATACTTGTATACCAGTCCGTCCCCCCTGCAGTCACTAATCTTTTGTACCGCTGTTAAAGAATGTTGTCGTGGAATTCGATGGAAAGACAGAAGCTGATAAATGACGAGGTTTTTAAGAAATCGCTTTCAGCTTTACGTATATACAAAGCTGAAAATGCATTTTTTAAGCTTCTGTTGAGGGTATAGAGGTGAGTCAGTGTTGGGGATTAGCATCCGAATAGGAACCTTCCACCTACATTGTAACTCAAAACTCCATCTCCGGAATCGCGAAAGTAAATCTAACGATCTCTTGAAGTTTTTACCATCGGCAGCAAGTTTTACTCGTAGGAGTGGCTTCGAAATGATGCCTCCTCTGAGGTTTGGGCTCTTAGAACTTCTCTGGGTAAGAGGGTAGGTTGAGAACGGAGGTTAAGGGAAAGAAACCCTATATTTAATAATAGCCAGCCCATGGCGTTGATAATGTCATGGTCTGATGGGCGGGACTTTATTGGCGCTGTATATTTATATAAGCCGGTTGATTACTTTTTATTACAAGTATAAAGTATCGTGAAACGAAAGTATCTTGTTCCAGTGCTGAAAAGTTTAGTAAACTCATCTTTTTTTTGGGAACCATCTTTCACACGACCTCTGCATCACTACCGGCAGGCGGTAAGCAGGCTTGCTGCAGATAGAAAAAGGAGGTCGCCGGGTGTTATTTGGCTCAGAAACTAGCGCAAGAAAATACTGAGCAAGGCACCTGGTGTTGCAGAATATTTGCTTTCCCCCAGGATTACAAGTAAAACGATGACGACGACAATATGTGAACATTGCGCATTATTTCTGTAAAATGTCAGTGGCAGTAGAAATTGTCGGGAAAACAGGGTATTACGAGATAATATATCAAAATACAGAGGGGGCAGCACGTGTGGAATTTGAAACAGGGTATCACGCCCACATACCAGTACACAGAGATACCGAAGTTCTATTTCTTTTACTAACAGTTACATTGTTTCCAAAAATGTACTAGCAGTTTATAGAGAGAACCGAATATAATTGTGACAGTGCACAGCCATAACCAAACGTTTTGCATCAATCTAGAACTTTCTAATTTTGCTTCACGAAGTGGAATCAGGCCTGTTGTATGATAACCACGTTCTTAATGGGAGAATGCTCGTAATTTTGAAACATGGGGCAGTTTTAAATCTACCGTGTAAATAGTCGGTTTCCGAAGAGACCTTACAACGGGAAGTGGACAGTCAGAAGTACTCAGAATCAGATGTTTAGAAGTGGAGTCAGGATATGAGAAGGATTTTGGAGATTGACCTGGTTGTTACAAATCCAAGCTGATAAGAAAAGACATTGGCCAGGGATGTGTATTAAATGATTTTAGAACTAACCAAGGTGAAATAAATATCAAAGGAAACGCCACATCATGATGGTGTATGGCCATGCTACTTAAAAAGTTAGAAATAGTTTACGTAGTATGAATACACCATAGAGGCTGGCACGTTGGGGTTTAGTGACTTTAGAAACGTCTAGTTTGGCAACAGTGTCACTGGGGGGCAGACGTAAAGGTTAAAAGTTCGCAATGGTATCGAAACCTATTCGGAAGGCGATATCGAAGAAGAGAAAAATAATCTTCAGATAAACCCGGATTAATGATCTAATTGGCCGGTAGGATTATCACGAATGTAACATTGTTCAAACAGGAAATGAAATAACTTGCAATAATGAATTAGTTGGCAGATAACAGATTGGAAAATACAGTTTAGAATAGTAATTGATTAGCAGGAATCTTAAAGGTGGAAATAACACACGCGTATTTTAACTGAAGTAAATCAAAGCAAATAGTTATACGAAGGCCGTCTGTAGCTGCGCGAACAGACCAAAATGGACGCATGTAAATGAGGGCTGATCGCTAGGATTCCAGGCTAGACGCGGGTAAACTTGGACACCCCTCGTGCTGTAAAAGAAATCGGAAACAAGATCAGAATCGCGAACAAAGGAGCCTCTTCTTTTCACAGAGAGTAAGAACAACTCGTTTATTTTTATTACGAGAATAGAAATACAACCGGTCCCAGATATCTTTTAACGGCACCGGGTGTCTGCTCAGGTGAGTGATCGCCTACTTTCCGTGGATAAGGATAAACTCGATCGATCGGGTAACGTGTGGTAGGAGGGTATAAGATAAACAGCTGTGAAGCCGGAAGGTATGGCAGTTATCTGTCAATGAGCAGTAGGTGTGCGTTGGCAGCGTTTAAGGTAACAGGCAGCAGCTCCTTCACCCGTCACCTGTCTGTCTGGCCGGCTCCCGAACCGGCAGAGGTCCCCACTCCAACGCACCACTTGTCAACAGTCGAGTAGTGAAGTAAACGGAGACGGGTCATTTACAGAGGCTAGGTTTGGGGCCCCCGTGGTTTGGTGTTAAAGAAATACGCTGGCTCACCAAGCGGAGAAAACTGGAACTACGTCTGTTTGATTTTAGGGGGGGGTTGTTTGGAGAGGTCCCTCTTCTAGGCTGCTTCACCTAAAGGAAAGTCCCTGGCGGTTCAACGTTCTCAGATTAACCCGGAAATCTACCGTTGCTAATTTCTACGTGAAAACAAAGCAGTTTTGCCCGTAGAAGATAATCGATAGCTTTTCCCACCAACTTATCCTCCTTTTTTACCAGAGAGCTCTCTGTAACAGTGACGTGCGGTGGCGCTGAATTCAGCCTTCAGCAAAATGCTTGCCCGAGTGTGACATTTTGTTTCCTAAAACAGTTAAAGGCCTTGGTACCTTTCTTTTTTCACCGCATATGCTTTACATTTTTTACTTTAAAATTTTATAATAAAATTAATTATAATTTTATTTTAATAGAAAATCATCTATGCATTAAAACTTAAAAAATAAAAACGCACATATCGCAGTAATCATTAAAAATAATAATTTGACCAACAGATGAGTGAGGTGAAAAGCTGGGACTTCTTTGCTTTAAGTCGCTGGGTGATTTCGGTTCTGTGGCAGCAGAAGTGAGGTCAATGACTAAAAACCTTCTGATTCACTGTCTTCGGAAACTGCAAAAATTATTTTAAAAACTTGAAATTAAAATATAAAAAAAAAAATTCTTAAAATTCGAACTTTAATCAAGCACCTTCTTCAACAGTTTGGGTATTGGGAGTCGTGAAATGTCAGCCAGGTCAGCTGAGGGTTGAGGGGATGAGGCAGAATCCTACATTAAAAATCAATTTACAATACAAAAAAACACCAGATAATTTAATTGAATTTAGCTCGCAATGGTTTTAATAAATTCAAAAAAAATAATAAACTTTTACCTTGGAATTGTTCCAGCTACCAGGATATGAAGAGAGAACAGGAATATTCCGACCATAAATAATATTTGCCAGTAGACCCGACTTTTTCCATTCTTCAAAATACGCTTTGGCGTCTGTCTCCACACCCTCACGTGATCTAAACATTCTACCCCTTCCCTGGCCTTCGTGTACACAAATGTCCGTTGCCCAGGCGACCGTCAGTTCTATATGCTTTATTTAACTTTTTGCCTATAATTTTTTTAGTGAAAAGAGCAAAAAGCTTCTTCTATAAGAACATCAAAAAACATTTTGGTATTTTAAAATTTTATATCAAGAAATATTTCATTTTTTCGGGGCACCTTTTAGAATTAGATTTTTCTTGATTGTTGTTTATTTTTAAATTAAATAGAAAATCTGATAACAATTTAAAAAATTATATCACGTGACTGCTGCATTGATTCCCTGGGGTCAATCTGACCCGAATTATCTATAATCGTAAAATGTACATACTTTATTTAATTTTTTTAACGATTTTCATAGGCTCGCGCTTCAACCGGTTTCGAAGGGAGGCAGAGCCCCTCGCTGATCTCTGACATAGATTTTTTTTTACATTTAACTACAAGAATTTTTATTGGTCAATGACAGGGGAGGCTCTGCCTCGCTTACCTCCCCTGACCCCACGTCACTGCTCTGTAACCCTCCCCATATGAATTTACCAATTTTAAAAATAATAATAACAACAACAATAATAATAATAATAATAATAATAATAATAATAATAATAATAATAATAATAATAATAATATAATAATAATAATATAATAATAATAATAATAATAGAAACGTGCTCGCAGTTTTTGCTATGTTTAGGGAAATCAACTGGAAACAGTTTAAATCTAAGTTAATACCCGAGGACACAAAGTTTGCAAAACATGAGAGGTAGCCCCGAGTATTTGGAAGAAGTAGGTCTTGTATTGCGCAGACCTTGTAGACTTCTAGGCATCAAGTTGTCGGTAACGACCTCGTCCAATTTCAACGAGACGACAGGACAGCATCGCTCTGTATAACGGCACCTGTCTATACCCGGATGTACTAGGCAGGTAGAGCCGTCTACATACTAATCGGCCTCGGGTTGGTCAATTATCCAAATCCGATTAAATAGTGGAAATGTCTGGATCTCCACACGTTTTCAGCATCAAGATTTAGACTTTTATTGAGGTGACGATGGCCGGACGTGTAAAGCATGGACGAACCGACGTTTAAGGTGCTTAACTTACTATAAAAGAGGTCTGATACTTTGTCTTATACGCAATTATTGCCTTTAAATAAGAGCCAAAATGTTACTGCCACAAGTGCTTATGCACCTACATAGGATGCTGAAGATATAATTTTAAAAAACACAAACTTTCTAGGCTAATTTGGACAGGGTATTTAACGAGCGTCCAAAACAATAAACTGATTATCTTTGGAGATTTCAAAGCAAGAGTTGGACAGGACTATCGCATTTAGAATAGGGCGAGTGGTAAATATGATCTTGGAAAATGCAGTAACTGATTACTCAATTTATGCACAGAACGCAAGGTGATCATTTTTATCAAGATTTTTTTCAAAAGTTCAATAACCCTAAACGCATCTAGGCGCGTGCGCAGACATCTAATCGATTTCCATTGCTAGAGAAAATGCCGTTACGAGTATGAAGATCACAAGACCTGAGAGGCAGGTAGACTGATCATCATTTGATTAGATTTAAAGAATGAGTCTTTCCACCGAACCTAATGAGCATCTCATAATGCCGAGGGTGTAAAGTCGCTCGTCGTCTCAGTTGCATCCGAACAGGATTAAGCCAACCACTAAGATGAAGAAAAAGATGAGAAATTATCACCTGAAGTTCGAAGTACAGCAAACCCACACACTATAATACGAAAAATACCTGGTGGCATATAGATAAAAAAAAAAAAATTCAGAAGTATGCAGATAATTATAGCACTACGTTTTTACAATGTAATAAAGTGTATGTGTGGCCAACAAAGAAACTAGAAAGTTGGTTCCTCGCTCCCCTTTTTGGTAACTGAAAATGCTTTTTGTGTAATAGCGATAATTTTCCATTTTTAATTTATATTTTATGTCAGGCTGGAAAAGCGAAGTCGTGTCGCGCGAATCCAGAGAAGCATATTTCAAAAAAAAAACTTCGGCAAACACCTGCGGAAGAATTCTTAAAGTTCGGCACCACGTGTTTCCTCCTGTATCTTTAAATCTAACACGTGGCACTTCTTACATTTTCAGGAAGCGGATTCCACTGGGATTACTCATTGAGTGGAACAAATGGTAAGAAAAACTTTCTGTTTTATGAATGAAACTTCTAAAATAAAGTCAAAACGATTTGTCCTTTCCTTTTCTTCTGGCGGACTTTCATGAAATTCTCGTCTAAAGGTCAGAGAGCGTTCGGAGAACTATCACGGGTTATTTAGTTCTTCCAACTGAGATGTGGGGGCGTCGTGGCCGAGAGCAGGACCGCGATGTCTGGTGTTTCAAAAATCCTGAACTCGGTCACGCAGTCATCCAAACGTTAACGGTTTCTACTAAAGAGGACGTGTAACCGTGGCGATTCTCTCTTTCTCGGTCTGGTCAGTGAAGGCTGATTCTCCCATCCTGACGGCTTACCGACGCGTCCCTTTACCGGATAGTGATCTTTCTCTCCACAGGTCCGCAATACTGGAAAAACCATTATCCCAGTTGCGGTCTGACCAGGCAGTCCCCTATTGATTTGGTCGAGAAGGTAGCGCAACACGACGACGATCTGTCGCCCATCTTATTCCGGAACTATGACACTCAACTTAGTGTGACAATGGAACTACTCAACAACGGACATACGGGTAAGTAAAAGACATCTTTACTCCATCCCAACGCCTTCCTAAATATCTTCGACATTTCATTTTGCAAAATTTTAAAGATACGAAAAGAAAATCCTGAGGATACAGGTCAGTAAATCTGAGGAAAATGTTACACCTCGTATTATTCTTCTTCGCTATCCTTTAGTCTTCTTACAGTTTTTGTTTATTTAAAGAAAAAGAATAACAAACTAAACCTGTTTAAAGGATTTTACTGCCGTTATCCGACACCAAGAAAGTCAGTTGGTTTGCTTTAATATCTCACAGCGAGGCTCAGCCACCCCCTACCTTCCACCGAATTATGGTTTTCCTTTTGTTTTAATAAAATGGACTTCCTCAGCTGAATCGCATTATTGATCTCGGTTTATCGCTATCGATCGGTGAACCGTCCAGAATCAGAGGCCTTCTGGCTCATGATACTCGCAGTGTTTTCCGATCAGAATAACCGAACCATAGTGCACGCAGGGACGGCGCCTTCTTCGTCCTGGCTGTGTAGACTTCTCCAAACGATTGTAAGCGCTGGCTAATTCAGTTCTACGTTTTGGGTTTTCGTTTCTTTTTACCATATTATTTTGTAGAGATTTTACCGCTTGGCACTTTTGAGAGCTTTTCTGTTTTTTATTAGGTAACTTACCGTATTGACTCGACAAGAGAGGAAATACAGGCAGCCGATTCCCAGATGATTGCTCGTCCCCTGAGTGTGGATTATCCCCCACATTCGAATTAATTTCTACAGCCGCCTGTACCTTTAAGAGGTTCTGTTTGTGACGTCACGGTGTAGAGCATTTACTCTTCCCAGACGTATTCTTCTCACTTCTTACCACCACCTCAGAAAAGCGTACAGAATCACTAGCGGTAGACAAATCTGCCAGCTGCTTTCATTCACTTGCCGTTTGGTGGCAGCACCAAACTCTCTTTCTGTGTTTTTTTTTAATGTATTCGGTAAAATGAGAGCTTTTACTCTTTTATCGAGACCGACGATTCCAAAGCAGGGGTTTACAAACAGCTATTGAAACGCTAGCATTTACGAAGATTCTTATCATTGTAAATTTTCTACACCCAGGATCAAAGTTCTCTGCGAAATGGGCAGATGCCACTTTAACTGATTAGCTTTTATAAACGTTCCATTTAACTCTTCAAACATACAAACAGAACACTGCTGTCTTTCACGGGCTCAGTTAAGCTATTCCCCAGAGTATTTTTATTAATCACAAGAAAGTCGGGGTTTCCCTTTCTGTGTTTAAATAGCTGACATTTCTCTGTTTATTCTTAGGTTTCACCTTCCCTCTACAGATGTGATATCTATCGGCGCAGTTGCTACAAGAGCCCCTTACCCCGACTTTCACTGACCTTTAATTTCAAAAAGTTCATTATTTTCAAAATCTGGCAGAAGTTTTTTTCTTGTTATCCGCGTCCGTCTGATCAGCCCGTTGTTGTGTGTGCAGTCAGTTCTCTCCACAAAAAAGCATCCATTCACTGGACGAAATCATCTTTAATTCTTGTTTATTGTGAAACCCGAAGGTCATCTTTACGCGGTAATTATATGCCATTAAATATGAGTGATAGCAAATATCATACAAAATGAGGGTGTTATGATACTTTCTAATATATCTGGTCAGGAACAAAAACAACACGAATCCCCTTAAAGCTGATCTGTTGAGATATCCTTAAAGTCTGCAAATCCTAGCTATATGAAATGAAATTTTTATCGTCCTGTAGACGATAATGGAACTACTGATCTGACTCAGTCCCGAATAAGTTATAACAGAACAGTTGAACTTGGACAAAGGTAATTCTATAGGGGCAGATAATTACTTCTCTGGATTTTGAATTCAATGATTGTTCTTCACCTGTCAATGAGCTGGATTATAATAGTATTTGAAGTCCAGCGATAAAATTTTAAATCAGCAAAAAATGCATTTAATCTAGGGCTTTAACCCCATTCTCTCTCTCTCCTTTCCTGTAATGACGTCATCTCTCTCTCTCTCTTCCTGTAATGACGTCATCTCTCTCTCCTTTCCTGTAATGACGTCATCTCTCTCTCTTCCTGTAATGACGTCATCTCTCTCTCTCTCTCCCTTCCTGTAATGACGTCATCGCTCTCTCTCTCTCTCTCTCTCTCTCTCTCTCTTCTCTCTCTCTCTCTCTCTCTCTCTGCTCCTCTTTACGGTGTCCCGAAGTTTACATTAATTTAACCTTTGGTTTCACGTCTACTTTCAGCTGAAGTCAAACTCACTCAGGGCGCACTTTCTATATCCGGAGGACACCTTGGGCACGACTATGTAGCTTTGCAGTTTCACTTCCACTGGGGCTCTTCGTCAGATCGGGGCTCTGAACATCACCTGAACGGGAAAGCAAGTCCCATGGAAGTCAGTGATGCTTAAGGCAAAACTCTACAAAATCACTTTCGGTTCATTCGATAGAAATATACAAAGAACGACTTTACTGGCGACGTACAGAAACTGCAGCTGTTATATACCTGTTTTTGGTACTCGACACCGCCACCAGCAGCCGGCGGGTCGCTCGACGGCGTCATATCTCTGCACTCCGTCACGCAAGAGTTACCAGCTGATGGCCTTGAAAAAATGTCCAACGAGTGTACCGTGTTGTACAGTTTTCGAAAAGCTGACGAAGCTGTATGGGCGGTGTTCGTTTAACTGTGTCGCGGAACGACCAGGAGCTGGAGAAACTTAAATACCTGCTTTACCTCTCCTATCGCCAGCAAGCAGACAGGTGGTCCACATCCCAACCCCCCCCAGTTTGGCTCGCTAGTAGTGAAAAATATCTGCAATGATCCGATTGATTGACTAATTCGATTAATTAGTTTTGGTTTTCGTTTTTTTTTTTCAAAAAAGGGCAATACAAGGTTCTTGCAAAGGCTGAGGTATTTCTATAATTAATTGGCAGTTACACTAAGTTAACTCTAACCAGGTGTGTGTGTGTGTGTTGGTATCTGTTCGTAATTGTACCAGTTACCTTTACTTCTCTCTCTCTGTCTGTTTGCAGCTACACATCGTGCACAGAAACAAGAAATACAACAGCACGGACATGGCTCTGAAGGACGTCGAAGGACTGGCTGTGCTAGGCTTTTTTTTCAATGTGCGTCAAACTCATTTGGCTTAGCTAGCCTCGTTCTGAACTGGTGTCACAGTAGCGCACCTCATTAAAGCTCTAGATTGTAATGTACTTACCTGGTCATTCGTTCGAGGCCTGCTCTATCCAAGTAGTCTGTACCGCGCGTCTCAGTAATTCCACCTGTTCCCTTTTTTATATCCAGCTGTCCCTTTTTAATGGTTACATTTCACAAGCAAAAACCCTTTGCTACACAGACAACGGTTTTTGTAATGTTACGTACCTTCCGGTCGTTATCGGCCATTATATTCAGAAAAAAACATCTTCACCAATTGAGTAATTTTTTTTTACAAATGGCTGCAGTAAGCTAATAATCTCACTAGAGCGGGTATCTTATTATAGTATCTCGTGCTCACGTGATGGCGCCTACTACTTTAACAACAGAAGCTGCGATGCTGTAGGATTTCGAAGAGCCCGAGTCTTCGTGTTACGGAGGTTGTACAGAAGCCATGTCGGAAAACCGAGGCAGCTGAGGGATCTTTGGTGAGACTCTTCCCGTCTTGAGGGAGACCAAAGACCAACCGGTTGATACGCAAAGGGAGAAATCGTGAATTTAACTTTTAAGAAAACTTTCAATCCAATTGTTTATGTAAAGTTTAGCTGCGCACTAAATCTATGGCCTTGGTATGTAAAGAAACACACGATAATAAAAAGGAAAGCGATCTCCTCTGGCCGGAAGTTGGAATTGCCTTCGTCAAGGCGAAAATAACCCTGGCGGAGATTCGAGTGGACATTGTGGATGCGTAGCATAATTATACCATGGTTTCGAAGACCAGAGAATAATGGCTCCAGGGACGTCAGGTTTACACGGATGACGAACTAAAGCAGACACGGACCAAAGGCCAGAGCACGAGGACATTGCTGAACGTGACAACCTGTTCCAGAGACAGGCACACACCTTATTACGGCCACAGGAACGGAGTTCCGCTTGTTTGTGTTAATTATTTGCAACTGCTGACAGAACCTCACACCGGAAATAATCTATTTTGGGAATTTGTGCAGTTGTTCGACACCTGTAGCATTAACTACGCGCTGCAACTCGCAGTTCCGAGAATCACATTTAGGCTAACTTATTATTAATATTAACCCCGTCTTTCGTGGAACACTTTCCGGAAAATATCATTAAATTTTAAAATCATGTTTACTAGCAGCCCTTTTCTAGCCACAGGGCAAAGGGCCTTAACCCGTGCAGTGCCGTCCGTGGTATTATGGGAAAGATAACGTAGCACGTGACTCGTTAGAAACCGCGAGTTTGATTACTTCGGTTACTTTTGTTATTTTACAGGTCGTACAGACAAGAAATACCAAACTGGATGTCATTATAAATCACCTAAAAGAAATCAGGTTCAATGGCAAGTGATTTTATTATTTCCCTCATCCAGCGCCACCTCGCCCCCAGCCCAGTTTACTGTTTTCAATGAAGCCAAGAAAGGCAGGTCACAATGGCGCGCGAGCGGCTTCTCGGCGGAAAATATGGAGGAGGAAGGAGGAGAGACCGAGAACCGAGGGACGCGGCAGCGAGTTTCCATCTTTGTTTTCCGTCGGGGTTTGATACCAATTTCTATATATATATATACGGGTTAATTAGCGGAGTTTTCTCTTAGGCTGCGAGAAAGGGAACCCTGTGTTTTCAGGCCGCTTATGAAATAGATAATATAACTTTAACGAATTTGCAAATGGAGGCCGCCGCGAGAGGTCTGAGGAAGGGGGGAGTAACCGCACCTACCAGGAGGGTCGACCAGAAACAGAACTGCAGTCGGGAACTAATTAGCAGGGAACATATTTGAAAATTGAACCGGTAATAATTGAACATTTTGTATGAATGAGGTTGGCAGCAGCAGTCGGCAGGGTTGGGTGTCCCCCCCCACTTCTTTCTTTTTCCAGTTGGGCACAGAATTTATATAACCCACCGCAAAATCCGACTGGAGCTGGTAGTGTTGATGTGTGGTCGGGCCCTCCCTTCTCCAAAGAGGTGGTTAGCGTAACAAACCCCAGGAGAGGCGTTTCAGATGATAACCTTTCGTTGGTTAAATCACTAGCATCCTTACTCTCTACAAACGATGTTATTGAACACGCAAACTATACAATATGTCTTCACACTTCCCGAAGTGTAAGGACTACCCTAGTTTATTGGTCGTTCACCAACTACTTCATTGCTACCTCAGGTAACAAAACGAATATTACTGCATTTCCTCTAATGGACATCTTGCCGGACGAGTCTAACCTAAAAGACTACTTCCGGTACGATGGAAGCCTCACCACTCCGCCTTGCAGCCAAGCCGTCATCTGGACGGTATTTAGAACCCCCATCGAGATCTCGGAGAAACAGGTGAGTCATGCCTTAATCCTCTTACCTACACCTGTACTACGACCGGATTCCTGAGACCGACCCATCTAAATGCTTTTGAACTGCGTACATCTCTAGAGTGCTGACGTCCCTAGTTGTGGAAAATGTCTGAAACTATACTGAGGTTATGGTGTTTGCCATTTTTATTTGGCTTACTTTGGGTTACAATAAGTTAAATGTATGGTAATGACACTTGTACCGTCGAAATGCCTACGTAATAGTTTCCGACAGAACCTAAGAGTTAAAGCTCTTTTATGAGTAAGACGACTAACGATCAGCACAGTGAACGGCAGAGAGAGAGAGAGAGATGTTTTTCTCAGGCGATCAGTAAATCAGAGTTGACGTTTTCCTTTGTTCACCATAAAACCGTAATTGGCTTTAATTTGTTAGCTAAGATCCGCCAAAAAGCGGTTCTAGACGCTGTCGTCTCATCAGCCTTGTCTTCTAAAATTGTTTTGATGGACCATTATGTCGGCCGACCTGAGGTAAACTGTAATATGAGCTCGACCAATTTGAGTAACGAGCCGACCGATGATAGGGCTCCCTGGCTGTCAAAAGAACTCGATCTATTGTATGAGGCTCACGTTCTTCACACAATAACGAAATTCAAAGGAAACAGACATTTGATGGTTTGGTAAAAAAAACTTCTTTCTTCCCGAGCAGCGATGATCGTATTTATATTCAGTTCTCGGTAACTTTTCGGATATATCTAAATCAGAGTGGATACCCACCCTTCCACTTATCTGACAGAAAATTAAATAGAGAAAAAAAACAATAACAGAAGTAATAACTGAAAAGTTTAGGTTTCATTTTAAAACATTTAATTTTAAGAGGTTACGAACTTACCAAACAAACGGTCCAACAATAATAAATCGTCATATTTATTTTCTATTGTTGTTTCAGCTGGTAGAGTTGCGCAGTCTCAAATCGGGCACCAGCTCCAGCTCCAAAAGTATATCCAACAACTATCGGCCCATCCAGAGACTAGAGATGCGAGACCTGAAGACCAGCTTCAAGCCCCTAGGTACTGAAAGCAAAGCGCCCTCTATTGTTAGCTTTCTGGTGGTGGTACTCTTGTGCGCAACTTCTTCTGCATTGGCCTACTAAACTTTCTCGGGGGTAACTAACCGAGTCACCTTGTCTGACCTGGGTTCTGGGGAAAGATAATGCTTAACACTTTTAAACCTCCCCACCCACACAAAAACAGTTTGGTTTGGTTTTTATTTTATTCACCGCTTGGTGGCGGCACTGGTAAAGACGTTCAGCGCTGGAAACAGGAGATGGCGCGCGTTCATAGAGCAGAAAAAAGGAAACCTAGGAAGAAAAAAGAACAATAAAAAAACGACTGATATCTTAGAATTCTGCCTTTCTTAATTCATCGAGAGTAAAAAAGTGGGGACTGCTTATCCGGGTGCTCACTCTCTATTTACATGGATTATTGTTGGCGCGTGTTGACCTCTATTATATGTCGCGTTGGACTTCACAAGGAGAATACACTTCTGTAAGAACGTGGTTCTGTATTACTCTGAATATCTGTTTGCCCTTATATTCATTTCCACAATGGAAGACCGCTGTCTAAACTCATATTTTCGGTAAAGATCTCCTTTTTCTGCACGAAGGTATAAAAATGACTCCATGAAGAATCGACGTTAAAATTATCACATATGAGATCATCTCTGAATTTGGTATGCATGAGGTATATGTGATGTACGCGATGTCATACTGATGACGTGTAATCGACGTAATATATAGTAGAGGTCTGTTGTTACTCAAGCGCTCACAATAGATACACGCCGGGCAGTTTCCCAAACTGTGCTTTTTAGTTCAAGTGTTTCCATCGGTCCGAAACAGTGCCATCTGCGCGAGAAGTAGAAAAGCGTTTGTAGCGGAATGAAACGATAGGTGAAGAGGACCAGTATTCCATCAGCTTGTCACAAAGGTTTTGTCGGTTTTGTTTACCGCAACAACGAGACTCCATATCGCTGATGAACGTGAAGTTTATTAATCAAAGTAAGCTCCATTACAATCGACACACTTCTGCCAACGAGTTACGAGAGCATTTATACCATTAAAAAAAAAATCTGGATCTCTGGAATCGATAAACTGGTGGAAGGCAGTTTAAATGGCTGCTTGGTTGGAGGATGATTTCATATGGAGGAAGTTGTCGAGGTGTTTGAAAAGGTGGTAGTCTAGGGGAGACAAGTCTGGTGGATAGGCTGGGTGAGGGAGAACTTGGTACCTCGATGTGTTCAGTTTCTGAAGAGTCACTTTGGCAACATGAGGACGAGTGTTGTCGTGGAGCGGGACTGGGCCTCTTCGATCCACCAATGCCGGCTGTTGTTGGGAGAGTTTCTGATGAACAACGTTTAATTTACGACAGTACCTTTCACCTGTGATAGTTTTGCCAGGTTTTGTTCCTTATGAAAGGAGAAAAGCAGATCTCCAATCGACGATTTTGTGGTTGTTCATTCAACTCGTGAGGCACCCAGCTGTCGAGCTGTTTCACTCTGCCGATCGCGTCAAGATGCCGGGAAACAGTCGCAGTGCTCACGTCAAGCTCTCCATCAATTTCTCACACTGTTTTTCTTGGATCGGCTTCAATGAGGCTTTCAGACTGTCGTCGTCACAGCTGGAAGGACATCCGCTACGTTCCTCATCTTAGAGGCTCACATCTCCTGATCGAAACTTTGCAAACCACCGTTGTACTGTCCGCTCACTGGTTGTGTCCTCGCCCCATGGTCGCTTAATGTCACGAGTTGCCTCGCTCGCTTTGTGGCCCGGTTTGAACTCGTGAAGCAAAATGGCACAAACCTTTCTATCCAAGCTTCACTCAGAACCCTGAAACAAATATCCATTTTATGATATTTAAAAAGGTAGGTTTTTCATAATGTATGCCAAAGCACACGCTACCAAACGATGTATAGCTCATCTACGTGCACCTTCACAAGCCTGCACAAAATGAACCCCAAATTAACCTAACATAAAAACCGACAGAACTTTTGTAACGACCTGATATCTGCAGCACTTTCGTGTCGTTATCGCCAGACTTGCTGACTGTCATGGATAAGCCGGCTGACTCACTGCTCGGGTCATGCGTCAATAAGGGTTGTGTTGACGACGCGATTGACAAGTAAAAGATGAGTGAGAGTTTCGGTGGAGGATAATTACTCATAGCTCACTAGCGTTCACAGAAAAGACAAACTTGTACAAACAGACAAACGTTAAAGAAGTCATCTCACAACGAGGTTGACGAGTACATCCTCTACCCGCCAGACTTCGCTTTGTTCTGCTTATGCTACTCTAAACTTCTAACCGAATTCATTGCACAGATGGTGTCGTTCTGCTAAACCCTTTCTCTTTTTTTTTTGACTAACATTACCCCACTGGGGAGTGGTGTTTTTTTTTTTTCTTTTAGTAATTTTTCTAACTTAAAGCAGCTTTACATTCTATGAGATGTGATAAGTTTGTTAAAATTTTTGTAAAAAGATGCCATCTTAGATACACCACGTGATGAGGATAAGTTGCCAGGTAGTCTTCGTTTACCATGCAAGAGGTCTTAGTAATAATTCCTACACTCAGAATTGAAGCTCATCTCTAATTCTTTTGTTCTTGAATGAGGTTTATCTACGCCCGTTTTATTTCGTGGAACTCTATCTGAGAATAGCCGGCCACTAAACTCCTCCCTTGCGGGTTTTTACAGCGCTAGATTCTCGAACACTCTAATTCTGAGCTTAATGTACGTGCGTCGTAAATATGAGGTCACATGATGCGTGACAAGGATTGTGATTGGCTGAGCTGTAGAGAATCAAGTATCTGGCTTACAGTGTAGTATGCAGAGCTAGGAATATTAACCTAGACAACAACAACAACAACAGCAACAACAACAACAACACAACAACAACAACAACAATAATAATAATAATAATAATAATAATAATAATAATAATAATAATAATAATAATAATAATAATAATTTATTATCATTTTGGTAAGCCTCTCGAGGATTGATGGTTCTCAGTAATGGCTGCTGAACAACGCCGGCAACATTCCTGGTTACCTTGGCGACTCCATAGATGTTACTGGCCTGATCATTCTTGCTGCTCTGAGGGAAGCAGTTTTCTGAATCTACGAAATATTTATCTGCTCTGGTAGATTAATCCATTTTCCAAAATTTCTCGTGATGGCTCCTATCGTTCCAATTACCAATGGAGAGCGAGGCTCCGCATTACGCTACATTCTATCTGTAGATCGATTTACTTGCCGATCTGTTTGATGTTGTAGTCACATGGGATCGCTACATCCATGAGTTGACAGGTTCGCCCGTGCGTGTCTGTTATAGGTGTTAGATGCGATTCTCTTGTTTGTGTCAACCTGTGTATCCCCCCCTCAAATGGTTATAATTCCTTTTAATGTCACATTCCTTCGGTTGGTGTTCGCAGAGATTCCAGTAGACATATCGCACCCCACGCTATCATCTCACGATAAGTTCCGTCCCACTCTACGAGCCGAGGCAGCGCTCGGGGGCGCTCGATGGCGCGACCGGCGTAAATCACCTGCTTTGCTTCATAAGGCTTTCCGTCCGTCGCGATGTCTCCTGGGGGATGGCTCGACCGATTATGGCTGCTTCAGTTTCCGCCCTTAGATCGCCACTTCTCGGCCAACCCTAACTCTCTGATGTATCTTGAGAAATCCCCAGGCATTATTTTGTTCTCCTATCCCCCCAACTTTCCGTTTTTGTTCTGGCGCCTACAACCGAGGAGAATTCTTTGAAACGTCGATTTTCCTTGCTTCGTACTCGATTATTCGATCTTTCCAGCATTGTCGACACCACCGTCCTCGCCAGGTCCCGCCCCTGCCGTTTTAAAAGCTGCTTTAATCTCGCACAAGCCCCACCTTCCTTCCTAGGATCCACGCCAGCCTCCATACCGGGTCCCGATAAGATATTGGCAACTCCTTTCGCTGCTCCCTCCCGTTCTACACTAAAGCTGCAGGTGGCGACGGCTGGTGTCGATCGCTCTTCACTTCCGCTTGTAGAATTACTTCCGTTCTCCTGGCGAATCCGACTGTTTAATATGGTGGCCTTTACTTCTGTTGGAATGCTTCCAAACGACCGTCCATTTATGTGCTTGTCTCCCCGCCCTCCTTCTTCGCTGTTCTTCTGCATCAATTGATTTTCCCGCGGATCCCCATAAAACTTCTTAGCATTTCCAGCCAAGATCCACTTTGACAGGACGGCTCCTGGTCTGAGTCCTGGGCTCTTATTTTTCCATCTTTTCTTTCAAAGTTTCTATTATTATTATTATTATTATTATATTATTATTATTATTATTATTATATTATTATTATTATTATTATTATTATTATTATTATTATTATTATTATTATTATTATTATTATTATTATTATTATTATTAATTATTATTATTATTATTATTATTATTATATTATTATTATTATTATTATTATTATTATTATTATTATTATTATTTCTCAACAGACTGAGTTGTTTACATAACCGAAATAAAGTTAAAAATAAAATATATATTTTAGCCTTTGTAAGATTTCGTGAGACAAAGAAATTTTCAGAGATGCTGAGAGAGAGAAAGAGATTGAAAGAGACTGATAGAGAGAGAGAGAGAGAGAGAGAGAGAGAGAGAGGAGAGAGAGAGAGAGAGAGAGAGACTATGAGAGAAATGGAGATAGAGAAAGAGAGAGATGAAGATGGAGAGAGAGAGAGAGAGAGAGAGAGAGAGAGAGAGAGATTGGCTATTGTCTCAATCGGTAATTTCCGAAGTTTCATGGTCCAAACACGTACGTGTTCCCTCGACAGTAGGACTTGGTAACCGACCAACCCTTTTAGTAAGTTTTCTGTTTCCCCGACAGTCAAGAACGTTTGAAGACGATTTCTGGTGTCTTTCTTTTGATTAACCTTCGTAGCGACTTGGAATTTGTTATAAAAAATATCCTCCCCCCTCTGTAGGGAAAGGAATTCGAGCTGCGAAGGAAACCTGCTCTTGTTAGTGGCTGTGCTGGGACACACAGTATTGCTGACCAGCTGGTAGCTCCATAGAAGCGAATGCACGTGATTTGTATGTGGAATGAGGCTCCACGACTCGGAGGATTGGAGTAGATGATTCTAAATTTAGATTACACATAATACATACATATAATGAAAAAAAACCAATATCATACACACTGGAACCTGCATTACATATATTAGAAGCTAATAATATTGCAAAATGTAGCACATGTCTCATGCTTGTGACGTAGAGCCAGCCCGCATTTCAAAGACAGGAAACCTGCTTCCCACGGTGCCAATCTGAAACCGAACCGAAATCATTCGCACATTTTGAAGAATGAATTGCGGCAGTAACAGTTTCAGAACTAAAACTTTCACCATTAACTCTCATCTTCAAATAGCGATGTTTATGACCGCAGGACCTAATGTGCTACCACCGTCTGTTGCTTCAGTTACGGATGTTACTGCAACTGCTACAAACTCTTATAAAATTCCATTTTGAATAGATTTTGTACCAATATCTTCAGTAGGAGAAGTGTACTGCAGCTTAACTTCTAAACAATCAACATACTTTTCATTTGTTGCGTAGTAATAATGGTTTCTATTACCAGCTGGCAGATCTTTATATCTATGGTACATATTTTTGATCGTACCTGTACTTCCTGTCTTACGAAAAGAACCATCGAGTTTTAAATAACTTGAATCTCTAGCCAGATGATGAAGGAACGTATCATCATTATAAGTTTTATTTGCAGCCTCTTATCCAGCTTTTTATACAGGTAAATCTATATACATTTTTTGCTCTCCAGAGTTATATCACCTGATTATTTTCTAACAGTATTTGTTAAATTGGCATTAACATACTTAGTTGTTGACCACTATTATTGGTTGGATTTGAAATACTTATAATTCTGTTTCTTCCCAAGTCTGTATCCATCATTAAATACACAGTATCATTATTATAACTTATCTTATAATGGATATAAAATGCATTATTATCTTGTACTACAGAACATTTTCCTTTAATTTCTACTGTATTATTAAAAGCTTCTAATCTTACATAAATTCTACTAAAAAACTATTTAATAACCTGATAATTTCAAGGATCCAACTCTGTTCATAATCTATTAATTTGTTTACTCGATTATCCACACACGTTCTCCTAATCTCACCATTAAAATCAACAGGTTTATTACTATGTATAATTCACTGATTACCTAAATTTAAATGAGGACTCATAAAACGTGTAACGTCTTGTTAAAAGTTTGATGTATTTAAACTATAAGATACCGACGAATTCTTTTTCACTGAAACCGAAATCGTTTACATCTATTTAACAGTAAAAGTCAAATAGAAGTTTTGCTAATTTTCGAAGGCAGGTCTACTGTTTACCTGCCAGACTCGGCCATTTATTCAAATAATCCTTGTAAGTAAAGCCGGGTTCGACGATATTGTAGATTCTTTCTAATTTTGAAAAAAAATCTGGCAGAAATTTTTTTGTTAGCATAAACGACTACAAACTGCAGTTTCTACTTTGAATTTTAAATGTGCGATAAAGAATATTTCTATTAGATTTTTAAAATATATTTTAAAAAAAAATCACTTGGTGACGGTTAACTAAAAGGAAACAGAATAATAAACGTATTTATTAACTTTATGTCAACAAGTCCAGTGTGTCGCAGAATTTTAAATTGAATCTAAATTTAAAGGACCGCATTCTATTCTATCAGATAGACCAGGAAGAATATCTCTCGTTGAGAAGCTTTAGCTATGTAGCATATCTTTCTATCAACATTAGTGAATGGTCTTCCAGTTCAATAATCAAGGAATGGAACCAGTTACTGGGACATTTTAAAACGGTGATCTAGAAAAACTGGCGGCTATTGCATCCAAAGATGGTAAAATAACTTATCTAATATGTTATAGAGCATTATCTGACTACTGATGACCATATTATCTATAAAACTTTTATGTCTACCAGTTCTCCAAAATCTAATAATTAAATAGGCCTAAGAAGTATAAAAATGGTGATCTCCAAAATCAGACAGCTTAATAACAGTAAAAGTCGCTCAAGCGCCAGCTGTTTTCATGGGTGTTTACTGAAGCAAAGCTCTCTGTTTTATAGAGTTAACCACCCCAACTCCTGTTTACGGTATTTTGAAATTTTCTGCTGGACGGCAGGCGAACTGTTCAGTACATCTGCCAATCCATCCGACTGATTTCACCTAGCAATGCCACGATGTTTCCTTTCTGATTACAGAACTTGGCTGGCACATTGTAGAAATAAAAATTAGGTAGACGTGATTACAATTTCTCTTGTTAACGGTTCTGCTGCTTAATTAATAATTAAAAAATCAGAGAAGGGTAGCCGGTGAAGGCTGCTCCATAAGCCTTTGACCTGTTCAAAGAATCTGGCATGTTTGGCAGAGCGACCTTAAAACCATACAAGTCAGCTGGGATATCGCAAGTATCTGTGAACTGATATTCATCACCCTGTTTAAATAGAGCAAAACAAGGGTCTTGCAAGCTATCAGGGAACAGACCAATGGTATATGAGAATCGTTCAACTTCAAAAGATGCTAATTCCATGGGTGGATTGGTTGGATCCACGTTGGCAAAAATCAACCCCATTTAGAAAAGTCGCCTTGTTGTTTGTTCTTATTATCTTGTTCATTTTAGTGATTATTGGAAAACGAAATTCCAACAGCGATCGGACACCGACAGGTAGGTAAGCGATTCGTGTAACCCTAGATTTTCGTGTCCCGTACGGAAGAGTTTGTGCAAGTCAAAGATGATGGCAAGATTCCTTCTTTTGCTCGAAGCTGTAGTATTCGCGGAAACGTGATTATTTCGAAGATCATTGGCTTATGGAACCGGTATCACGAAAGTTGCAACATGTACATTTATGGCGGTAGAGTACGGTAAAAAGACATGACGAGTGCGATTTATTTTTGGGGGCGGCATCGTCAGGTAGATAAAATAGCTAAACTTAAAATAACTGGGCAAGTCGTCCACCGGCTCACGGAAGCTCTGACGGGAAACGCTCGTAATTCACCTAGCCACCTGGCGGTCCGTCAGCCCTTCCGGTAAAACTAAGGAATCTTTGCGGACCCACAAAGCCGTGCGTCCAAGAACATCTCAGACCAAATTCCTATGCTTTTTCCGTGTGTATGTTGGAAAGATTTACCTTGGTAACGGTCGGCACAACCCGTGCCCAGCTGGTGAAGGTGTTTGCTGGTCGGTTAAGGTTTATAAACTTTGGTTCGATGAAACCGTAAATTAAACGTACGTCCGTTTCGTCTCAGCGAATTATTTTGTGTGCTACATTTAAGATGTAACTGCTTCTCGTCGGCGTCGGGCCGCGTTGTCAACCGGGGTCCTTCTAACTACTGCCGCGGTCCGCCCCCCTTCCTCAAGGTCCCGACCGACGCGAAATGGGACGTAGCGGGCGAAGAACCTGCTGATGGAGTTGAGAAATTGGCTAACAGTGGCAATATAAAGGAAGGTTCTTTTTCAATAAACAAATCCCTTTTCATGTCCATAACTCGTACAATTCTTCTTTCTTCCCACACATTCTAATTATCTGTACAAATACCTGTTAGTTACCCTGCAGATACATATCCAACTTTACTTTCACAAATTTGCATCTTTTTTGCAGGGCATCCCTGGTCGTATAAAGGTGAGTACCTACGGTGAAATCTACACCAATAAGTTTTTAAAGACCCCCCTTTTCGATAATTTTAATCTAAAACGAACAAACTGGAATTGTAATACTTTTAACCTTGATCTCAAATTAAACACCCAACTAGTCTTTTAGTATGGATCCAAACTGGTCAAATGACACAGGACCGACAAATTTTGAAAATATGCACATTACACCGCGACCCCCCGTCTTCTCTCTCTCTCTCTCTCTCCCTCTCCCTCTCCTCTCACCCTCTCCTCTCTCTCTCTCCTCTCTCTCCCTCTCCATCTCACCCTCTCTCTCTCTCTCTCTCCTCTCCCTCTCTCTCTCTCTCTCTCTTCTCTCTCTCCTCCCTCTCCATCTCACCCTCTCTCTCTCTCTCTCTCCCTCTCCTCTCTCTCTCTCTCTCTCTCTCTCTCTCTCTCTCTCTCTCTCTCTTACGCGTTGCTGTATTAAATCAGCACAGAGGAATACTCTATTTTAATATAAAGCTGATGGTATAAAGGTCTAGCCAAACCATCAGTTCCTGAAGACAGCAGACGGAACACAGACGACATATTTCACCATGTAAGGAAGCCCCGTCATCAGTCCTTCATACCGCTGTCAGAACCACAGACAGGGATCTTTGCTTATTATACGGTTGGGTTTTTAACGTCATCTTGTAATTTTCCCATCACACTGACCAAAATCGTTCTAGAAAGGTGCACCTTACATTACAAAGCGCCACAGACGGTTTTTAATGATGCAAACATGAGCCAGAGAATGAAGCGACTTGTTCTCCATGGACCCGCGTACCACGGTAGGCAGCTCAGTAAACTTCTTGCAAAAGCCGATGTGGAATATAAGGAAGAATGTCCCGGCAGATGCTAAACAGGCTCTCGCGGTATCAGCCCCCTCTTTAACAGGTCCAGACCTCACATGCTGCATGCGAACATCCTAACTAATTATCCCAATTTTTCCTCCACATCGTAATGTACCGAGGTTAATCTCGTTCTCAGTGAGCATTACCTGCTTCGAGGATTCTCTCTTTGATATGAAACAACTGCGTGATTCCCTATTGTTTTAAAATGTCTAACAGCCCTTTTTCTATTTTTTCCATACAGTATTTATTTATTAATATTTAAAAGAAAATTGCAACAGCTCATTCTTTACATCTAAACTGGTGATCCTTATTTAAAGTTAAATACGAACAGAGAAAAGAAAACCACTTTCTATTTCTGTAAGAACGAGGAGACCAGAGTTTAGACACGAAAATATTAACGTTGATTTATACATTCGTCCCATGCAGATCCCGACCACTGGACTGATGAATACTCGATGTGCAAAGGAATTCGGCAGAGTCCAATTAACATCGACAGGGAAAGTGTCGAGTTTGACAAGAACCTGGAACAGTTTAAATTTCACGGGTACTCTTCCGGAAGTCTCAACATGACTTTGGAGAACAATGGCCACACGGGTATGTACTCAGCCCGGTGTTACGTTAGTCCGTGTATACTGATGTGGTGACGCTTGAATGCATTTACAAGTAACAGATGGATTTACTTACCTAAGGGGATTAGCAAAGTTAGGAAAACAAAAGGAAAAAAAAGGAAGGCGGGTAAAGGGTTAAGATAAGCGAGCAGGCCCTTTGTTTTAAAATTCTGGCTTTACAAACTAAGCAACTTCCTCTCTGGGTGGTTGATGAAGGGGGATGTGATAAGATCACTGATTTACTCGCCTGCTCGAGTCAACAGAAACTGATCCTAAATTAGGGACAACGCGAGACGAACCATCAGCGACACATCCCGTTACGTCTGTGTTTTCTCTTGCCAGCAAAGGTGTCGTTACAAGGGGAGATAAACGTCAGTGGCGGCGACCTGCCCATGGTCTACAAAGCGGTCCAGTTCCATTTTCACTGGGGTAGCAGGTCGTTCAAGGGGTCCGAGCACACGTACGACAAGAAAACATATCCCATGGAGGTAGGTGGGCTAAAACCTCTTCAGCAGAAACCACAGAACTGACTGCCGTCCAGCCGTGTAGTCTGATGCCTCATGGTGCCATCTTGTTTTTTTTCAGATGCATATCGTTCACTACGCCGCCATCTTCGACAGTTTTACCGACGCCGCGAAGTACGCAGACGGACTGGCCGTGCTAGCCTTCATGTTCCGGGTAAGGGAGCCGGTTTCCGGGGATCCTCGACCGGTGTCGAGTATTTCCGATAGCTATTCGCAACCCCCCTAAACCTGAGCCGCCAGTCCAACGGCTCGCCCACCGTCCGGGTCCTCGCAGGCGACCTTAGCAACAGCCTAGTTACCGGTGCCATCCTGAAACATCCCCCGCTCATCTGCTCGACCTGGGCATCCAAAGATGGTGGGAAAAACCATTCCCGGAATTCCTGGTCAGACGCCGAACGGAAGGAACGAGCCGTGGCGAGGACGTCCAGGAATGGAGAGTGGCGACTGACAGCCCGCCTCTGTAACACCCGTTCTGGCGCAGACCCTATCGGGTATGAGAGGGGGGGGGGGCGTCCGCCTTCAGCAGCGGGCCACGTGAGGCCGGCTCAAGGTTCCTGCCGTACACCGGTTCGTGTAATATTACTGAGACACACAGACACCACAGTGTTGGAGTGAAACGGACGCGTGGTGTCGTAAACGGTATTTGTTTTCTGAGCGTCTCGATTTCCACTTCCCGAGAGAAGCTCTACGAGGTCTGTTCTCGTTGATTTCTACTTCTTTTGATGCTGATCTCCTCCAGACAGTGACAAGTGAGAGGAGGAGAGTTACCAGACATTTTTTTTTTCTCTCTTCAGCTATCAAGGGTAGATAACCCGGCATTTAACAAGATCACCGATTACTTAAATCAGACGGAGGAAAGAAGTGAGTACAGCTACCTTAATACACACGGCAGATTCATCGTCATCATCATCATCATCGTCGGTAGTGGTGGCAAATAAGCTAGTTTATATGCCCCCCCCCACACAGGTATATTTAAATTTCGTAAACAACTTTAAAAAGATTACGGTAAAACAGATATTCCTTCAGATTCCGCCGTATGCTCACCTGCGCCAAGTCTCCGCCGGCACCAGAAGTCTATCACACGTTCTAAGTTGACCCTAGCGAGGTCGCCATCATACATCGATGGGTTTGTTCAGATTAAATATTATAAGGAGACGAGGGGCCTGCCTATGGGTCCCCCCAAATAAAAGAAGTGCATAATACGGTTTTTAATCTGGTATAGACAATCAATATCCACCACCACTACCGATAATCAATCGTTTTTTTTTTAAATTCCAATATTAGGTAATCCTGATACTTGGCCAGCTAAAGGTGATGTCCCAGTGGAATTTGTGCATGTGCGCGCTCAACCCCTTCCCCAACTATTTGTCAGATCGTCCCTTAAACACTTAAAGGGCCGCGCGTTACGCGTCTTAGCCCGAGTAAAGTTTGTAGTTAGGAGGAATTCCGGTTTAGTCTGAGGACCTCTGATAATGAAATCTCTCACCCCTTTAGGAAAGTGCGCATGTCTGCCCTTCCCCTGCCCCGTCCACCTTCACGGAGAGCTTACTAATGTGTGAAGGTTTCCTTCACCATTCTCCGCGATCCAGCCCGGTTTGTTCGCGGAGAGAGACGTAGGTTTCTGAATTGGAAGGGAGCCAAGGCGCCATTAGATCTGCAACACATCGACAACATGAGATCTTGGAAACGACGGATATTATTTCCACTTCCTCGGTAAGAAAACAGTTCACCAGCGGGTATTTTAGCCCCCCCCGACTTCTATCATCTACTTAATTAGAAAGCAACCATTCAAAAACCGCAGATTTCGCTACCTCTTTGTCTTTCTGTATCTTCTAGAATCTTCGATTTCTCTCCACCGCGCGCCCACAGTCTAAGGGATACGCCATACTGCCTATTTTCTTACTTTCATTTTAATGCGCCGATATGCATATCCCCCATTCTCTGTACTGTCCAATAACTTGCTGTTTTTAGAGGTTTATCTGAAAATGTTTCCCGACATTTTTTTCAGACAACTGTGTGGACATTACACCCTTCCCCATAGATAGCCTACTACCAAAGGAAAAGGCTTCCTATTTCCGGTACCGCGGCAGTCTCACCACGCCACCCTGCAGCGAGACTGTCATCTGGACGGTGTTCGCGGAACCAATCCTCATCTCGGAGAAACAGGTTGGTTAGTAGGCATGACCGCACCGGCGACAAGTACCCTGACTCGGCTGTCACTGAGCTTCAATACTGTTCACCTTTTCTCTTTCAGCTCAACCACTTCCGGGCTCTCAAGGCCAACTCCGTGCAACACTTAGTGGACAACTTCCGGCCTGTTCAGAATCTCTTCAACAGGAAAATCACGAAAAACTTCATGTCCAATCCAATCGGAAGTACGACAGCATTAATCCCTACGGTTCTCCCGCTCTACTTTTTCCCGGTGGTGGCGCTGTGTGTCAGGATTTAATACGCGAACCGAGTGTTTCGCTGTGGTTGGCAACGCATCTAACTCCAACCCCGTGCTTCGGGTTCTTTTGTCTGCCTTTCTGGATTCTTGCCTTTAAATCAGTATTCAAGTTTTATCCAACAGAAGCTCTCCTTCCTGTCAAATGAAAACCATCCAGGAAACAAACTTAGACAAATCGGTAAAGAAATCCCAGTTCATTGTTCATTCCTTGGTTTTATTTGCTTGTGGTTCACCGTCACGACATGAAAAGGTTCGGAATTAGAAAAAAACAACAACAAAAGAACCCCCGGTTCTTCGTTAGAAAGTATAAATCGCTGACATTGGTAACGTGGCCAGTCTCGGCTTAGTGCGCGGAGAGCGAGACGATGTATATACCGGGGCTTAGCGGTCTAGAGCGAGAGACTTGGTCATGTCCCAGTTTTCGACAACAGATCCCGTCGGTTAGTGGAACAATCCCACCCTTCTTCAAATCTCATTTTACAAAGAACTCCCTCGTAGGGGTGAAAATCTTAACGTATCCATCCTCTTAAGTTTCCACAACAGACAGTTTTTCTTTTTTTTTTGTTTTTAAATTAAAAAAAAATGTTTTGTTTGAACTGATTGGGGAAGTAGAGCAAAGTGAAAGTACATATATAACCGGATGTATCGGATGTTGTTGTTTTATGTTCGAAATGTGTATCTTAGAAACTATTTTTCTGTATAATTTTAACAATTTTTTTGTTTGTGTACGACACCAGATTTTATAAAATGCTGTTTTTTTTCCATCTATTTTATAATAAATATTTTTATAGATATTTTATTTCATAAGTGATTTCCATATTGACAGTGCATAATTGCCTATGACGTCATCACATGCTGATTTGTTTGTTTCCGGCAATCCCCATCCCTCCCCATTACCTTGAGTTATCCCTTTCTGGTTAGCAACAGCTATACATTTGTTTTCCACTTCCCTGTCTACCCACCGATTTCTTCAAAATTAAAATCGTTTAGAATCTGGTAGATGCAACAGTCAGATTTCTATTTAATTGTCAAATTTAGTTCAAGCCGGATTTTTTTAGGATATGAAAACCGTAAGAGTTTCAAAAGATAGAGAAGGAATGGGAAACGTTAACAGGGGTGGTAACAGAAGTGCCGCTGGTGGTGAGTTATATAACAAAATTAACATGTCAACTCCAGTTCAACAGTCTCAATTTATTCGAAAACGTTTAGGATAATAAGGCAAAATCCAAGGCCCTTTAAAGCTGTGTTGTGTTTGCTCTCGGTTATGGTTGGTACCAGGACTTAAACTAATGCATCATTAAGCATCTTCCGAGTCTAGCGCTCACCTGAAACCATTTTAGGTACCTTTAGGAATCAATTAATTCACATGAGGACACAGTTTACTGAAAAATTAGTGGAGATGATGCAATAACCCAGTACGTAGAATGCAAAATTACGTCATTTATCTGACGCCTGATGAGCCTACTCACCACTATAATCGTTAAAAAATTCTCAAACATTAGAAAATGTTTTTTCTATAAGTTAAAATTACATATAAAAAGTAAAAATTAATTATTAATATTAATTATACTAGTAACAAGTCATTGGAAAAATTTTCAGTTATTTAAACAAAGTTATTTCCCTTACTACACACTCTTATTGACCAACAGCAGCAAAACAAGGGCGATAACCTTTCTTCATCTTTTCAAAAAAAAAAGAGAAAAACTCATCTCAATTATCATGTGTGTGTGGATTTAATGCAGTGCGTATTTACCCAAATAGTTTTTTTAAAGGTAATACCTTTCTCGACGCAATGTCTCTTTTACCTAAATTAGTCTCCCATCTTCCATTCTTGAATTGTTTTTCGTATGAGGATAGTATAAAATACAACTCACCGATAGTTTCGGCGATCAGGTATGATAGAGTTAAAAATTAATGAAAGTCAGTCCATCCAATACAAGCAAATTAAACCCCACAGTTGTAGAAGAGGGCTCGATTATCGTTTAGCAATCCTCAGTTAAACTATCTTTAGCTCAACTTTACTATTTTAATTTTTCACAAATTTACATAATATCAGAGTTATATTTTTATCATATTATGTTAACTAATTATTTTAAGAAACACAACTAGAATTTTTAAAAAGTAAAAATTTCAGAAATGAAATTTTACTTCGATTATCAACCTCTGCTTATTATAAATAATGCAAATTTACCTATTAATTTTTATTCAACCCAAATTAGAAATTTTTAAAGGGGAATCACTCATTTGCTTACTGTCTATTGCTTCCCCTACACTATAATTATTTAATTTTCAAGATATTAAATTGTCACAAAGGTTTTGCCGGTTTTGTTTACCGCAACAACGAGACTCCATATCGCTGATGAACGTGAAGTTTATTAATCGAAGTAAGCTCCATTACAATCGACACACTTCTGCCAACGAGTTACGAGAGCATTTATACCATTTGAAAAAAATCTGGATCTCTGGAGTCGATAAACTGGTGGAAGGCAGTTTCAATGGCTGCTTGGTTGGAGGATGATTTCATATGGAGGAAGTTGTCGAGGTGTTTGAAAAGGTGGTAGTCTAGGGGAGACAAGTCTGGTGGATAGGCTGGGTGAGGGAGAACTTGGTACCTCGATGTGTTCAGTTTCTGAAGAGTCTCTTTGGCAACATGAGGACGAGCGTTGTCGTGGAGCGGGACTGGGCCTCTTCGATTTATCAATGCCAACTGTTGTTGGGAGAGTTTCTGATGAACAACGTTTAATTCTCGACAGTACCTTTCACCTGTGATAGTTTCGCCAGGTTTTGTTCCTTATGAAAGGAGAAAAGCAGATCTCCAATCGACGATTTTGTGGTTGTTCATTCAACTCGTGAGGCACCCAGCTGTCGAGCTGTTTCACTCTGCCGATCGCGTCAAGATTCCGGAAGACAGTCGCAGTGCTCACGTCAAGCTCTCCATCAATTTCTCACACTGTTTTTTTTGGATCGGCTTCAATGAGGCTTTCAGACGGTTGTCGTCACAGCTGGAAGGACGTCCGCTACGTTCCTTACCTTCGAGGCTCACATCTCCTGATCGAAACTTTGCAAACCATCGTTGTACTGTCCGCTCACTGGTTGTGTCCTCGCCCCATGGTCGCTTAATGTCACGAGTTGCCTCGCTCGCTTTGTGGCCCGGTTTGAACTTGTGAAGCAAAATGGCACAAACCTTTCTATCCAAGCTTTACTCAGAACCATGAAACAGAAACAGATATCCATTTTATGATTTTTAAAAAGGTAGGTTGTGCATAATGTATGCCAAAGCACACGCTACAAAACGATGTATAGCTCATCTACGTGCACCTTCACAAACCTGCACAAAATGAACCTCAAATTAACATAACATAAAAACCGACAGAACTTTTGTAACGACCTGATATTATTCTTATCTGAATTAATAGGAAATAAATGAAGAAAAACAATATTATAAGGAACGTAACTGTTATGATTTTACGAGAAATATACGGATAAAAACCAACCACAATATTCAATAATTTTGAGAATATTTTATCATTAACACACTTTGTTAAATTTACATAATCAATGCAAATATATATAGAATATTTTAAAAATTTATTTTTAATGTTAAAATAAATACTTTTTCATGTTTGAATTTTGTTTTAAGTTTGTAGAAATATTTTTTTTATAAAGCTTTGTATTTGAAATTTTCGCTTTCTTTAAAGTTGATGTTTTATGAACATTTGTGAAATATTCATATATTTTTCAAAATATATGCAACCAACATTAAATACATGTTTAAAATTTGCAATTTTTTGATACAAATCAGTTCTACGATATAAATTCAAATCGAAACAAGTTATGGCCCTTTTGTTCACGGAAGCAGTTTTGTATCAGTTATTTCCCTTGTATTAGAATATTTGTGTTTTCCCTAGCCAGATATTCGTACCGTCTGCTTGTAAGTTCAGAGATTTTAAAAGGGCGAAGGATTTTTTTAAAATTAATTTTTATTTCCAAAACCTTTAGAGAAGAAAAGAAAAATTCTCCGCAAAAGAAAGAGGAACACATTTCTCATTTACATAACTTGTTCATATTGTTGAATGTTCTGATGTATTTTTCGTAATTCAATTTAGCTGCTACCAAAAGGCTGCAGGCCGCCATCACATCTTGTAAGGAATAACTCCGAATTACTGTATGCTATTCTGATCTTTAAACTGGTTTACAGTAGCAATATGAACTAGCGCTGCGGATAATCTATTTAATTCATTTACATCTCTTTCATATAAAACATTTCTCTAATATCATGTTGTGCTGATACTTTAGCTAATTTATAACTATGACCCTTAATATTCCAACTGCAGTAAGTTGAAAGAATTTGAAACTCCGTGTGTTAAAAACCCTTTATTTTCAAAGATCTAATACCAAAGCTGCATAAGCCTAATCAGGCCAAGGTGAGGACTTCTCCCTACAGACGTTATCAGCAAAAGCCATTAAGTTGGAGATAAATCAGTTAAGAAGCTTCACTTAAAAAAGTAACTTTCTCTTAGTATCGCTTTTCTTAAAGTTCAGCTTCCCGTCAGTTATTTCACTATTAACTGCTTTCAATACAACTTATAGACGACTCCCTCTTCATGCACATTCAGTTAGTGATCGGAAACAAATGTATTTCTGATGCCAGAACATCAGGGAAGATTTGAATTATTTGGTCGAGTAAGATTTTGTAATGAATTCAATGGAGAGAAATACGAGTTTAAGGTCAGAAACTTAAGATAACCAGCCAGGACATCTACGCATATAGAACCTGCTCAAGTGATTCCTCGGAATGATAAAAATGTCTAGGCGATCGGTAGATCTGTCAGACATCTCTTTTGTTTGCACGGAAACTTGGCTCATTCACACTCTATGACTGACTATTGTATCGCCAGCACATTACCGCTTTTAAAACTATCTATATATTCCAGAGAACTGTCTAAATTGTTGATTTCTAGCCATGTCAGACTTCATTGGTAGCTGTGTTTGTTACACTCCGGTAGTAGCAGCTTTTTGGTGCATTCCATTATCAACTGTTTTAGTTATATCCACTTATTCATAACCGATTACTTGGTGTCCATGTTAGAAGCTTATATTTTCTTCCTTCAAAGTGAAATTTTGCCACTTACATTTTACAGCAGAAGAATACAAGCAACCAGAGGATTATCCATTCATGAAGGCAAGTGTCTAGTTAATAAGTTCATTAACATGTAAATGTGTGTGTGTGTGTGTGTGTACCACGTACGGCAGGTTAATGGTCTCCAAGGTAGTACCGTGTTGATAGCGTTGTGATGCGGACGAGACCGCCAACCCTGGCACGAGTAATCATCACGTGATCAGCGGGTTTAATGTCCGGTGACTGACCAGGCCAGACCAGAATTTTATATGCCTTGACTGCCTTCTCGCGGTAAGATCGGGCCGCATCATCTTCCGTAGACATACCGCCTTCTTTCTACAGATGATCACTGGAGCCAGCTGGCAGAAGTCCTTCACGGAGAATGCGGATGCATGGAACGGGAACTACAGCAGTATCCCCCCCCAATCCACTGGCCTAAGTCGCACCCCACACCGTGACAGAATGTCCGTCACGTTTTGAAGTAGCTAAAAATCTTCCAATAACAATTCCTCTGCTAGACGGCGCCACAGCCTACAGCAGTCTGAGAGCGGGGAAACTTCGAACATCAAAAGAAACGAGTGTTGAAAATAAAGTGGTGGAAGAAGAGCCTGATGACATCGGTTGGTCGGTTGTCTGAGTAGTTTTCGTCTCCCGCTCTCTCGTTATAGTCCCTGCTGTGGAAGTGGCACCAGACGGCGCTCATGTATCGAGCTACGGTCGGGGTTCGGTTCTCACGATCTGCTGCCCTTGGGATCCTCCGTACCTGGGCGATCTCGGTGATAAGAATCTAACGAAATTTGGCGCCGGCTTCTACAAGCGTGTTCCATTGTTCAAACAAGCGACTCTTTTTCTTAGTTCACTAGTTACCTCAAGATTCCTGTTTGTGCGTAGAATAAGGGTTCCTATGGTTTGGAATTCTTCTTGGAGCTTACAGTGTTTAATGGCTGTGAAACTAGAAGAGCGCATTTAAGGCACGTGGAGGAATTTTTCACCTATGTGAAATTTCACTGTGAACGTGTGTTAGAGTGTGTGTGGATGTGTTTTAGGTTGTGTGTGAATGTGTGTTAGTGTGTGTGTGAATGTGTGTGGATGTGTGTGATAATGTGTGTTAGTGTGTGTGAACGTGTGTGGATGTGTGTGATAATGTGTGTTAGAGTGTGTGGATTGTGTGATAATGTGTGTTAGTGTGTGTGGATGTGTGTGATAATGTGTGTTAGAGTGTGTGGATGTGTGTTTCGTGTGGATGTACACGTGTTTGAGTTGGTGTCGATGTGTGTGTGTGTGTGGATGTACACGTGTTTGAGTTGGTGTCGATGTGTGTGTGTACACGTGTTTGAGTTGGTGTCGATGTGTGTGTGTGTGTATGTACACGTGTTTGAGTTGGTGTCGATGTGTGTGTGGTGTGTGTGTACCACGTACGGCAGGTTAATGGTCTCCAAGGTAGTACCGTGTTGATAGCGTTGTGATGCGGACGAGACCGCCAACCCTGGCACGAGTAATCATCACGTGATCAGCGGGTTTAATGTCCGGTGACTGACCAGGCCAGACCAGAATTTTATATGCCTTGACTGCCTTCTCGCGGTAAGATCGGGCCGCATCATCTTCCGTAGACATACCGCCTTCTTTCTACAGATGATCACTGGAGCCAGCTGGCAGAAGTCCTTCACGGAGAATGCGGATGCATGGAACGGGAACTACAGCAGTATCCCCCCCCAATCCACTGGCCTAAGTCGCACCCCACACCGTGACAGAATGTCCGTCACGTTTTGAAGTAGCTAAAAATCTTCCAATAACAATTCCTCTGCTAGACGGCGCCACAGCCTACAGCAGTCTGAGAGCGGGGAAACTTCGAACATCAAAAGAAACGAGTGTTGAAAATAAAGTGGTGGAAGAAGAGCCTGATGACATCGGTTGGTCGGTTGTCTGAGTAGTTTTCGTCTCCCGCTCTCTCGTTATAGTCCCTGCTGTGGAAGTGGCACCAGACGGCGCTCATGTATCGAGCTACGGTCGGGGTTCGGTTCTCACGATCTGCTGCCCTTGGGATCCTCCGTACCTGGGCGATCTCGGTGATAAGAATCTAACGAAATTTGGCGCCGGCTTCTACAAGCGTGTTCCATTGTTCAAACAAGCGACTCTTTTTCTTAGTTCACTAGTTACCTCAAGATTCCTGTTTGTGCGTAGAATAAGGGTTCCTATGGTTTGGAATTCTTCTTGGAGCTTACAGTGTTTAATGGCTGTGAAACTAGAAGAGCGCATTTAAGGCACGTGGAGGAATTTTTCACCTATGTGAAATTTCACTGTGAACGTGTGTTAGAGTGTGTGTGGATGTGTTTTAGGTTGTGTGTGAATGTGTGTTAGTGTGTGTGTGAATGTGTGTGGATGTGTGTGATAATGTGTGTTAGTGTGTGTGAACGTGTGTGGATGTGTGTGATAATGTGTGTTAGAGTGTGTGGATTGTGTGATAATGTGTGTTAGTGTGTGTGGATGTGTGTGATAATGTGTGTTAGAGTGTGTGGATGTGTGTTTCGTGTGGATGTACACGTGTTTGAGTTGTTGTCGATTGTGTGTGTGTGTGGATGTACACGTGTTTGAGTTGGTGTCGATGTGTGTGTGTACACGTGTTTGAGTTGGTGTCGATGTGTGTGTGTGTGTATGTACACGTGTTTGAGTTGGTGTCGATGTGTGTGTGGTGTGTGGATGTACACATGTTTGAGTTGGTGTCGATGTGTGTGTGTGTGGATGTACACGTGTTTGAGTTGGTGTCGATGTGTGTGTGTGTACACGTGTTTGAGTTGTTGTCGATGTGTGTGTGTGGATGTACACGTGTTTGAGTTGGTGTCGATGTGTGTGTGGATGTACACGTGTTTGAGTTGGTGTCGATGTGTGTGTGTGTGTGTATGTACACGTGTTTGAGTTGGTGTCGATGTGTGTGTGTGTGTGTGTATGTACACGTGTTTGCGAGTACCTTATGGTAAACATTTTTTTAAACAGCATAAACGAGAGGCAAAAAGAAATTATGAAACAAAACCGCAAAGTTCTTATGTAAACTCTGTGTATTCCAAACATCCATCAAATATAATCTACACTAAGAATAATGGATGTGATTCCCCGCACATCCACCGAGTGTAGCCGCTCGATTCGGGCCGGCGCAGAAGTGGCGCTCACAGTGATTTCGAATAATAACAAGAAAAACTAATCAGCTTCCTTTTATTAAATCAAATGTTCGAATTATTGGCCATTACCTGTACAGCACCTCTCGATTTGACGACAGCATGGTGTCTAGAGGAGAACTGAGAGCCTTATGTTCCTGGCCAGTTTGACGCCTCTTCCAAACCTGAAAACCGATCTCGCTGTTTCGTCTTCCGATGGTTTTACCTGGAGAAACACAACAAACACCGGAGGGCGCCACGTTCGCGCCCCCCTTCTGTATGATTGTGTACCCAAATTCTAATAAAAAATAGGAACAAAACGGATCTGGCTATTTAAATTGGGTTTCTTTGGCATACGGTCAGGGATTCTTTAATTCTGTACATCCGATGTCCTCTCTCAGATCTGCGGGAATGCCGGTTTTTCGGGTCTTTCAGGGAAGATGGCGAAAGAATATCATCCTGCGTGTGTTTAAGTCGAGAGAAACCCGACATCACGTGATTACGTTCTTCCGGCTCTTGAAGGTCCGACCCTATTCTCGCTAGCGCAATTTCCGGAGCAACCTTTGTGTTCAATTTTCAGTTCGAAGCAGCCTTGTCACTAGAACTAGGCTGGCTACTTTAAACATAAGGATAAAATCAACGCATCTTCGTCCTTACATGTTGCTTACCATCAAACCTAATATTTTCAGCCCTGGTGGGACTAAGGGATTTGAAAACAAGACTTCGCCCTCATCAGCTTTCACTGGATACTTAAATCACCGCTGTTCACGGTTTGTGTTTGGTTTGCCTCATTAAAATGTATTTTGCCAACTGAATAAATTCTTGCTGAACTTCCGACCCGCCTATATTTTCATTTAGAACTGGAAGATGAGAAAACACCAGACATCGTTAGCGCGTGTGAATGTGAAGACAGGAAATGGTCGGTTGGGTGAACCCTGACCCGAACCCTCGTTTCCACACCACGTGCTTTCGTCGTCCCGTTTGTTCCCTAAATCCACAGAGAAAAGCGGTCATGTCCACCGACCATCAAACTACATACTTTCGTTTCCTCCCCCCCCCCTGCGGGTCATTAATTCCATCCCATAAATTATGGTTCCTAAGTCAGTCGGGGTACAGGATTTCCTGGACAGAAGAAATTACAAACCGTTTCGCTATTAAATATTTACCGGTATTTCGATCGGACCACGTGACCGGTCCCCCCAATCAGTTAGTTTACTCTAAAATGTTTTGGTGCCGAGTCTACACATCTAAAACACACGTATCTTTCTGGGATCAGAGCTTCAGAGGTGCGCCTTCAGCATAGAATCACGGAATAACCATTGAATAATTTTGGAGAAATCTATTAATATCCATTCACTTTATATAAAATTTAAAGGAACATTTATTTTGCGGTTCAAAAGCTCCCAATTCAACATCCGAGTCCATCATAATGGAATACGGCAACGATTTCGCTGTAACCCACAATCTAAATGGGGATAAGTGCACTGTAGGTAACTGTACGTAGGAAAGAGACGACATTACTGCAGACTTTCTTCGCCCGAGCTGCCCACTAATAACTGGCCACAGCATTAGATGCGCTGTTTTTCGTGGTCTATGATCATATTCTGTCCAGGTAAAACCCCGTCCTTCGGGAGAGATCAGTTTTTAAAATGTTGCCACTAAGCCGCTAAACTAATTTCTCGTTCTGTCACCATCCTCTTTTTCACCGATTAACATCTTGCCTACAGGTATGCTATAGTTCTATAATGACTGCCAAGAACCCACGAGAGGCCGGAGGCGCCGGACCCCCACCCAAGGTTCGCGTGTCAGGACTGCGTCCTCACCTTTGGCCACCTGTCCGCAGCAGCTCTTCTCCAACATCACCACCCAGAAGTGTGACGTCAGAAGCCGGTTCACGTGCAGGACGACGTACTTGTTCGGTTAACTCGTATCGTCGTCCGATCGACTCTAACAGGCCCAGATTTTTGAGGAAAAGTTCTGGCTATTTCGCCAAACAGAAACGCTGTGGGTAAGAGTTAGTCGTCATGTGACCCCCGGACACGAATCGACTCGACTTTGTCGCTGCCGAACTGTTAGACTCTACGCAGGAAGTCCGAATTCAAATCGAGTTAGAAAAGACGAAATGTATTGACAGCTAGCCGGAAATCCTTACCCATTCATCCCGCTCTTACTGTAGACGACAAGTTCACTTTGTCCGGCTAGATTAAAACATGCTTGCATTACAATGCCTATAAATATTGCAAACTTAAACCTGTCGCTTTGCTTTGTCGGTGCTACATTTTTTCCATTGCAGTTAAAGTTAACTTAAGGGATTTTGACATGAAGAAATATTCGTGGCCGAAGAAACCCTGATGGAGAGCACAAGATTAGATTCTAAACCGAAAACTAACAAATCGTAAATAACACCGTATTTGCTGAAGTGGAGAATCGGCGCCTCACAAAATACCTTTTTCCGGACTACTTTCAGCTTCGACAGGATTTACAGACCGCATCACTTCCTGCCTGAGTTTATGGTTAGCTCATTTTCCTGACGAAATCTTTCGGTAATCTACGGACATCGAGACATCGCCATTAGTAGCGGTGACTAACAACTCTATCTCTTTGGGGTATATTTATATTACTACTCTTTGCCGACATGTATGTATATATATATATATATATATATATATATATATATATGCATATTAGGGCAGGTCGATTTTCAACTTTTTAAAAAATCGCAATATGAGTAAGTATACAGTAGTTGCATCTATTCAAGTAGTACACAATAAAAAAAAAATTAGGCTTTTAGGTTAATGTTCCGCTTGCGGATTTGCGATTAAAGTTTAATTGTGTTTCAAGTTTATTTCATATTCTATATTTTTTATCATAAGTTACATAACATTTGGAAAAGAGAACAATATATTTCCATAATGACCCAATAAAACTAGGAATATAAATGATCATATGACTGAGAATAATGTCCTTTTGACATAAACACTGGACGCATTTTCCTGCTCAGCAGTTTCGTAAGGATAGATCTGTGTCGGGCCTCAAACCCATACACTGAATGAGAAGCTTCTGTCACTAACTTTACACTCCTTTCAACGCTCTGAGAATGACATGGTAGGTTTGGAATATCCGGCTTTGTGCTCTTGTTGATGAAAGTCTGGATTTCCTCATCAGAAAAGTGTTGTGTAGTTGGTGGCTCCATTGTACCAGCGTCAGGAAGGTCAATAAGCTCTGGCCAGGTGTCAGCGTCCCAGTTCACTGGAGGAATTTTCTTTTCCATTTCTTGGCTGCTGTTCATTCTGGAAATAAAAAAAATGTATATTAATAATATCGGCCTAATAATCAAAACTATTTCCTTATTATTTTTGCTCTGAAAATTTGAAATATAAAAATTCCACAGACGTTGCCTAAGTATTCTGTTCAAATCTTAATATATTATTTTGAAAATAAAAATATCTAGAATAACAAATTTTGCAAACAATACCTGCGTCTGAGAGTAAGAATTGTGTGAAGTCCAAGATTTCTGATCTGGTCATCATCATCTTTCACCATGGCGTAAAGGAAGTTTGCAGGTAGCAGGCAGAAAGCATTCCCCTGAATATTTTGTTTTACAATGCGTCTCACATCATCAAACTGAATCAGTTTCAAGTGGTTGATGGTAGAGAAAAGAATGCGAGGTGAATCATGTAGTTTAGAGGACATCTTTAAGCTGAACCATGAGGGAGCATAAACCTTGACGATGTATTGGATTAATTTTGTCAGATTCTTGTTTGGACTGTTGTCTCGTGTGTATAGACAAAGAAGTCGTATAGCAAGTGTTAACCATCGTGCATGGTTGAGTGGACCTATTTTCCAGGCTGCCCATCTATCATCTACTCTTCCCACTCCGATACCCTTACAATATTCATAGAGAAGCCTTTGATCATGACTGAGATCCTTCAGTACCTCATCTGGAATGTACTCATCAGTAATTGGTGTTTGAACTGGCTCAAACTGTACTTGTGGTTCACCATGAATATCTTCTAAGCACCTTTTCCCAAGGGGTCCATTGAAGCTTCTTGGGCCAGTTGTTGTTCCATCCAGTTTTTTAAATAGGGCTCTTAGTGGAAGTTCATTTTGATGAAGGGCACAGCCAATTGTGTGCAGCTTCCTCCCAAGAATTTCTTCTAGCTTTACCACCAAACCACTCTTAGAACCAGTGTTTGTTGCTGTATTGTCAAGAAGAATAGCATGTATACTCTCAAGGCTGTCATATTCTTGAAGAACACTGAATGCTTCCTGAGCAAGAACATCGCCAGTAGCACCTACAACAGGTATTGTTCTGTGGGTCAAATAGGTGCCTGGAGATTTTCCATCTTCATATGTGAATGTGAGATGATGTTCTGTAGCAACACACTTTTTGAGAACATTTCCCCCTTCTTGCGCTTCTGTTTCCTTATATGTCAAGGTTTTATCATCAAGCTTTCCATCTACACCCATGCAAACGAGGTGTGTCTTCGTCTCTGACTCAACTTCTTCACTAATTACTCTTACTTTTGATTTAGCCCTGTCTAACTTACACTTGTCAATTAAGATTTGATTAATGTCAACCTCTGGCCTCAATAGGTGTTTGATGTCATAGAGCAAGGCATTACCAAGAGCTGCCCCAAGACTGGAGGAACATTCAGCTCTGACAAGCTCCATAGCATATCTGGGAAACTTGAGAAGGTTGTAGTCTCCTGAAGTCCTCCTGTTAGGCTGCCATTCATCTCCCTGAAAATATAAGAATCACAAAAGATTAGATAGGGAATATTACTTCTTCAGCAGATTAAGATACAAGAAAAATGCATTAATTTTTGCATGAAGTAGTTGTGATTCGAAATACTAACATAGCATACAAGGTAATGATCGTTTAGTTCATATATACTAAGGCAAAGAAAAAAACACACGAACCACAGAATTTGATTGTTCAGGGATATCTGTAGGCTGTGTAGAAGGTCCTGCTAATTCAATGTCCTCCTGAGATAAGACATGTTGCTCTCTCAGTTTAGTTCTCCTATCTCTTTTGGCAGCAGATATGTCCACCGAAGACATCTGAAATGCTCCCTTGGGTCCTGTTTTTGAACGCTGATCTCGAAGATATGCTCTTTCTTCAATTGGCACCTTTGCAGCTGCTGGACAAACGCAGATGATGTGTTCTTTTGTGCATTTGTCTTTTTTGCAATATATCCTAGAATCGTTGCAAGGCACAATTTCCAGAGGACAGGAACAGGCTGATATATCAAAGAGTTTGTCCAACTTAGAATCCAGATTACGCTTAGCATTTGCTTTAGCATGCTTGCGATTTATGTCTTTCACAGTCACAAAGAGATCTTTAACTTTTCTGTCAATGGATTTTTCATGAATTAATGGTAATCTTGGATTCACAGACAACCAAATTGATTTCAAGTCCCTGGTAACATGCTGCACTTTAGCCCAAAAATCTGCACAGGGATCGGCACATTCTAGATAATAATAATATTGAATCAATTGTCTGTAGGTGCTGGGATCTGTGAGCACTAAATCACAAGGACCACTGCCATATTTCTCTTCACTTTTCTTTCTTGTTAGCGGCGTTGTTTTCACTTTCGGCATTTTTTCAAAAATATCTCAGACAACCTTAAATGTAATTAAATTCAATATTAAAATCTGATATATAAATTAATGATGTTACAAACTCTTGTCTTCAGCTTGTAATATACTCATAATCCTCCCCCCTTTTTCCGATGATAATAATAGAAACACTCACTAAAATAATTATTATTACAGAGTAAGTTACTATGCAAAACACGGCCTCGCAATGACACTATAAGCAAGATTCCAGTCCGCCGTCGGCGCAAGGCAATACACCGTATATTTTCTAAAATAAACACAGAGAACCGTCCTTAAACTATAAATATATATATATAATAGGGGGCTGGACATGCAGTGGTCCGTAACATTGACTTTTAAAGCATAGCAAGACAAGGACAGTTGAAAAAAAATGGTTACATGCACCGAAAACACTAGTGAAAAAGTAAAATTAAACAGTTATTTCAAAATCCGCAAAAAGATATTCAAGTTAAACTCATATATTTGTGATTTTAACGTATTATACATGGAAATGCAACTACTGATTGCTTACTCACACTCCTGTGTCAACATCGACCTGCCCTAACGAATATTTCATCACCGAGCTTTGTCCTTGCTGGCAGCTCCAAATAAATTAAAAGGATGAAGCTGTGTTGTCTGGGAAAAAACAATAGGTACATCTAAGTATTCTGAATTAAAAGATTTGTATTCCACCAACGACCGGATTAAAAAGTCAGTTTACCTTTCGGAAGAGCACCGATAGATGTTAGACAATACCATCAAACTCTTTTGAACAAATATGGACTTTACATATTAGGAGAATGTTGTTTAAGTCGGTTAACCGTGTGACGACATTCGTTTGGTTTGAGACGATCGATTTTAAGAAAAAAACTAACTGAAATGTGTGATATTAACTATAAACGCGTCGGATCGCTTCATTTATTTGGTAGAACTTTTACATTAGATCAAAACGACTTGTTTCATTTGCAAAATATATAGTTTTAGTCAATCCTGTCAACATTGTCTAGATGCATCCAAATTATATAAGTACATAGTCCACGTCTTGTTCATCCTTCAAGAGATGACTGTTTGAAACATGTCTTTAATATCTGAAAGCGATCATTACAGAATAGAGGTCAGAACACTTGCAATATCATAGAAAGAGTTTACCGTATTTTTAACGTCTTATACAATTAAAGAAGTCCCCCCCGTGTAGTAAGAGATCTACGACTCCTTATTCTTTCTTACATTTGGTGTTTTTTGGTTTTAAAAGTTCAGAGAGATGCACAGAGTTTTTTATCAACAAAATACCTTGACTATCAGTAGATATGACTGCAGAGATCTCCAGTACCATTCAGATATGCCAGGGTGTTCAATGGTTTTAATGATATTTAGGTTTGTCGAAAACGATATTATCAAAGATGACCGATCAAATCGATAAGGAGCAAAAGTGGTTTACAGAATCTACTCACAAAACTTCGATACTTTTACGGCAACGAATTATTTATAGAGAGGTCAGAAACCCAGCGCCAGGTGAGCAAAGGTCGAGCAGAGATGGGATAGACGAGAGGATCTTCAACTTCGGTTTCGATGCTGCGCGGACGGCCGCCTCTCCGCTGTTCGAGTCGATTCCCGGCCGAGTCACGGCGTCTCTCGTCCCTGCCCCCCCCCACACCACCACAAGTGTCAGCTGTGCCGTTATGCAAACATACCGTCTTCACCCGGTGTAGGGTACTTCCAAAGAATAATGGATGGCACTGCACAGGGAAGCGGATCATCGTAAAAATATTCGCATTAATAACAGAAAAAGACCAGAAAAACAAGCACATTTAAAAAGAGGAAATAGCCATCTATTTACTTATTAAACTCACCTCCCGCAGGGTGGCATAGACCCTAAACTCGGCATACAGAAGCGCCATATTTTGACAGAAGCAGATTACAAAGGGCAGCGATTGGTGCATTCGTCGAGCGGCAGGTTGTAGTTTAAAATTACCAAGAAATTTTAATTAAAATCCTTCTCTGCATTCAAATATCAACGCTGTCAGGAAATACTTCAAATGTCAGCCATGTCTAGTATATATTAAAACCTAGTTTAACGGTTAACCCTTTACCTACGAGTAACAAACTATGAAAGACAATCGAAATTTTAGGTTCAGCAAAACTATTTTTTTAAATCAAACGTCGATAGTACATTTCCATCAACAACGAAAAAGCCTGAACTTTGTAGGGATTCAAAACTTTATATGCACCTGTATAAATGACTATAGATTTATAAAAGTCAATAGAATTTCAGGAAAAATGTTAAGGTTTTCAGGCGTTGTTTGAAGTTGAGACCAACTGAGAGTGACCAGACTCACCACAAAGCTTTCTTACTGTGCATCACTTACCACCTATTTATTCTTCTTATAAAGAAATGGAACAATACTTGTTATGAAGGGACCATTTGAACTACCTTGAATAAGAGGTACATTCGTGTTTGCTAGCTCGCATACCTTGCTAAACTTCAAATAATAAGTTAAGCAGTTACGTGAGAAGCAATGTTGGCTGAGACCGCCCATGTTTATATCACGCAATGTGAATTCATCGTCACAAGTGTTAAAGAGAATTGTAAAGGAAGGTTAGCTGGTACTTAATTTAGAAATCAAGGTAATAACATACCTGAGGGAGAAATAAAACACAAAGGAAAATGGTGGTCGACAAGTCATCTGACACCCTGAGAAATGGGGCACATAGGTAGCAGAACTCTGATGATCCATTGCATGCTGAATATAATAAAGCTATTCATTTATTTTTTACACAAAATAAGTTTTAAAGATATAGAATTAATTACAAACGAGGCCCTGTGCTAGTTAAGTTATGAGGCCCCTTACTTGGGCCCTGAAGGAGGTACAAACTACAAACTAATGCTTCAACTGCTTTTGACAATTTTTACAGACCAATTTCACTTTCATAACTTTTAGGAGAAATATTTGAACGTTTGACATTTTAAAAATTCATCGTAAAAAGTTTTTTTGGCAGGAAGATGGGCCCCCTGGCCAACGGGGCCCTGTGCTTAAGCACATCTAAGCACAATGGTAAATCCGGCATTGCCTATACATTCAACAGTTTCTAGAAATAGAATGAGACAGGAAACTCGTTGTATGATTTTTTCACATTGCCGACATAATGAGAACCCTAAATAGGGAGCAAATATTCAGCAGCAGCCGATACAGAAGGTAGATAAGAGGATTAACTTGAAAATTCTTTGAAGGGAAAGTACAACAGTTTTATCGTCCACACCACTATTATTTTCTTCTGATTTTAATATTTTCTTTTTACAAAAATGAAATAATTTATTCAATCATATTTAATTTATACTTAAATGCTCTTTGTTATTCCATTGGGATTTTCTCCACCAACTACCAGGTGTGGCTGTCTTAGAACGGACAGATTAACATCCTTACTAATCCCTCTATCTCCAATATGTCTATTTTAAAATAAAGACGGGTGGGCCTAAATTAGGGATGGTTTGTACATATGGGCAACCTTGGGCCCATGGGTTCTCCGGCCCCTGCGGTAACACCGGCTCCAGGCAGTCCCCTGTCGCCCTCGCGTCAGAGTCCGGTAACAAAGAATTTATTACGCCATTAGGACTGATGAAATCGGGCCGTGTTCCGATTGGCTAACGCCATTGGGACCGGATGATAGAAAGACAGGGACTATGACGCCTTGTGGTCAAGCAGCAGCAACGAGGCTTGGAGGAGACATCGCACCGACGCCGGACGCTCGCTAGTCCGACTTCGCTCACATACAAATTTGGCTCCAAAAGTGCACAGTATTTTGTTTGTTTATTATTTGCAACCCGCAATGTGATCGTGCGTTTACTTTATAAGTTTGATCAACAATAAGCCCTCACAATGTTTTCGTCAAACAAAAGAAAGCCATCGTACCAAAGAGTTTTCCAGGAACGGTGGACAAAGGGTCACCTTTTTATTGAATCAGAAAACAGCCTCTGCGCTCAATCTGTTCCGAAACGGTTTCTCTGTCTACAAGGAATACAATACTAAGCGTCATTACAAACCAAAGCATTCTGAATATGGTAAACTTCAAGGAGGAGCTAGAAAAATGGAAGTAGAAAAATTGATGTAACAGACTGAGAAGTTGACAACATTCTTTTCAAAAAGACAGAAACTTTCTAACAATATTGTGCTTGCGAGTTATACTGTATCTGAGGAAAACAGCCAAGCATTCCAAAAGCTAATCTGGTGGAGAATTTGTCAAGGAGTGCTTAAGCTCTGTTGTTGGAACTTTGTATCCAGAGAAGAAGAAAAGAGTTCGATGACATTAGCTTGTCTAGGAGAACTGTTACGAGACGCATTGAAGACATTTCTGCAAATATAGAAAGAAGTTTAGCAATGCAAGTCTCTAAATTAAGTCATTTTCGTTGAACCCTCCACGAAAGCACCGACATATCAGATACAGCTCAGCTGGCAATTATTATTCGTGGAATTGATAGTACTGTTTCTGTTACTGGAAAAGTGCTTTTCCTTCGAAGTATGAAGGATACAACCGCGGGTGATGATATTTTCAGTAAATTGAAAGCATCCATGCGGAAATCTAACCTCTATTTTGATAATCTTGAAAGTGTGACAACAGATGGGGCTCCAGCGATGGTCGGAAATAATGTAGGCCTAATTTCCAAAATAAAATTGGAACTAAATTTCCATAACTTAGGGAAGAAGGATTTTACTTCTTTTCACTGTTTGATATATCAGGTGAACTTGTGTGCTAAATCTCTTAAGTTTGCAAATGTGATGAAGGTAGTTGTCTCAAGCATAAAATCAAAGGGGCTCAACCATCGCCAGTTAAGGCTATTCTCTGAAGAACTTGAGAATAAATATTAAACACTGTTCCAGAACTTGAAAGTAGTGAATGCATTCGTGATCTTGAATTTATTGTTGATATTACATCCCATTTAAACGAACTCAATCAGAAAATACAAGTAGAAAAGCAGTTAGTTCATGATCTTTATGCTCATATTAAAGCTCTTAAACTTTGGGAAAGACAACTTAGAGATGGCGACACTTACCACTTTCCAACCTTAGCCAATCACAAGAGTTATGGATATATTTCTTATGCTGAAGAGTTAGTAGCCACAGAATTTAGTGTTAGATTTCAAGATTTCAAATCAAAAGACGCGGATCTTTTCAAACCCATTTAATGCAGATGTCTATCGGGCTCCAAAGGAGCTGCAAATGGAATTAATTGAACAAAAATGCAATGATCATCTTCAACAAAGATTTCAAGATGTCCCTTTTTTAGAATTCTATGCCTCTCTCCGGTTAGAATGATTTCCACGAATGATAGAATTTGCAAGAAAACATTCCTCAATCTTTGGCAGTACCTATAGATGTGAGCAGCTATTTTCAAGAATGAAATTCATCAAATCAAAAACAAGATCAAGATTGACAGATTTGCATTTAGAAAGAAACTTGAGAGTTGCAACAACTTCTATTCCTGCAAACCTTGAAAATTTAGTTAAAGATCCTCAAACTCAAGTATCTCGCTAACTGTAAGCACATACTTCTGTTAAATTTTGTTTCTATATATTATATAATTATTATAATATATAATATTATGGCATTTGATGAATGTCGATTAGATATATGAATATATTATTGCCTTACCTATATAATTTCTAAATACTTTAAATTAATATTTTTATTATTTATTTATATATTACACCAAATTGTTGCAAGTTTATTATTTATTTTATGCTAAGAGTTACGACCTTTGCCCGAATCAGGTTGGACAAAGTATTGTATGGCCCGCTGAACAAAAAACGTTGGTCATGCCTGGGTGATAGGAAAGTGTTAAACTCAGAATCATTCAACTTCCGGTCAGCGCCCGGTGTCCTAGGAGGCAATGGTATCATCATCTAACCTCGCACTATTAGTCTTAAAGTACGAAAACAAGAGAAATGCTTCTTAGAAATATTTTAAAACAATGTCCATAGATTCCATTTGATGGTGGATAAATACGGTGGGTAGGGACAATGAAGAGCGACAACAACAGACCTTTTATTGTCCCTTACCGTCAGTCTCTCTCGCTACACTCCCACATATTCTTCCCTTCACCGGTTCCTAACAATTAAGTGCCTTCTATACTTTATTAATCGGATATTGCAGCACTCAAATTATTTGTGACTTTCTTTATATGTTTTATTTAAATAATTTACTTTTAACTTCTATTCCATTCAGGTTTACATCCATTTGTATCGTAAACGCGTCGTTCTTGGCGCCATACAGCTCATCGCGTGAGTTCTAATTGTTCAGGAATCCCTGTGTTACCTGGTGGGTTTCTTCTTTAGTTCACCCTTTTATTTAAAATAATTCTAGTAAAGCGGTCTACCGCCATCTTGCTGTCTTCTTTAACGCACTATGTTTTTGTAAACGCAGCAATGTTTACATGAGATGGCTGGACTTTGGGTCCCTTGTCTTCTATTTCCGTATCGCTGTGAGGTATCAGTGATTAAGGAACGGTGCTGATGTGGAACTCCGCAGTCGAAGTCACACTTTGTAAATAAAAAGTTCACTGGAAACGGAATTTGCAGTAGAATGTCCGTAGGTTAACAAGAGCTTCTTTCTGTACTTCTCCAGCCAGCTGCACGTCTGATCTACAAGTATACTTCCTATGACATGCACCACCGAAGTTTGTCGGACTTCGCCTTACGTCACAGGAGTAAGATGAAACTTAGTGAGCCATTGTTCACCGTTGGCTATTCCTTCGAATTATAGCAAACCAAGGGTCGACGTTAATTTACTGTCACGTGAACAATGTTTAATTAATAATGTCTTCCATGTGTTGACAGAACAAATATTTGTAAACGACTCTATGGTTTATCTTGCTGTTCTAAAACCTTAAATTTAATTCCTCTATTTGTTGTTTCCACGCTAGAAACGTTTCTATTTGAGAATTTTCCGGCTTCTCTTTAGAAACTCGACAAAATCATGAAGTGTGTCAATAATGGAGTCCACCTCGCTAAAGGCTCACTCGGGAAAAGGGTCCTTAGGGATAACTGAACACGGAGCGCTCCAGCACGTTGTGTAGATGTATTTCATTGAAGTTATAAAGAAACCGGCTCTTCATTGCATGAGTTAAAGTAGCCCAAATATTTCCTTTCAAAAGAAGGACAGATAAACGCTCTGTACATGATGTCAAGCCAGTAGCTTTGAGAGGAAGGCGTCCCGCTGGTAGACGTAGGCAGAGGTAACTGGTTCCTGACACTTTTACAATAACTATAAACAACAGAACCTTAAATTAAAGAAGTTCGTGAAAAGATAGAAAAAGAAAACACAACATCAAAATTTTAGATTTCCAGACAGTGCCCTGTGTGTCCCCAGTTAACTGGGATGTTTGTTGATTTATTATAGTATTTGTGACTTCATCAGACACAGGTACAATCCTAGGCTACTTATGATCTAGTACCGAACCCCTCAGTAGGAACGAAACAGTTTACCTAAGAAAATATATGGAATGGGTTCCTATCTATTATTGTAACAAATCCGAAATGTGGTAATCCAAACACCTGCAAATCCTAATTCACATGATATCAGTTGTGCGGGGGATGTTTACCGAAAAGTCCCAGTTTGGAAAATTCTTTGATTTTGTTCTGAATTTTCATCTTCAGAATTTGTTCAAATCTCATGGCGGCCAAATCCACGATCGCGTTCCTCTTAAAGGTTTTGCAGTTTCCGGAGTTTGTCCTGTAGTGATGACTTAATGCTAACTTTGGAGAGACGTCTATTGTCCAGTTTGTATTCAGCCCCGGAAACCTGGTGAAGCAGAAGTGGTTGGACACGGCCAGGCAGCGCCGTGGATCAATCATAGATTTGGTGTGGTACAGGAAGGCGCTGGGCCTCTCTCGGCTGGTGTAACGCAGTGCGTAGGAATACTTCAGACCGGAACTACTTGTTTCACACGTCCAGAAGTAGGCGTTCCGGAAACTGTAAGACTGGTGGGGGGCTTTCAGGTGATGCGCGCGATCAATGTCTTTCATCATGGCGCTGTAGTTAGAGGAAATCCGTGGCACAATTACTTCGTCAAAGTCAACTGAAATCACGTGCCCGTACCTGTGCATGTTCTTCCACATGCAGTCGTTAAGCGTCAGCGGATTAACGACAATCAGCCCCGTCCAAAAGTCGTCCCGGGTAGGCGAAGAGATGGGGTTAACTCTTACAACGCCTTCTGCTTCGTACTTCCGGAGCAGCTCCATGTTCTCTTCGGATAATTTAATCGGGTATACATTAATTTCGCCTACCCCTAAAATTTTATGGAATTCTACCCATTCTATCAGGCGAAACGGGTCGTTGTGATAAAAGGAAACCGGCACACAGATGCCAAACTCGTGCTTTTTGACCCTTTCTGGGATGTTGGTTTTGAGTAGGTTGGAAGGTCTGCCGCATCTTGAAAACGCCAGGGACACGTGGCTGGGTGCGTACGCAACCGGCAAGAGACAGCTGAGGAAGTATTGCTTATAACGAACTTTGTCAATAGTTCTCCCACCCATAGATGTGATGCTGTGGAATTGCACGGGTGACGGGACTGACTTATCTATCCCATCAAACCGCAACTGGCAGAAGAATGTTAGCTTTGGATTTTCTGCCAGCTTAAGATCTTTCGCTACGACGAGGATCTGAACGAAAGCATCACCCATGTGCGCTTTCCGGTTGTCGTAATAAGCGCCATACAGGTAAATCTCGTGCTCTTTATTGCCAAGCCGCTGCCATGATTTGTGATGATACCGAATGTTGATCTCTTGCACGGGGACAGACTGGTGACAAACGGCCGCCCGCGCCGTCTTTAAGATGTCTTCCGTTGGTCTTTCTTCTCTCCCCACCGTGGTAACGGAACAGCGTTCATTCGTAAGTATTCCCAGCGACTGAATCCTTTGAATAATTTGCATAATTATTTTCGCAAATGCCAAAAGTAAGACCAGCTTCAATATTAACCTGCAAAAGAAGGTAGATGTATAAAAATCGAGCGACTCCTACAAAATCAGTAAATCGAAATTAAACTATAAAATTTAATCTCATTCCTTCACTTAATCTTCTCTTCCTCAAACATTTCTTTTTAAAAATCTATTAAAATTAACCCTGCGTAACGTGGTTGGTGCACACAGTAGACACAGGGGCATCAATACCGACCAAACCGAACCGGTGAGTTTTATAAAACACGAAAATACGGCAAATTACCAGGTGATGGAGATGACCCCCTTGAGGGCAGTAACCGTTAGCTTGTCATCCCTTCAACTATCTTTATCAAATCAACCAGCAGCACAAAAAGAAATAATAAATAATGACAGATTCTACAGATAGATGGACGCAGGCAAGAATGAATTTCGGTTGGTTAACGATGATTGGAGATCTACAATCGCCTGCAGCCGTCCAGGTGAGCGGGGATAGGGCGAAGGCTCACAGTGGAATGGAAATCCTGGCTACAGCGTAGTGCATTACATTTTGATTTAAACGTAGATACGGTCAGGTACACGAAGGAAAACATCAACAATCATTCACTCTGGGGATAGGAAGAATTCCCACAAAATTTAACCGTCGGTGTATTACCGAATGTACACAGATGCCCATCAACTCCGCGGTCAGCAGCATTCTTTATATTATACACCGAACAAAAACCGTATGCAAAGTGCAATTTCGAAAAGCTACAAGTCAATATATGCTAAGATTTCACACACAAAAAACGACTCCTTTTTATGGAATTTAAGAACTACGTGTTTATATATTTTATATATTTTACTTTACGTGAAATTGAAAGTAGACCGCATATAGTATTTATAGAGTTGACATCCCATTTAATCTAGTTTCCGAGTGAAAGCCGGATATGACGTCATGGCCGGGACAAGAACTTACACTGTAAACGATGGCTGGTATTCTCCCAGAGAGCCCAGATCGAGGCTCGGTTCCTGCCTGCAGACTTCTTACTTTTGTTTCGCTCCAACGTCATCTCGTAGTTTTCTCTTACAGACAAAACAGCGGAGACGTAAGAAAGACACGCGCACCTCTCCCACTCCGGAATAGGTCAACGCGTCCCGGAGGCTTGGCCCCTGCGGACTGTTGAAGATCATCGAGGAGGAGAGAGATTGTATGGTCACAGGATCCAAAAACAAATTGAAAGAGCTGCCATTTTTTTTACAATCGTTCCCGTTCTTCATAATTAAATATTTTTACATATTTTCCAATAAAATAAAATCAATTCGAAATTGCAGTTTACAAAACAGAATAGGACGCGAAACAATAGCAGTGCCGTAGTCTCACACATGGAAATATTGATTCAGACACATGAATAAATTATCTACCCTAGATCAGCATACAAGGCATCAAGACTGTGTCAGGTGACAGGGCGGCAGCTTAGTGTGGCAATCAATCATCGTTTCACAATCAGGTTTTCCTTGTCTGGTATGATTAGCGGTCTTCCATATTTAGCTCCATTCATCCTCCTTCCAGTCAACACTAACGGGGCACACCGCGTACATCTCAACAACAGTGGATACGTCAGAACAGATCCGTTCTTTCACAGTCCTCACCTTACTGGCAGCCATATCGTTTCTGTATTACGCCTCCCTATTCCCTGACACCTCTGGAACACGGAGTCCACTCTCGCATCGGTTATCCTTCAAAATCGATGCCTCCCCGTTAATTTACGCTGATGGCCGTTCTAATTATATTCATTAACATGTCTATTCAATATACATTAAATGATGCAGACTGGACCACTGAAAGTACAACATTTAGTAAAGAAAAGGTTCTTACCTGAGGTGAAACTTCGGGTATTTAGAAGCCATTTATCTGTAAAATAAGGAAGAAAATGAAGCGTAATTCCGTGAATGAGTCAAAGGAAGATATTTTGGCAGGAGAGGCGAGGTTAGCGTCACACCTACTATACCCAATGGCTTCTGTCGCCTTTGTTTTCCTTAGAACGGCCAGTAGATCCACCCGTCGTCTTACAATAGCAAACTAAAGTCTAACCCAATAAAATCTTCGTGTGTCTGATCCTTATTTTTATGTGGCTTGATCATCGGCTCATTATTCATTACAGTCGCAGCTTAAGGGTAAGGTTCTTTTCCAGAAAGTTTGCCGTCCACATCTACGTTCACATTCACAGCCGATATGCTTGGTTTACTTTAATGATTTTCTTCACGAAACATTGTCAATATAAGCATTTATTTTCACCTATAGCAATTTGATAGAACAATAGATAAATGCTTCCACAGAGCTGCTGGTAATCGTACAGTTGGTTATAATACACCTGACAGATTTACCAAGATGCTAACCCTACTAGTTTGAGCTTGTCCTCCGCGTTTCCTATTTTCTTTATAGTCAGACATGTTAATGAAACAGCAGAAGTAACACAGGTGGAAATAACGGTCAGGCACAAGCCGGTAATACCTGTAAGGATCTTACCAGATTGATGTGTGGAAGCTCCTGCCACATCTGGACTTTTCATAGACTTCCTATATATTGAAACCCGACCAATGCTTAGTAAGTCTCGCACGCAGGTAAGACCGACTGCCTTGAACGCGGAATTACCTGGGTTATTCCGTTAAGATGTTTATCGCGAGATTCTGAGCGCATCGGAATAACACAAGTAGTTATTTAGGTTTTAATTATTCTCTTCAAATGTTTGTGCCTCGTTCAAGTAAAAGAAAGAGAAACACAAACTAACTCAAATGGCAGGTATCTAAACCGATGGAACGCCTCGTGAGCAAGAAAGGTAATTTAACTTTCTAAGAAAACGAATCTGGCAATATTCTTAACGCTATTCTCCTTTCTCTTAGGATGGATGCGTCGAGAAATATTGGGTAATTTTCGGAATATATCTGAAGATGTGCGTCACCTGAGCAGTTTGTTGCGTCAATATTTTTATTATAATTCTACATTTATACTTTTCCAGTAGATGCTCGACAACTTTCAAATTGTCCTTATTTCCTTCCGTATAGTCTATTCTCAGGTTAGTACCCCATTTTCTCTGAGCAAAAGGCAAGTTTTCACTTCCTTCCTGCATAATCACATTGATTTGCATATGCTAACCTTTGTGAGTCTGTTTGGTGATTTTCTGCTTCTCTTTCCTATCTTTTTGCGTTTCGACAGCATATCTTCCCTCCACCTGTACACGTCCTCCCAACTCTCTCTCTCTCTCTGAGAGCAATTACCTTTCTAATCCTTTTCAATATTCCGCTTTCCTTCTGCTTTCATCTCCGTTTTTAAAGTTCACTTCGGTAAATAAGTTTTGTGTTTTTCGGACTTGCACACCGCACGTGAGAACGAACTCCTGTTTGTGGTGATTGTTTGTATATTTTCCCTTTCATCTTTCGAGTCTCCATTTTTAACCATAACACGCCACGAGTCTGCCAATACTAATGTACTGGGAGCCCCTTCCTGATAGACTCGTCCCGCTCTATCTCAAGGTACACAGTACCGTGGTTCGTGTCTCCTGGTTACAGGCCGTACTATTATCTAACATCTCCATCTTGAATTCTCCAACTCCCGTCTCGACATGTACTCTCAGAAGTGTCTGGATCAGCCGGATTCTTAGTAATCTAAATATTTGTATTTATCAGTGCGATGACTTATGCTTATTAGTTCTGCTCGACCTTTCAAGAATTCCTACCCTGTCATCTTTGATGACCAGATCGTCTCTCCTGCCGAGGCGCTGAATAGCTTAGTGTCGGAATTCAGCCCAGACTTCACGATACTTCATCACCCGCTCCCAGTATAGCTCTCTTCATCACTTGAGAGCTTGAGGCGGGAGCAAAACATTTCCTTAGGTTAATTTTTATACACAGGAGAGAATTGGAATAATGCAATAAACATTTAAAATATAAAACGCGTGACAAGTGCTGCCACCTACCGTGGTGAATATGCCACTACAAAATGCTCTGATAAGCGGAACGGCTTTGAAAAGTGGATTATCTAATGTATTTCTAGGTATGTCGAGAAGTGGAGCAGACGACTCTGTCAAGTGCCCGGATGCGAATATTTTCCTCGCGGATGAATACGATTGCTATATTTTTTACCGGTGTGTTGGAGGTAGACGCTACCAGTTTTCTTGTCCCCCTGGGACATTATACGATTCCCGAATAATGGTTTGTAACTGGCCGAAGGAAGTAGGAGATTGCGATGAAAACGGTAAAAGAACGGATGTGGACTCAAACCCGGATCATTTATTTCCGCCAGGTGAGATGATTTCGATCTACATTTGTTGAACTATCTTCCGCAGTTCACGCTCCGCTTCACCATCGGCGCGGTAAACACAGCTGGATGGCTGGCTGGCTCACCGGTTCACCGTCACCCATAAACTTACCGGTTATCCCCCCTGCCGCCGACGTTCGGACAGATGGCTGGTAAGTTCAGGATTGCGCAGTTTAACCGGCCTCTTAGGCAGGCGATGTAGCTATATTTTTCATTGTTACCTGTCTCAATTTGTCCTTTTCATCCGCTCAGAGAAACAGGAAAGTAAAACGTAATTTCCACAGGAAAACGAGGTGCAGGTACTCGCCGAGGGACTGTAGGTGAGTAATAAATAGTCGGATAGACGTTTGCTAAGTCTATAATTTGTCTGAAGGTGATCGATATAACATCAGTTGTTTGTAGGACGACATAAATCACAGAGCTCCTTAGCTTCTCCTCTTACCTGTTCTAGAGCCGGCCGGTCTGAATAGATGTTGGGCTGCAGCCTTTTCATTCATGTGTGGACATTGATGAGTGAGGCAGATAATTAACAGAAATTAAATAATTATTTTACGGTCAAATACATTATGTAAATTAATGTTTCTCGGTGAAAATAGGAAAACTCGTTTTAATTTTGATGTGAGTTTTTACCTAATTTTACGTCTCTCTTCCAACGCAGTTTTCAAACTGCCTTTTTCAAGGGTCAGAGGTCGGAAAGCATCAGCAATGGCGGAACTTCCGAGCTAGATTCGTTGACTGAACACAGCACGGGTGTCAATTGGTCTGCACGGTTCAGATTCGAACACGCAGACACGAAGCAAACGTTTACGATGTGTCTGTCTCCGGCTTTTCAAGGCGATTTAGAAGAGAACGTAAACGTTCGTAGAGGCCTTTCTCAAAGAGAAATGATTCTGAAGTCGGAGTGGTAAATGTTGTCAGGAGAGACCAGATTCACGAACGGGTGGATTCATCGCGCAGTTGTAGCTGAGATGTTCTACTTAACTTTATGCTGCTGATCCTTGGTACCGGCTACTCGACCTAAACCGTGGGACTTCCACGCGAGATCCCAAGAAAGCTGTAAAATCATAAATGCGATTCTGACCGATTTCGTGCACATTTGGATTCCATTTTTTTCCCCTATGGAAATTTTATTGATTATCTTTCATTTACAAAATTAAAAAATCGAAATTTTAGGTTCAGCAAAACTATTTTTTTAAATCAAACGTCGATAGTACATTTCCATCAACAACGAAAAAGCCTGAACTTTGTAGGGATTCAAAACTTTATATGCACCTGTATAAATGACTATAGATTTATAAAAGTCAATAGAATTTCAGGAAAAATGTTAAGGTTTTCAGGTGTTGTTTGAAGTTGAGACCAACTGAGAGTGACCAGACTCACCACAAAGCTTTCTTACTGTGCATCACTTACCACCTATTTATTCTTCTTATAAAGAAATGGAACAATACTTGTTATGAAGGGACCATTTGAACTACCTTGAATAAGAGGTACATTCGTGTTTGCTAACTCGCATACCTTGCTAAACTTCAAATAATAAGTTAAGCAGTTACGCGAGAAGCAATGTTGGCTGAGACCGCCCCTGTTTATATCACGCAATGTGAATTCATCGTCACAAGTGTTAAAGAGAATTGTAAAGGAAGGTTAGCTGGTACTTAATTCAGAAATCAAGGTAATAACATACCTGAGGGAGAAATAAAACACAAAGGAAAATGGTGGTCGACAAGTCATCTGACATCCTGGGAAATGGGGCACATAGGTAGCAGAACTCTGATGATCCATTGCATGCTGAATATAATAAAGCTATTCATTTATTTTTAACACAAAATAAGTTTTAAAGATATAGAATTAATTACAAACGAGGCCCTGTGCTAGTTAAGTTATGAGGCTCCTTACTTGGGCCCTGAAGGAGGTACAAACTACAAACTAATGCTTCAACTGCTTTTGACAATTTTTACAGACCAATTTCACTTTCATAACTTTTAGGAGAAATATTTGAACGTTTGACATTTTAAAAACATTTGAAAAATTCATTGTAAAAAGTTTTTTAGCAAGAAGATGGGCCCCCTGGCCAACGGGGCCCTGTGCTTAAGCACATCTAAGCATGGTAAATCCGGCATTGCCTATACATTCAACAGTTTATAGAAATAGAATGAGACAGGAAACTCGTTGTATGATTTTTTCACATTGCCGACATAATGAGAACCCTAAATAGGGAGCAAATATTCAGCAGCAGCCGATACAGAAGGTAGATAAGAGGATTAACTTGAAAATTCTTTGAAGGGAAAGTACAACAGTTTTATCGTCCACACCGCTATTATTTTCTTCTGATTTTAATATTTTCTTTTTACAAAAATGAAATAATTTATTCAATCATATTTAATTTATGCTTAAATGCTCTTTGTTATTCCATTGGGATTTTCTCCACCAACTACCAGGTGTGGCTGTCTTAGAACGGACAGATTAACATCCTTACTAATCCCTCTATCTCCAATATGTCTATTTTAAAATAAAGACGGGTGGGCCTAAATTAGGGATGGTTTAATGGGTCATACTTATCAGTAAAATGATTTAAGAGATCTTTACCCTTAACTAAATTCCATAAGGTGTGTACACAGTCTTTAGGTTATCTTTCGTATCAGACTCGTTTACTTAAAATAGAAGGTAATATACATTAAAGTATGAAGCTGCATTTTCATAATTACAAACATTCCTCTCTAATGTCGGTCTTATTTGCTCTAAAAGGACTTTTTATTAGCTGTATCCTTCAACTTTGTCTTGGAGCATTGTTGCCGCCTTTCACACCTATTCTAGTCCTTTTATAAAGCAGCTAATTTATCTCCCTTCTCGATTTTACTTCACTCATCTTCCTCCTCTTCGTCACAAACATTAAAAACCTATTAAAACATTTCACAATTAAGGTCCCTTTCTAAGCCGGATTTTAATCACACTGAGGCCCTTTGAACCTCTCTTTTCGCCAGAATTGAGAAATTGGCTCAAACGGGAATCGATCTCAAATCGTCGATTGCTCTAAATATTTTATTAATACGAAGTTTAAGCGACAGCCAAATCAAAATCATTCGTAAACGAGTTTCTTCTACGTAAAAATCGCCCACGGCAGGTTCCCGGCTAATTTCTTTTTATTTCTAATATCACTGTTCCTCCCAGAGGCTCAGTTAGTCTAGTCTTGCAATCTGTTACCTCGAATTATTATGGTAAACCTTTTTATCCATCGCTTCACTTGACCAACCTCTTACAGTCGCAGCTTAAGGGTAAGGTTCTTTTCCAGAAAGTTTCCCGTCCACATCTACGTTCACATTCACCCGTGTTTTTTCTTGGGACATTCATTGCCTCACGTTTTCGTGAAGTCACGTGGTACATTTATCCGGAATATATTTCCCAAATTTCTGATGCATTTTTTGTCAGGTATTTAATGGCCGAATGCTACAGCCTTCTTACACAGCTTAGCGTCATTACTTATTGTACCTGCTCACCTTCCTCCTCTCGTCGACCTTAATCCCATACCTCGCTCTCCAAATACAGCTAAACTAAAACTTCTTTTCTAATTTCACTATAATGTTAAACAAACTGTATTTTCGCCGTAGACTTTCACAACTGCAACAATCTTTTATGTAGCTCATCTCTACAACCTATATCTCGTACTGACAAAGACCTTACTGCACTTCCTCTTACTGTATCCACATTGTTCTGGCCAATTGTCAGTATACCCTGTTTTGATCAATATTTGTGTAACTTTTACCTCATTCATTCTTCCTTTGCTGTATCTTCTTTTTAAATAATGAAATATAAAACTACGACTGTTTATCATTTTTCTCGTCCCTTCAATTGATTCGTTCTCAGCATTTCCCCTGACTATTGCTGTATTTATAATTCCGTGTATTTGCTTCTTTTTGTACTCGCTGTGTTCCCGTTTCCCGAACGAAAACAATATCCACTGTCAACTTGCGGTGACTTTTGCAACTAGAGAAATCGTCATGTCTGTCTTTCTGAAGATCGCATCTTTTTGAGCAAATCGGACAGATGTGGTGTAACTGTTTAACTGTCATCTGGAACCTCACTCGTAGTAGAATACTCACATGTAGGTATAAATGAGAATTTTAAAGTTATTTTTCAAATGAATGTCTCACTGCCTTGTCTGAACTCTATTTCAGTGATTGATTATTTATCCGTTCGAGTATAGGTGGAAGGAAATAGTTAAAACACCTTTATATATATATGCAGCACCTTTTCTACTTTTCAGAATCCGGAGAGCAGTGAAATGCCTGTCTTCATTTGATATTCTCTTGGTCTGAGAGATCCATCTAGGTAACTCCGCCGCTATGTGAAAACTGGATAGCAGTAGATCAATAAGTCAGGAGATTAACCCTTCTTGGATATATTTGAGTAGAAATTAACTTTTATAAAATTAAGCAACAAAACTTCCAATGGTAGAAATCATTTTTTACCTTTCAAAGGTGACTCAAATGTTAAGGTAGGAAATAATATTTTTTCTGTTTTTTTTTTTTTTTTAGCTGGGAAAATTGCGAAACACAAATTTGTGGGTTTTGTTTGATGAGGGCAGGTGGAACTTCAGTCGCTAATATCGTGGTCTGTTTTAGTTGATGCTTTTCAGCTGCATGTCAGGTGCTTCTGCTGGGCTCCTCCGCTGCGTGCTTCCTTTCAACCGGTCCATCATTTACAGAACCCACGAGATAGTGCGTGCACCAGCAGAAGCTGATCAGACCTCTACCATCCTTCAGGTTAGACAGGCACTACCTCTTCCCTCCATAAAACCCCCGGAGTCACCTTGATTTACTCTCTAATGAATCTGAAGGGTGCCTTGCACCCACAAGAGCAGAAAGTAGTTGATTTATGGCATCTACTTATACCTGGAAAAGCACACATCCAATTGAACTTGTTTTCTTGGCCCAATTCTTCATACTTTGTCTCTTTTCTTTCGTAGTTTCTCTGATTCTGTTTTTCCATGCGACTAACAAACTTGTTCTGTCTTCTTCAACCAGTTGAAAAGATCAGGTCTCTGGGTCCTTATACATATCTCTTAGTAGAATAGTAATTTCTGTCCCATATCTACCTTGCTGTCCAATCATTGGCTAATGTAAATATACCTCTTTCCTTATTTATTCCCGCTTTCTAAGGTACTTCCTTGTTTTGTAAATTTTATGAAAGAGGCCGACTTCTAAATCGATTTACATGTTTACCTTCTCTTCTGTTTTCTTCACCAGTTCATTCAAGACTTTATCAAGACGTCATCTGTACCTTTTTGTGTTAATGCTTCCTAACATTGATAATATGTATTCAGGCGTAAACTATCCCCTCTTTTCCCCAAATCTGCAGATTACTTGGTGTGGACAACAGGTCGTTAACTGAACTGATTTGGAACCGCTTCCTTATTGGCGCCATTTTCATATTTTTTACTACCATCCTTCCACTACATTCTCTCGCCTTGGTTCTTTATGGCCATTACCTTTGTTCTTCTATCCACCTCTCTGATTCCTCTTAATTCTTTTCGTGGTAAATCTCCTCCCTCCTCCCATTATATCTTACAATAGATTTTTCAAGCTGATTTTAAAAACATTTTGCTAGGGTAAAACCAATTAGACGAAACACACCTGGGGCTCAGTGATTGGCAATGTTCTGAATACACCTTCCTGAAGGTATCCTTCTTTATCTTGATTAGTGAGAAGATTTAAAAGAAATCGTCTTTTAATACAACAACATCATCATCATCATTATTATTATTATTATTATTATTATTATATTATTATTATTATTATTATTATTATTATTATTATTATTATTATTATTATTATCATCAAAATATATCTTTCTGGCTGTGGATAAAAATTCAGTTATTCTCTGCCATCTCAATGTAGCCTTGGCTTCTGAGTGTCCCACTCTTCCTTTCTCCTTTAGTTCGTCCAAAACGTCTGTATCTGAATTCTTGACGGTCTGACCGATCGCGCTATTATCTGTAGATAATCAGTCCTGTAAGCAACAGGACTTCATTAAAGCAGCTCGTGTATGGTAGACAGAGATGTCGCTGTTAAGTTAGTTGCCCCCAGATGACTAACGAGCCGATGATCAAGCCACATAAAAATAAAGATCAGACACACAAAGATTTTATTGGGTTAGACTTTAGTTTGCTATTGTAAGACGACGGGTGGATCTACTGGCCGTTCTAAGGAAAACAAAGGCGACAGAAGCCATTGGGTATAGTAGGTGTGAAGCTAACCTCGCCTCTCCTGGCAAAATATCTGCCTTTGACTCATTCACGGAATTACGCTTCATTTTCTTCCTTATTTTACAGATAAATGGCTTCTAAATACCCGAAGTTTCACCTCAGGTAAGAACCTTTTCTTTACTAAATGTTGTACTTTCAGTGGTCCAGTCTGCATCATTTAATGTATATTGAATAGACATGTTAATGAATATAATTAGAACGGCCATCAGCGTAAATTAACGGGGAGGCATCGATTTTGAAGGATAACCGATGCGAGAGTGGACTCCGTGTTCCAGAGGTGTCAGGGAATAGGGAGGCGTAATACAGAAACGATATGGCTGCCAGTAAGGTGAGGACTGTGAAAGAACGGATCTGTTCTGACGTATCCACTGTTGTTGAGATGTACGCGGTGTGCCCCGTTAGTGTTGACTGGAAGGAGGATGAATGGAGCTAAATATGGAAGACCGCTAATCATACCAGACAAGGAAAACCTGATTGTGAAACGATGATTGATTGCCACACTAAGCTGCCGCCCTGTCACCTGACAGTCTTGATGCCTTGTATGCTGATCTAGGGTAGATAATTTATTCATGTGTCTGAATCAATATTTCCATCGCTGTATGTTGTTTAATATGTGTGTGAGACTACGGCACTGCTATTGTTTCGCGTCCTATTCTGTTTTGTAAACTGCAATTTCGAATTGATTTTATTTTATTGGAAAATATGTAAAAATATTTAATTATGAAGAACGGGAACGATTGTAAAAAAAATGGCAGCTCTTTCAATTTGTTTTTGGATCCTGTGACCATACAATCTCTCTCCTCCTCGATGATCTTCAACAGTCCGCAGGGGCCAAGCCTCCGGGACGCGTTGACCTATTCCGGAGTGGGAGAGGTGCGCGTGTCTTTCTTACGTCTCCGCTGTTTTGTCTGTAAGAGAAAACTACGAGATGACGTTGGAGCGAAACAAAAGTAAGAAGTCTGCAGGCAGGAACCGAGCCTCGATCTGGGATCTCTGGGAGAATACCAGCCATCGTTTACAGTGTAAGTTCTTGTCCCGGCCATGACGTCATATCCGGCTTTCACTCGGAAACTAGATTAAATGGGATGTCAACTCTATAAATACTATATGCGGTCTACTTTCAATTTCACGTAAAGTAAAATATATAAAATATATAAACACGTAGTTCTTAAATTCCATAAAAAGGAGTCGTTTTTTGTGTGTGAAATCTTGGCATATATTGACTTGTAGCTTTTCGAAATTGCACTTTGCATACGGTTTTTGTTCGGTGTATAATATAAAGAATGCTGCTGACCGCGGAGTTGATGGGCATCTGTGTACATTCGGTAATACACCGACGGTTAAATTTTGTGGGAATTCTTCCTATCCCCAGAGTGAATGATTGTTGATGTTTTCCTTCGTGTACCTGACCGTATCTACGTTTAAATCAAAATGTAATGCACTACGCTGTAGCCAGGATTTCCATTCCACTGTGAGCCTTCGCCCTATCCCCGCTCACCTGGACGGCTGCAGGCGATTGTAGATCTCCAATCATCGTTAACCAACCGAAATTCATTCTTGCCTGCGTCCATCTATCTGTAGAATCTGTCATTATTTATTATTTCTTTTTGTGCTGCTGGTTGATTTGATAAAGATAGTTGAAGGGATGACAAGCTAACGGTTACTGCCCTCAAGGGGGTCATCTCCATCACCTGGTAATTTGCCGTATTTTCGTGTTTTATAAAACTCACCGGTTCGGTTTGGTCGGTATTGATGCCCCTGTGTCTAATCTGTGCACCAACCACGTTACGCAGAGTTAATTTTAATAGATTTTTAAAAAGAAATGTTTGAGGAAGAGAAGATTAAGTGAAGGAATGAGATTAAATTTTATAGTTTAATTTCGATTTACTGATTTTGTAGGAGTCGCTCGATTTTTATACATCTACCTTCTTTTGCAGGTTAATATTGAAGCTGGTCTTACTTTTGGCATTTGCGAAAATAATTATGCAAATTATTCAAAGGATTCAGTCGCTGGGAATACTTACGAATGAACGCTGTTCGGTTACCACGGTGGGGAGAGAAGAAAGACCAACGGAAGACATCTTAAAGACGGCGCGGGCGGCCGTTTGTCACCAGTCTGTCCCCGTGCAAGAGATCAACATTCGGTATCATCACAAATCATGGCAGCGGCTTGGCAATAAAGAGCACGAGATTTACCTGTATGGCGCTTATTACGACAACCGGAAAGCGCACATGGGTGATGCTTTCGTTCAGATCCTCGTGGTAGCGAAAGATCTTAAGCTGGCAGAAAATCCAAAGCTAACATTCTTCTGCCAGTTGCGGTTTGATGGGATAGATAAGTCAGTCCCGTCACCCGTGCAATTCCACAGCATCACATCTATGGGTGGGAGAACTATTGACAAAGTTCGTTATAAGCAATACTTCCTCAGCTGTCTCTTGCCGGTTGCGTACGCACCCAGCCACGTGTCCCTGGCGTTTTCAAGATGCGGCAGACCTTCCAACCTACTCAAAACCAACATCCCAGAAAGGGTCAAAAAGCACGAGTTTGGCATCTGTGTGCCGGTTTCCTTTTATCACAACGACCCGTTTCGCCTGATAGAATGGGTAGAATTCCATAAAATTTTAGGGGTAGGCGAAATTAATGTATACCCGATTAAATTATCCGAAGAGAACATGGAGCTGCTCCGGAAGTACGAAGCAGAAGGCGTTGTAAGAGTTAACCCCATCTCTTCGCCTACCCGGGACGACTTTTGGACGGGGCTGATTGTCGTTAATCCGCTGACGCTTAACGACTGCATGTGGAAGAACATGCACAGGTACGGGCACGTGATTTCAGTTGACTTTGACGAAGTAATTGTGCCACGGATTTCCTCTAACTACAGCGCCATGATGAAAGACATTGATCGCGCGCATCACCTGAAAGCCCCCCACCAGTCTTACAGTTTCCGGAACGCCTACTTCTGGACGTGTGAAACAAGTAGTTCCGGTCTGAAGTATTCCTACGCACTGCGTTACACCAGCCGAGAGAGGCCCAGCGCCTTCCTGTACCACACCAAATCTATGATCGATCCACGGCGCTGCCTGGCCGTGTCCAACCACTTCTGCTTCACCAGGTTTCCGGGGCTGAATACAAACTGGACAATAGACGTCTCTCCAAAGTTAGCATTAAGTCATCACTACAGGACAAACTCCGGAAACTGCAAAACCTTTAAGAGGAACGCGATCGTGGATTTGGCCGCCATGAGATTTGAACAAATTCTGAAGATGAAAATTCAGAACAAAATCAAAGAATTTTCCAAACTGGGACTTTTCGGTAAACATCCCCCGCACAACTGATATCATGTGAATTAGGATTTGCAGGTGTTTGGATTACCACATTTCGGATTTGTTACAATAATAGATAGGAACCCATCCATATATTTTCTTAGGTAAACTGTTTCGTTCCTACTGAGGGGTTCGGTACTAGATCATAAGTAGCCTAGGATTGTACCTGTGTCTGATGAAGTCACAAATACTATAATAAATCAACAAACATCCCAGTTAACTGGGGACACACAGGGCACTGTCTGGAAATCTAAAATTTTGATGTTGTGTTTTCTTTTTCTATCTTTTCACGAACTTCTTTAATTTAAGGTTCTGTTGTTTATAGTTATTGTAAAAGTGTCAGGAACCAGTTACCTCTGCCTACGTCTACCAGCGGGACGCCTTCCTCTCAAAGCTACTGGCTTGACATCATGTACAGAGCGTTTATCTGTCCTTCTTTTGAAAGGAAATATTTGGGCTACTTTAACTCATGCAATGAAGAGCCGGTTTCTTTATAACTTCAATGAAATACATCTACACAACGTGCTGGAGCGCTCCGTGTTCAGTTATCCCTAAGGACCCTTTTCCCGAGTGAGCCTTTAGCGAGGTGGACTCCATTATTGACACACTTCATGATTTTGTCGAGTTTCTAAAGAAAAGCCGGAAAATTCTCAAATAGAAACGTTTCTAGCGTGGAAACAACAAATAGAGGAATTAAATTTAAGGTTTTAGAACAGCAAGATAAACCATAGAGTCGTTTACAAATATTTGTTCTGTCAACACATGGAAGACATTATTAATTAAACATTGTTCACGTGACAGTAAATTAACGTCGACCCTTGGTTTGCTATATTTCGAAGGAATAGCCAACGGTGAACAATGGCTCACTAAGTTTCATCTTACTCCTGTGACGTAAGGCGAAGTCCGACAAACTTCGGTGGTGCATGTCATAGGAAGTATACTTGTAGATCAGACGTGCAGCTGGCTGGAGAAGTACAGAAAGAAGCTCTTGTTAACCTACGGACATTCTACTGCAAATTCCGTTTCCAGTGAACTTTTTATTTACAAAGTGTGACTTCGACTGCGGAGTTCCACATCAGCACCGTTCCTTAATCACTGATACCTCACAGCGATACGGAAATAGAAGACAAGGGACCCAAAGTCCAGCCATCTCATGTAAACATTGCTGCGTTTACAAAAACATAGTGCGTTAAAGAAGACAGCAAGATGGCGGTAGACCGCTTTACTAGAATTATTTTAAATAAAAGGGTGAACTAAAGAAGAAACCCACCAGGTAACACAGGGATTCCTGAACAATTAGAACTCACGCGATGAGCTGTATGGCGCCAAGAACGACGCGTTTACGATACAAATGGATGTAAACCTGAATGGAATAGAAGTTAAAAGTAAATTATTTAAATAAAACATATAAAGAAAGTCACAAATAATTTGAGTGCTGCAATATCCGATTAATAAAGTATAGAAGGCACTTTATTGTTAAGGAACCGGTGAAGGGAAGAATCTGTGGGAGTGTAGCGAGAGAGACTGACGGTAAGGGACAATAAAAGGTCTGTTGTTGTCGCTCTTCATTGTCCCTACCCACCGTATTTATCCACCATCAAATGGAATCTATGGACATTGTTTTAAAATATTTCTAAGAAGCATTTCTCTTGTTTTCGTACTTTAAGACTAATAGTGCGAGGTTAGATGATGATACCATTGCCTCCTAGGACACCGGGCGCTGACCGGAAGTTGAATGATTCTGAGTTTAACACTTTCCTATCACCCAGGCATGACCAACGTTTTTTGTTCAGCGGGCCATACAATACTTTGTCCAACCTGATTCGGGCAAAGGTCGTAACTCTTAGCATAAAATAAATAATAAACTTGCAACAATTTGGTGTAATATATAAATAAATAATAAAAATATTAATTTAAAGTATTTAGAAATTATATAGGTAAGGCAATAATATATTCATATATCTAATCGACATTCATCAAATGCCATAATATTATATATTATAATAATTATATAATATATAGAAACAAAATTTAACAGAAGTATGTGCTTACAGTTAGCGAGATACTTGAGTTTGAGGATCTTTAACTAAATTTTCAAGGTTTGCAGGAATAGAAGTTGTTGCAACTCTCAAGTTTCTTTCTAAATGCAAATCTGTCAATCTTGATCTTGTTTTTGATTTGATGAATTTCATTCTTGAAAATAGCTGCTCACATCTATAGGTACTGCCAAAGATTGAGGAATGTTTTCTTGCAAATTCTATCATTCGTGGAAATCATTCTAACCGGAGAGAGGCATAGAATTCTAAAAAAGGGACATCTTGAAATCTTTGTTGAAGATGATCATTGCATTTTTGTTCAATTAATTCCATTTGCAGCTCCTTTGGAGCCCGATAGACATCTGCATTAAATGGGTTTGAAAAGATCCGCGTCTTTTGATTTGAAATCTTGAAATCTAACACTAAATTCTGTGGCTACTAACTCTTCAGCATAAGAAATATATCCATAACTCTTGTGATTGGCTAAGGTTGGAAAGTGGTAAGTGTCGCCATCTCTAAGTTGTCTTTCCCAAAGTTTAAGAGCTTTAATATGAGCATAAAGATCATGAACTAACTGCTTTTCTACTTGTATTTTCTGATTGAGTTCGTTTAAATGGGATGTAATATCAACAATAAATGCAAGATCACGAATGCATTCACTACTTTCAAGTTCTGGAACAGTGTTTAATATTTATTCTCAAGTTCTTCAGAGAATAGCCTTAACTGGCGATGGTTGAGCCCCTTTGATTTTATGCTTGAGACAACTACCTTCATCACATTTGCAAACTTAAGAGATTTAGCACACAAGTTCACCTGATGTATCAAACAGTGAAAAGAAGTAAAATCCTTCTTCCCTAAGTTATGGAAATTTAGTTCCAATTTTATTTTGGAAATTAGGCCTACATTATTTCCGACCATCGCTGGAGCCCCATCTGTTGTCACACTTTCAAGATTATCAAAATAGAGGTTAGATTTCCGCATGGATGCTTTCAATTTACTGAAAATATCATCACCCGCGGTTGTATCCTTCATACTTCGAAGGAAAAGCACTTTTCCAGTAACAGAAACAGTACTATCAATTCCACGAATAATAATTGCCAGCTGAGCTGTATCTGATATGTCGGTGCTTTCGTGGAGGGTTCAACGAAAATGACTTAATTTAGAGACTTGCATTGCTAAACTTCTTTCTATATTTGCAGAAATGTCTTCAATGCGTCTCGTAACAGTTCTCCTAGACAAGCTAATGTCATCGAACTCTTTTCTTCTTCTCTGGATACAAAGTTCCAACAACAGAGCTTAAGCACTCCTTGACAAATTCTCCACCAGATTAGCTTTTGGAATGCTTGGCTGTTTTCCTCAGATACAGTATAACTCGCAAGCACAATATTGTTAGAAAGTTTCTGTCTTTTTGAAAAGAATGTTGTCAACTTCTCAGTCTGTTACATCAATTTTTCTACTTCCATTTTTCTAGCTCCTCCTTGAAGTTTACCATATTCAGAATGCTTTGGTTTGTAATGACGCTTAGTATTGTATTCCTTGTAGACAGAGAAACCGTTTCGGAACAGATTGAGCGCAGAGGCTGTTTTCTGATTCAATAAAAAGGTGACCCTTTGTCCACCGTTCCTGGAAAACTCTTTGGTACGATGGCTTTCTTTTGTTTGACGAAAACATTGTGAGGGCTTATTGTTGATCAAACTTATAAAGTAAACGCACGATCACATTGCGGGTTGCAAATAATAAACAAACAAAATACTGTGCACTTTTGGAGCCAAATTTGTATGTGAGCGAAGTCGGACTAGCGAGCGTCCGGCGTCGGTGCGATGTCTCCTCCAAGCCTCGTTGCTGCTGCTTGACCACAAGGCGTCATAGTCCCTGTCTTTCTATCATCCGGTCCCAATGGCGTTAGCCAATCGGAACACGGCCCGATTTCATCAGTCCTAATGGCGTAATAAATTCTTTGTTACCGGACTCTGACGCGAGGGCGACAGGGGACTGCCTGGAGCCGGTGTTACCGCAGGGGCCGGAGAACCCATGGGCCCAAGGTTGCCCATATGTACAAACCATCCCTAATTTAGGCCCACCCGTCTTTATTTTAAAATAGACATATTGGAGATAGAGGGATTAGTAAGGATGTTAATCTGTCCGTTCTAAGACAGCCACACCTGGTAGTTGGTGGAGAAAATCCCAATGGAATAACAAAGAGCATTTAAGTATAAATTAAATATGATTGAATAAATTATTTCATTTTTGTAAAAAGAAAATATTAAAATCAGAAGAAAATAATAGTGGTGTGGACGATAAAACTGTTGTACTTTCCCTTCAAAGAATTTTCAAGTTAATCCTCTTATCTACCTTCTGTATCGGCTGCTGCTGAATATTTGCTCCCTATTTAGGGTTCTCATTATGTCGGCAATGTGAAAAAATCATACAACGAGTTTCCTGTCTCATTCTATTTCTAGAAACTGTTGAATGTATAGGCAATGCCGGATTTACCATTGTGCTTAGATGTGCTTAAGCACAGGGCCCCGTTGGCCAGGGGGCCCATCTTCCTGCCAAAAAAACTTTTTACGATGAATTTTTAAAATGTCAAACGTTCAAATATTTCTCCTAAAAGTTATGAAAGTGAAATTGGTCTGTAAAAATTGTCAAAAGCAGTTGAAGCATTAGTTTGTAGTTTGTACCTCCTTCAGGGCCCAAGTAAGGGGCCTCATAACTTAACTAGCACAGGGCCTCGTTTGTAATTAATTCTATATCTTTAAAACTTATTTTGTGTAAAAAATAAATGAATAGCTTTATTATATTCAGCATGCAATGGATCATCAGAGTTCTGCTACCTATGTGCCCCATTTCTCAGGGTGTCAGATGACTTGTCGACCACCATTTTCCTTTGTGTTTTATTTCTCCCTCAGGTATGTTATTACCTTGATTTCTAAATTAAGTACCAGCTAACCTTCCTTTACAATTCTCTTTAACACTTGTGACGATGAATTCACATTGCGTGATATAAACATGGGCGGTCTCAGCCAACATTGCTTCTCACGTAACTGCTTAACTTATTATTTGAAGTTTAGCAAGGTATGCGAGCTAGCAAACACGAATGTACCTCTTATTCAAGGTAGTTCAAATGGTCCCTTCATAACAAGTATTGTTCCATTTCTTTATAAGAAGAATAAATAGGTGGTAAGTGATGCACAGTAAGAAAGCTTTGTGGTGAGTCTGGTCACTCTCAGTTGGTCTCAACTTCAAACAACGCCTGAAAACCTTAACATTTTTCCTGAAATTCTATTGACTTTTATAAATCTATAGTCATTTATACAGGTGCATATAAAGTTTTGAATCCCTACAAAGTTCAGGCTTTTTCGTTGTTGATGGAAATGTACTATCGACGTTTGATTTAAAAAAATAGTTTTGCTGAACCTAAAATTTCGATTGTCTTTCATAGTTTGTTACTCGTAGGTAAAGGGTTAACCGTTAAACTAGGTTTTAATATATACTAGACATGGCTGACATTTGAAGTATTTCCTGACAGCGTTGATATTTGAATGCAGAGAAGGATTTTAATTAAAATTTCTTGGTAATTTTAAACTACAACCTGCCGCTCGACGAATGCACCAATCGCTGCCCTTTGTAATCTGCTTCTGTCAAAATATGGCGCTTCTGTATGCCGAGTTTAGGGTCTATGCCACCCTGCGGGAGGTGAGTTTAATAAGTAAATAGATGGCTATTTCCTCTTTTTAAATGTGCTTGTTTTTCTGGTCTTTTTCTGTTATTAATGCGAATATTTTTACGATGATCCGCTTCCCTGTGCAGTGCCATCCATTATTCTTTGGAAGTACCCTACACCGGGTGAAGACGGTATGTTTGCATAACGGCACAGCTGACACTTGTGGTGGTGTGGGGGGGGGCAGGGACGAGAGACGCCGTGACTCGGCCGGGAATCGACTCGAACAGCGGAGAGGCGGCCGTCCGCGCAGCATCGAAACCGAAGTTGAAGATCCTCTCGTCTATCCCATCTCTGCTCGACCTTTGCTCACCTGGCGCTGGGTTTCTGACCTCTCTATAAATAATTCGTTGCCGTAAAAGTATCGAAGTTTTGTGAGTAGATTCTGTAAACCACTTTTGCTCCTTATCGATTTGATCGGTCATCTTTGATAATATCGTTTTCGACAAACCTAAATATCATTAAAACCATTGAACACCCTGGCATATCTGAATGGTACTGGAGATCTCTGCAGTCATATCTACTGATAGTCAAGGTATTTTGTTGATAAAAAACTCTGTGCATCTCTCTGAACTTTTAAAACCAAAAAACACCAAATGTAAGAAAGAATAAGGAGTCGTAGATCTCTTACTACACGGGGGGGACTTCTTTAATTGTATAAGACGTTAAAAATACGGTAAACTCTTTCTATGATATTGCAAGTGTTCTGACCTCTATTCTGTAATGATCGCTTTCAGATATTAAAGACATGTTTCAAACAGTCATCTCTTGAAGGATGAACAAGACGTGGACTATGTACTTATATAATTTGGATGCATCTAGACAATGTTGACAGGATTGACTAAAACTATATATTTTGCAAATGAAACAAGTCGTTTTGATCTAATGTAAAAGTTCTACCAAATAAATGAAGCGATCCGACGCGTTTATAGTTAATATCACACATTTCAGTTAGTTTTTTTCTTAAAATCGATCGTCTCAAACCAAACGAATGTCGTCACACGGTTAACCGACTTAAACAACATTCTCCTAATATGTAAAGTCCATATTTGTTCAAAAGAGTTTGATGGTATTGTCTAACATCTATCGGTGCTCTTCCGAAAGGTAAACTGACTTTTTAATCCGGTCGTTGGTGGAATACAAATCTTTTAATTCAGAATACTTAGATGTACCTATTGTTTTTTCCCAGACAACACAGCTTCATCCTTTTAATTTATTTGGAGCTGCCAGCAAGGACAAAGCTCGGTGATGAAATATTCGTTAGGGCAGGTCGATGTTGACACAGGAGTGTGAGTAAGCAATCAGTAGTTGCATTTCCATGTATAATACGTTAAAATCACAAATATATGAGTTTAACTTGAATATCTTTTTGCGGATTTTGAAATAACTGTTTAATTTTACTTTTTCACTAGTGTTTTCGGTGCATGTAACCATTTTTTTTCAACTGTCCTTGTCTTGCTATGCTTTAAAAGTCAATGTTACGGACCACTGCGTGTCCAGCCCCCTATTATATATATATTTATAGTTTAAGGACGGTTCTCTGTGTTTATTTTAGAAAATATACGGTGTATTGCCTTGCGCCGACGGCGGACTGGAATCTTGCTTATAGTGTCATTGCGAGGCCGTGTTTTGCATAGTAACTTACTCTGTAATAATAATTATTTTAGTGAGTGTTTCTATTATTATCATCGGAAAAAGGGGGGAGGATTATGAGTATATTACAAGCTGAAGACAAGAGTTTGTAACATCATTAATTTATATATCAGATTTTAATATTGAATTTAATTACATTTAAGGTTGTCTGAGATATTTTTGAAAAAATGCCGAAAGTGAAAACAACGCCGCTAACAAGAAAGAAAAGTGAAGAGAAATATGGCGGTGGTCCTTGTGATTTAGTGCTCACAGATCCCAGCACCTACAGACAATTGATTCAATATTATTATTATCTAGAATGTGCCGATCCCTGTGCAGATTTTTGGGCTAAAGTGCAGCATGTTACCAGGGACTTGAAATCAATTTGGTTGTCTGTGAATCCAAGATTACCATTAATTCATGAAAAATCCATTGACAGAAAAGTTAAAGATCTCTTTGTGACTGTGAAAGACATAAATCGCAAGCATGCTAAAGCAAATGCTAAGCGTAATCTGGATTCTAAGTTGGACAAACTCTTTGATATATCAGCCTGTTCCTGTCCTCTGGAAATTGTGCCTTGCAACGATTCTAGGATATATTGCAAAAAAGACAAATGCACAAAAGAACACATCATCTGCGTTTGTCCAGCAGCTGCAAAGGTGCCAATTGAAGAAAGAGCATATCTTCGAGATCAGCGTTCAAAAACAGGACCCAAGGGAGCATTTCAGATGTCTTCGGTGGACATATCTGCTGCCAAAAGAGATAGGAGAGCTAAACTGAGAGAGCAACATGTCTTATCTCAGGAGGACATTGAATTAGCAGGACCTTCTACACAGCCTACAGATATCCCTGAACAATCAAATTCTGTGGTTCGTGTTTTTTTTTCTTTGCCTTAGTATATATGAACTAAACGATCATTACCTTGTATGCTATGTTAGTATTTCGAATCACAACTACTTCATGCAAAAATTAATGCATTTTTCTTGTATCTTAATCTGCTGAAGAAGTAATATTCCCTATCTAATCTTTTGTGATTCTTATATTTTCAGGGAGATGAATGGCAGCCTAACAGGAGGACTTCAGGAGACTACAACCTTCTCAAGTTTCCCAGATATGCTATGGAGCTTGTCAGAGCTGAATGTTCCTCCAGTCTTGGGGCAGCTCTTGGTAATGCCTTGCTCTATGACATCAAACACCTATTGAGGCCAGAGGTTGACATTAATCAAATCTTAATTGACAAGTGTAAGTTAGACAGGGCTAAATCAAAAGTAAGAGTAATTAGTGAAGAAGTTGAGTCAGAGACGAAGACACACCTCGTTTGCATGGGTGTAGATGGAAAGCTTGATGATAAAACCTTGACATATAAGGAAACAGAAGCGCAAGAAGGGGGAAATGTTCTCAAAAAGTGTGTTGCTACAGAACATCATCTCACATTCACATATGAAGATGGAAAATCTCCAGGCACCTATTTGACCCACAGAACAATACCTGTTGTAGGTGCTACTGGCGATGTTCTTGCTCAGGAAGCATTCAGTGTTCTTCAAGAATATGACAGCCTTGAGAGTATACATGCTATTCTTCTTGACAATACAGCAACAAACACTGGTTCTAAGAGTGGTTTGGTGGTAAAGCTAGAAGAAATTCTTGGGAGGAAGCTGCACACAATTGGCTGTGCCCTTCATCAAAATGAACTTCCACTAAGAGCCCTATTTAAAAAACTGGATGGAACAACAACTGGCCCAAGAAGCTTCAATGGACCCCTTGGGAAAAGGTGCTTAGAAGATATTCATGGTGAACCACAAGTACAGTTTGAGCCAGTTCAAACACCAATTACTGATGAGTACATTCCAGATGAGGTACTGAAGGATCTCAGTCATGATCAAAGGCTTCTCTATGAATATTGTAAGGGTATCGGAGTGGGAAGAGTAGATGATAGATGGGCAGCCTGGAAAATAGGTCCACTCAACCATGCACGATGGTTAACACTTGCTATACGACTTCTTTGTCTATACACACGAGACAACAGTCCAAACAAGAATCTGACAAAATTAATCCAATACATCGTCAAGGTTTATGCTCCCTCATGGTTCAGCTTAAAGATGTCCTCTAAACTACATGATTCACCTCGCATTCTTTTCTCTACCATCAACCACTTGAAACTGATTCAGTTTGATGATGTGAGACGCATTGTAAAACAAAATATTCAGGGGAATGCTTTCTGCCTGCTACCTGCAAACTTCCTTTACGCCATGGTGAAAGATGATGATGACCAGATCAGAAATCTTGGACTTCACACAATTCTTACTCTCAGACGCAGGTATTGTTTGCAAAATTTGTTATTCTAGATATTTTTATTTTCAAAATAATATATTAAGATTTGAACAGAATACTTAGGCAACGTCTGTGGAATTTTTATATTTCGAATTTTCAGAGCAAAAATAATAAGGAAATAGTTTTGATTATTAGGCCGATATTATTAATATACATTTTTTTTATTTCCAGAATGAACAGCAGCCAAGAAATGGAAAAGAAAATTCCTCCAGTGAACTGGGACGCTGACACCTGGCCAGAGCTTATTGACCTTCCTGACGCTGGTACAATGGAGCCACCAACTACACAACACTTTTCTGATGAGGAAATCCAGACTTTCATCAACAAGAGCACAAAGCCGGATATTCCAAACCTACCATGTCATTCTCAGAGCGTTGAAAGGAGTGTAAAGTTAGTGACAGAAGCTTCTCATTCAGTGTATGGGTTTGAGGCCCGACACAGATCTATCCTTACGAAACTGCTGAGCAGGAAAATGCGTCCAGTGTTTATGTCAAAAGGACATTATTCTCAGTCATATGATCATTTATATTCCTAGTTTTATTGGGTCATTATGGAAATATATTGTTCTCTTTTCCAAATGTTATGTAACTTATGATAAAAAATATAGAATATGAAATAAACTTGAAACACAATTAAACTTTAATCGCAAATCCGCAAGCGGAACATTAACCTAAAAGCCTAATTTTTTTTTTATTGTGTACTACTTGAATAGATGCAACTACTGTATACTTACTCATATTGCGATTTTTTAAAAAGTTGAAAATCGACCTGCCCTAATATGCATATATATATACATACATGTCGGCAAAGAGTAGTAATATAAATATACCCCAAAGAGATAGAGTTGTTAGTCACCGCTACTAATGGCGATGTCTCGATGTCCGTAGATTACCGAAAGATTTCGTCAGGAAAATGAGCTAACCATAAACTCAGGCAGGAAGTGATGCGGTCTGTAAATCCTGTCGAAGCTGAAAGTAGTCCGGAAAAAGGTATTTTGTGAGGCGCCGATTCTCCACTTCAGCAAATACGGTGTTATTTACGATTTGTTAGTTTTCGGTTTAGAATCTAATCTTGTGCTCTCCATCAGGGTTTCTTCGGCCACGAATATTTCTTCATGTCAAAATCCCTTAAGTTAACTTTAACTGCAATGGAAAAAATGTAGCACCGACAAAGCAAAGCGACAGGTTTAAGTTTGCAATATTTATAGGCATTGTAATGCAAGCATGTTTTAATCTAGCCGAACAAAGTGAACTTGTCGTCTACAGTAAGAGCGGGATGAATGGGTAAGGATTTCCGGCTAGCTGTCAATACATTTCGTCTTTTCTAACTCGATTTGAATTCGGACTTCCTGCGTAGAGTCTAACAGTTCGGCAGCGACAAAGTCGAGTCGATTCGTGTCCGGGGGTCACATGACGACTAACTCTTACCCACAGCGTTTCTGTTTGGCGAAATAGCCAGAACTTTTCCTCAAAAATCTAGGCCTGTTAGAGTCGATCGGACGACGATACGAGTTAACCGAACAAGTACGTCGTCCTGCACGTGAACCGGCTTCTGACGTCACACTTCTGGGTGGTGATGTTGGAGAAGAGCTGCTGTGGACAGGTGGCCAAAGGTGAGGACGCAGTCCTCACACGCGAACCTTGGGTGGGGGTCCGGCGCCTCCGGCCTCTCGTGGGTTCTTGGCAGTCATTATAGAACTATAGCATATCTGTAGGCAAGATGTTAATCGGTGAAAAAGAGGATGGTGACAGAACGAGAAATTAGTTTAGCGGCTTAGTGGCAACATTTTAAAAACTGATCTCTCCCGAAGGACGGGGTTTTACCTGGACAGAATATGATCATAGACCACGAAAAACAGCGCATCTAATGCTGTGGCCAGTTATTAGTGGGCAGCTCGGGCGAAGAAAGTCTGCAGTAATGTCGTCTCTTTCCTACGTACAGTTACCTACAGTGCACTTATCCCCATTTAGATTGTGGGTTACAGCGAAATCGTTGCCGTATTCCATTATGATGGACTCGGATGTTGAATTGGGAGCTTTTGAACCGCAAAATAAATGTTCCTTTAAATTTTATATAAAGTGAATGGATATTAATAGATTTCTCCAAAATTATTCAATGGTTATTCCGTGATTCTATGCTGAAGGCGCACCTCTGAAGCTCTGATCCCAGAAAGATACGTGTGTTTTAGATGTGTAGACTCGGCACCAAAACATTTTAGAGTAAACTAACTGATTGGGGGGACCGGTCACGTGGTCCGATCGAAATACCGGTAAATATTTAATAGCGAAACGGTTTGTAATTTCTTCTGTCCAGGAAATCCTGTACCCCGACTGACTTAGGAACCATAATTTATGGGATGGAATTAATGACCCGCAGGGGGGGGGGAGGAAACGAAAGTATGTAGTTTGATGGTCGGTGGACATGACCGCTTTTCTCTGTGGATTTAGGGAACAAACGGGACGACGAAAGCACGTGGTGTGGAAACGAGGGTTCGGGTCAGGGTTCACCCAACCGACCATTTCCTGTCTTCACATTCACACGCGCTAACGATGTCTGGTGTTTTCTCATCTTCCAGTTCTAAATGAAAATATAGGCGGGTCGGAAGTTCAGCAAGAATTTATTCAGTTGGCAAAATACATTTTAATAAGGCAAACCAAACACAAACCGTGAACAGCGGTGATTTAAGTATCCAGTGAAAGCTGATGAGGGCGAAGTCTTGTTTTCAAATCCCTTAGTCCCACCAGGGCTGAAAATATTAGGTTTGATGGTAAGCAACATGTAAGGACGAAGATGCGTTGATTTTATCCTTATGTTTAAAGTAGCCAGCCTAGTTCTAGTGACAAGGCTGCTTCGAACTGAAAATTGAACACAAAGGTTGCTCCGGAAATTGCGCTAGCGAGAATAGGGTCGGACCTTCAAGAGCCGGAAGAACGTAATCACGTGATGTCGGGTTTCTCTCGACTTAAACACACGCAGGATGATATTCTTTCGCCATCTTCCCCTGAAAGACCCGAAAAACCGGCATTCCCGCAGATCTGAGAGAGGACATCGGATGTACAGAATTAAAGAATCCCTGACCGTATGCCAAAGAAACCCAATTTAAATAGCCAGATCCGTTTTGTTCCTATTTTTTATTAGAATTTGGGTACACAATCATACAGAAGGGGGGCGCGAACGTGGCGCCCTCCGGTGTTTGTTGTGTTTCTCCAGGTAAAACCATCGGAAGACGAAACAGCGAGATCGGTTTTCAGGTTTGGAAGAGGGGTCAAACTGGCCAGGAACATAAGGCTCTCAGTTCTCCTCTAGACACCATGCTGTCGTCAAATCGAGAGGTGCTGTACAGGTAATGGCCAATAATTCGAACATTTGATTTAATAAAAGGAAGCTGATTAGTTTTTCTTGTTATTATTCGAAATCACTGTGAGCGCCACTTCTGCGCCGGCCCGAATCGAGCGGCTACACTCGGTGGATGTGCGGGGAATCACATCCATTATTCTTAGTGTAGATTATATTTGATGGATGTTTGGAATACACAGAGTTTACATAAGAACTTTGCGGTTTTGTTTCATAATTTCTTTTTGCCTCTCGTTTATGCTGTTTAAAAAAATGTTTACCATAAGGTACTCGCAAACACGTGTACATACACACACACACACACACATCGACACCAACTCAAACACGTGTACATACACACACACACACACATCGACACCAACTCAAACACGTGTACATCCACACACACATCGACACCAACTCAAACACGTGTACATCCACACACACACATCGACAACAACTCAAACACGTGTACACACACACACATCGACACCAACTCAAACACGTGTACATCCACACACACACACATCGACACCAACTCAAACATGTGTACATCCACACACCACACACACATCGACACCAACTCAAACACGTGTACATACACACACACACACATCGACACCAACTCAAACACGTGTACACACACACATCGACACCAACTCAAACACGTGTACATCCACACACACACACAATCGACACCAACTCAAACACGTGTACATCCACACGAAACACACATCCACACACTCTAACACACATTATCACACACATCCACACACACTAACACACATTATCACACAATCCACACACTCTAACACACATTATCACACACATCCACACACGTTCACACACACTAACACACATTATCACACACATCCACACACATTCACACACACACTAACACACATTCACACACAACCTAAAACACATCCACACACACTCTAACACACGTTCACAGTGAAATTTCACATAGGTGAAAAATTCCTCCACGTGCCTTAAATGCGCTCTTCTAGTTTCACAGCCATTAAACACTGTAAGCTCCAAGAAGAATTCCAAACCATAGGAACCCTTATTCTACGCACAAACAGGAATCTTGAGGTAACTAGTGAACTAAGAAAAAGAGTCGCTTGTTTGAACAATGGAACACGCTTGTAGAAGCCGGCGCCAAATTTCGTTAGATTCTTATCACCGAGATCGCCCAGGTACGGAGGATCCCAAGGGCAGCAGATCGTGAGAACCGAACCCCGACCGTAGCTCGATACATGAGCGCCGTCTGGTGCCACTTCCACAGCAGGGACTATAACGAGAGAGCGGGAGACGAAAACTACTCAGACAACCGACCAACCGATGTCATCAGGCTCTTCTTCCACCACTTTATTTTCAACACTCGTTTCTTTTGATGTTCGAAGTTTCCCCGCTCTCAGACTGCTGTAGGCTGTGGCGCCGTCTAGCAGAGGAATTGTTATTGGAAGATTTTTAGCTACTTCAAAACGTGACGGACATTCTGTCACGGTGTGGGGTGCGACTTAGGCCAGTGGATTGGGGGGGGATACTGCTGTAGTTCCCGTTCCATGCATCCGCATTCTCCGTGAAGGACTTCTGCCAGCTGGCTCCAGTGATCATCTGTAGAAAGAAGGCGGTATGTCTACGGAAGATGATGCGGCCCGATCTTACCGCGAGAAGGCAGTCAAGGCATATAAAATTCTGGTCTGGCCTGGTCAGTCACCGGACATTAAACCCGCTGATCACGTGATGATTACTCGTGCCAGGGTTGGCGGTCTCGTCCGCATCACAACGCTATCAACACGGTACTACCTTGGAGACCATTAACCTGCCGTACGTGGTACACACACACACACACACACA